>CM070654.1:2440000-2530000 GCA_036346575.1 Dendrocalamus sinicus | reverse complement strand
CGCCGGCCTGTCGCCCGCCCGCCTCCCGCCGCCCGCCCGACTGCTCTCGAGAGGCGGCCTGCTTGCGGAGGGCTTCCCACGAAGACGCCTCCATGGCGGCCTCCTCCTCGTGACCGCCGCCGCGGGGCTCCGGCTCGTGGAGCGGCGCGTGAGATGAGAGATCTCGGTTGGGGCCGCATCTCGCCTCTCGGGGGGGACGGGACGGAGGGTTGTTGGAGCACGAGCCGACGTGGGGATGAGTAGAACGGGAGGGAGGACGATGGTCTATGCGGTGCGGGCGTGCGGCTATGCTCGAGTCCCGCCCGCCCGCCTCCCGCCTTGCTCTCCGCCCGCCCGTCGGCCCGCCTGAAAAATTCAAGGTCTGGCTTGGGCCAGACCTTGCCCTATCGGCTCCTCCGCCACTGCACGTATCTAACGCTTTTGCAATGTTTTATTTTTCATTTTAGCTTCGTAGCATTCGTTTTTTTTAAAAAAGATCTTCCCGAGCTTGAAAGACGTGAAAGGCAACACGTGTCATCTGTTACACCATCATAGCTCGGCAAGAGAGGAGCCGAGTGGCACATGAAGCTGGTGTGGGAGGCGAACGTCACGCCCAGTGGATCAGGAGTGCATGTGGACGGATACGGCTCATCTCGTATCATTTTCTATATTTTTTCTCGGAGTCAGAGTCAGATATGGATAATACCAGATACGAATATGAATGCGGATGTTCTCAGTCACGAATATGGAGCGAATACATGTCACTCCGAATTCGGTTAGTTTCGATCACGAATATTTGATCGGATAATGTGTAAAAACAGAAACCATATATGTCGCAGTATAAAGATTAATTGACCATAATACATGATCAAAATGCAACTATATTAGTAGTTTAATAAGCAAATTTAACTATATCTTACGAAGACAAAGACTAGTTAAGCAACTATATCATACGAAGTATATGTCGGTTTTTTTCTCTTTGTAGCCTGGTAAAATCTATTTGCATTGTATTTGGCGATATATCTAGTGCAGATGAGGTATTAGTGAAACAATGCAAATGCCATTGTGTGGAGATGAATTGTCGCTGGACGCTCCTGTAATACCACAAATATGTAAATGGGAAACAATAGAGATAAAGAAGGATTTTTGCCGTCAGACCTATCGGCGTTTAGAGTGCCGATTATTTAACGCTCGCAAAGGTTCCCAGACCGCCCCGCGGTAGTCGGCACCGTCTTGAGAGCCATATAAAATTAGAGCTCTCAGAGGTTCCCAGACTGCCCAGGGACCGTCGGCACCGTCTTGCGTTATGGGTTTTCATCATCTGGTGAGGAATTCTACCTTACCTTTTTACCGACTTACCCGCTGCAGTAGTAACCCCAAAAGCAACAGAACTCTTGGACCAAAATGCCCTTGGGTAGTCAGGTATATGGGAGAGGAATGGGAGGGCATGCTGGTCATTTCGCAAATGCAAAGGCTGCCCAACCATGCTTTTATATGCTAACACATTGCAGCAAGCCCACATTTCCCACCTCATCTCCTTCTCAAACAAGGTAAGAGCATAGCCAGAGGGAGCAAGCCACTCCCCATTCCTTTTCACTGCCCAGGCCAAGAGCCAACCCCTAAACACAAGCACATCCATACCACCAAAAGACCACCACAGCGAGTAGGAGAAGAAGAGGGAGCCCGAAAGAGGAGAGGCAAGGGGAGCGGCCGGCCAGGACGGCAAGAGGAGGAATCAACTCCACCCTCAACATCGTCATTGCCTTCTCACCCCCACCCAACCCGAGCCAAGTGAGGTTCGTTTTCCCCATCCATGTGTGACAAAAAGTAGAGTAAAAACAAGCTAGAAGTAGGTAGTATAGAGAGGGGGAGACTTCCCTGGTAGGAGCGGCCGGCCGGCGAGCTTAAGTCCTCTAGGGGGCCAGGCCGAGCGCCGACCTGCGCTTGCGCAGGGGTCGGCGGCCTGGTACCGGTGAGCCGAAGGAGTTGGTGCTGTAGGGAGCGGCGGAGGAGGCGGCCGGCGACCGTTGGCCGTGCCGGCCGGCGGCGGCGCCAGCGCCCCACCACCGCGCGCACGCGAGGGAGGCGGCAGTCCGGTCGTGGCGGCCGGATCCGAGGCGCAGTGGAAGGGGGCAGAGTGGCCGGATCTGAGGGAGGCGCCGCCGGATCGGTGCGGGGAGGCGTGAGGAGGGAGGCGGTGCGGTAGGGGCGGCGAGGGCTAGCCGGCGATGGGCCGAGGCCGCCGCGAGCGAGCTCGCCCGCCGCACGCGCGCCGCGCCGGAGGTCCGCCCGAGTGCAGCCCGTGCGCAAAGAGAGAGGGTGAGAGTGAAGGGGGGCTATGAAGGAGCCGGTGGCGAGGAGGGGCAGGCGCGCCTTTGCGCCGTCGCGCCGCCTGGAGGGGCCGGCCGTTCGGCCGGACACGCAAAGAGGGAGGAAGGCCATTCGACCGAAAGAAAAGAAGGGGAGAGAGAGGGACCAGGTAGAAAGAAAAGAAAAGGAAGAGAAAGAAAGGAGAGGAAGAGAAAAGAAGAGGAAAGAAAAAAGGAAGAAAGAAAAGAAAAGAGGAGAAAAAGAAGAGAAAAGAAAGAGGGAAAAAATAGGGGGTTGGAACCTGCGGGTCCTTAACCCCGTTCATTCTACGCCCGAGTCGCGTCAAGCACGTAGGATTGTCGTTGTTCGCTTAAGTCCTGGTTTTGATTCGATACATTGAGTCAGGTTGACATGTGTACAGGTGGAGGTCCTGGGTCGGAGCCGTGCACGCATCGTCCCCGAGGCTAACCAGGCAAGTACATGGTAGAATAGTGGATTGTAGTGGATGATTGGTTTTTCAAGTCTTCCGTGCCATGTTCTACAGTACTTATGATTTCGTGCTAATCATACTTTAATGAGTGTTGCTTATGATTAAATGCCAACAATGACAACATGTTGCATTATGCATTGCACTCATACACAGACAACAGGACCTGCTTCGGTAGGTACTCCACGAGAGTGGAGCTTGGATCCCCGTATAAAAGAGGACGGGGATTGAGTGGTTCATCGACGGGTGAACAGTCCGCTATACCGGTATAAGCTACAGTTACAGACGCATTGCAACGCATTGCATGACAATAGAACAGAACAGTGATATAGTTACAGATGTGTTGCATTGCTAAAAAATGATGATAGTGAAATAGTTACAGAGTTACCGATGTACAGTTCATATAAGTGGGAAGTGATAACAGTAAAATAGTTCCAGAGATAGTGATGTGCAGTTCACAGGAATGGGAAGTGAAAACAGTAAAATAGTTACAAAGATAGTGGTGTGTAGGGGTGGAAAAAAAAGCTCGTTGGCTCGGTTCAAAATTACTTCAATTATATTTGTTAATTGGTTAAACATTACAATGAGTTGATTTCAAATGAATTTGAATTTTGCTCTAGCTCGGCTCGGCTCGTTAGCTCGTTTCTAAAAATACTTTTAAATTATACGTAAAATGATATTAAATCAAACTATGTCAATTTTAGAAAAAGCTCGATAAGACGAGGAGTTGGCTCGATATCCACCCCTAGTGGTGTGCAGTTCACAGAAAAATGGGAAGTGATAACCGTAAAATAGTATGGAGGTAATGTTGTACAGTTTACAAAAAGGGAAATCGTTAAAGTGGTGTGTTAATGTCACTGTTCTATTATGTACTTGCTGAGTCGGTAGATTCACCCTTGCTTTGTTGATGTTTTTAGGTGACCGTTGAGAACGACAAGCATGGGCGGGAGTAGCACATGAATAACTGGCACGAACCAGCAGCACTCTTTGTATCACCTTTTGTCAGTGTATTTTAGCCTTTACTAGACTAGAGTAATCGCTAAAAAATGCAATGATGTATCTGAACGCAACAATATGAATAAACTTAGTGTTGGCTTAAATTCCTCTAGTGTTGATGAAATGGTATGAGTATGCAGTGGTGGTAACATTCTGGCCCAGAGGGTGGACGGGATGTTACAGCTCCAGATCAAGCGACTCCTGTTCTGATGGACTGCTTGGACCTTGAAAAGCTTATTTGATGCCTGCATTGATAATAAGTGTGAACATTCAGTGAGATTTTCACCTTACTGCTGGTCATTCATGTAAACCTTCTTGTGTCAGGCGTTAGAACTCAGCATGCTTGCCTGATCATGTCAGTACTCTACTCAGTAGTAACATGCAAAAACCTTTTTGCCTTGCCGTTTGCACTTCTCACCAAATCTGTGCATGAAAGGGAAGGAAAGGGACACCTGTGCATGAAAGAGGACTCGTTAAAAAAAATTAGATTTACAGTGCTTTAATATGCCGCCATGTTTGAGGCAATGTCTGTAAATTTGGACTTCAAGGATCACGCATCGAGCATCAGGTATTCAAGTACACACAGATTTGCTAGAAGTGTTCACGTATCTAACGCTTTTGCAATGTTTTATTTTTAATTTTAGCTTCGTAGCATCTGTTTTCTTTAAAAAAATGATTTTCTTCCCATGCTTGGAAGATGCGAGAGGCAACACGTGTCACTTGTCACGTCGTCGTAGCTCGGCAAGAGAGGAGCCGAGCAGCATGTCAAGCTGGTGCGGGAGGCGAATGGCACGCCCGGTAGGCTAGGAGCGGATGCGGACAGATATGGTTCATCCCGTATTATTTTCCATATTTTTTCATGGAGTCGGAATCGGATACGGATAATACCGGATACGAATATGAATGCAGATATTCTCAATCACGAATGTGGAGCGAATACATATCACTCCGAATACAGATAGTCTTGATCACGAATATTTGATCGGATAATGCGTGAAAACTGAAACCATATATGTCGTAGTATAAAGATCAATGAACCATAATACATAACCAAAATGCAACTACATTAGTAGTTTAACAAGCAAATTTAACTATATCACACGAAGATAGGGACCACTTAAGCAACTAGTAGTAAGTTTTACCTAGCAAAGTATCAAATAGATAATAGATTATAAGGGCTAGTGAAGCAAGTAGTTGCTACACGTAGTAAGTCACAACTCTTAACACCTTAGACAATCCAAAATTAAGAATTACCCATAGCCAATATCATTAGGTGGTGATTGGTTGGGCTGTGGCTTATGGCTTATTTCACAGTAGTTGGCTGAAATTGCACTGTACCTGAAGGTGGCTTATTTGGTATAATTAAATTTACAAAAATTTAAAAATAGAAAAAATGGGTTAGCCCATCACGTGTAATGCAAACGAATACAGGAAAAAAGAACCGGTAAAAAACTCAAAAAATAAAAAAAAATGAGAAAAAGACGAAATTTAGGAATAGTGAAAAATAAGCCAGCAGCCAAAGCCGAAACGATCGGGTTTGTTTAACTTTATTACATCACATGATAAATTTGTAACACAGATCTTGCCTAGCAACAGCTAGTAGCAAGCCCTTTAACTGATCTACAGACTATTACATAGCTTCTTATATAATCAACATAAAATAGCCCAGCCTAGAAGGTGACTCATCAGCCGATTAAATGAAGCCAGAAGTTTAGTGGGAAAAGTTCATAAATTGTCAGATAGCCCAAAGCAGTTAAATATGTTTCTGCTACAATATTATACTTCTATTAATTGAATTACTTGGATTACATAGTACCCTTTAACTCACAAATTCAAACCTTACAGTCTACGCAGCTTCAACTACTGTAAAAGTATATCGAAAGGCTTCACATAAAATTTTATAATTTTTTTAAGCTCGTTTGCTATATGTAAAAACTTGTAAAAATATCGAAATTGTATGAATTTTTAAGCAACATTCGCAATAGATAAAATTACCCAAAAATTATACAGCAAGATACATTGTGTCAGAAGGTTGTGCATAAATTTTTGTAAATTTTTAAAATTATTTGGTATATTTAAAAATTTAAACAAATACTAAACAAAAAAATTAGAAAAGGTAATTAAGCCGGCTTAATTACCTGCCACCCCCCATTAGACAGCAGGCAGCCTACAGTCCCCCCACCGGGTGGCTAGCTGCTTGCCATCCACGTGTCACACCGTGGGTGCTGCCGCCCGCTCACTAGGCGGCAGAAATACCATTTTTGTCAATACGCTCAGTATATTATTATTTTTGTAAATACGATACGAAACAGCGTCAAAAATGGCTTTAGCTCCCCAATGAAGCCAAGACCATGACCGAACCAAGACCCTTTCCGCCAACACGCTTTCGCACCAGCTGAACACATTGGATTCCACCTCAAGGTACCTTGGATGTGAAGTCCAATCTTGACTTGGTGTTTCAGTCAAAACGCTCCAATCCGGCCGACGTGCGATCATTTATATTGCTTTGATCCAACACCAAGCAATCATAGGACCAAGCATTAGGAGTCATCTATGTCTATGTACACTTGTATCACCGAAACACACGTCTGAGTTGATCTTTCGACCACATGTTATTCTTCGGTCAAAATAACAGCATGACCGAAACATAGTCAAGCCTCAATTTGCAGCATTACTCCACACTCCCGCGATGTGCTCCAGCCGAACACCCTCCAACAGTATAAATATCTCCATACACTCTCAGTTTCACATAATCCATTGCACACAACTCCATCATAAATCACTTTCTATCACTTGCACACACTCCATTCAGGGGCGAAGCTAGGCAACAGGAGCATTGAGGTCACCTCTATTGCATGATGATGTCCCCTCCACTGATAAACAGTAATAAACAGTAATTTTCTATAGGATTTGCTAAATTTCATTGAGGTCACTGGACATCAATGCTTATATGTTGGCTCCGCCCCTGCTCCATTGTGTAGTGTAGGTGATGCCAGAGTCCCAATTAGCTAAGGGTTAAGCTAGGAGAAGAATTGACTTTGTGAAGCCAAGGTTTCAAAGAAGTCATCTTTGGTAGTACAGTATGTGACCAGCTTCATGTAACTAACTTACTATTGTACTAGTACCTTTTGTTGACATTATAAAGTGATTATTGCTCATATCACGCTGTTGTGTTACAATCATTGTCCTGTCTCTTGACATTTCATATTGCTGTACTTGATTTACAAAACTTTGGGTAGAGTAGTAATTCTTAGAATTAGAAAAAAGTGTCCTCGTCTTCGAATTATCTCGAGATGCTGGATGTTATGGGTTAAGCCCTCACAATGGTTTAAGTAGGGATAAAACCCTGGAATATCGATACCACTTGACAATAGTCTACCTAACCAAGATCACTACATAGGAACGACAAGACTCATTTATGCCAAGATTTACTAATTTTTATGGTTTCTTTTGCTAAAAATGAATAAATTGTAGCTACTTTATTTCAATCACGCTCTATCTCCTTCCATGTATCTTGATGACTCTATTGTCAAAGGAGGAGAAAGATTGGTATATATATATATATATATATATATATATATATATATATATATATATATATATATATATATATATATATCTAGAACATGATTTAGAGTTTTCTGCAAAATCTTGCTAAGTTGGAACTTTAATGCTTTGATGTGATTCTCTTGATCTTTTAATCTCCACTTATAATGACAAAAGTCAAATAGAACAATTGTTTTCCATATGGATCTAAAGCGATATTCCCCAATTCATTTGGTGGATTTGAAACTTTTTTTGTGGAAAACTTGAAATTTTCAGTAGCTTCAATCCAATTCTCACTCACATGGTCATTTTGAGTCCCTATTTCCAAAATTCCCTCTCTTTGTCTAAATCCACCTCCTATATGCATTTTTGAGTAATTGCCAGTGGGTTTATCAAGGGCGAGATTGAAGAACCATGTGAGAAAGTCCAATTATATTATGATAAAGCATGGTCAACTGAAAAAGAGTGGAAATTTGAATTGCAAATTTGTCAAATTTTTGGAACTATAGCAAACCAACTGGCCTGATAAGCAAAGGGGAGCAGTCAGACCAGCCCTCCCTAGTGGTTAGATTGGCGGACAAATTCGGTTTGACCGGCCCTTGTCAGCGGTCTAACCAGTATGGTCATGCGGTCAGACTGGCTAACAAGTGTTGTCTCGGGTGGTTTTTAGTATTTGGGGAATTTGAGTCATGGTGTGGTTTGGTTGATCTAGGTCAGTGCATATGTGTTGCATGAGGCATGTTGCAGCTAATATGGGTCAAGTTGCAATGAACTTATACCTGAAAATGATTTATTCGTCTTTAGATGTGCAGGATTGCTTAGAGTCAATTATGGTTAACAGTGACGGTCGGGGCTACGCTCATGGAGGAGCTATGGACCAAAATGATCAAGGATGCTAAGTAAGATGGCTGAGCTCAAGCATGGCATGAGAAAGGTGAGAAATATTGAAGAGAAGTTCAAGCGACAAGTTGCACCATATGGCTTGGTTAGTCAAAGTGAGGCATGGTTTGGTGGAACCAAAATGGGAAGGACTTGCTGACACGTGGTAAGCTAGTGGTGCGTCTACATATGGCAAGCATGGTGATTGTTTAATGGAAGGTGGAGACCAGGTCAGGTAAGTTGACCAAAATACTGAAAACTAGCTTAGATTCAAACTATGATATTTGAGTGGCATTTGGGAGAGCAATTTAGGTCAGGAAGAAGTTGAGAAGATCAAGTTAGATCAAGGGTAAGAACTTAGTGGATTCAATCTTATGTGCTTTGAAAGGCGTGCATAAGTATAGTGTGTGAGTAAAACTCGTATTGTGTGGGGTTAACAGATTTTTCCATATGTGCTAAGTGGATACTATCCACTAGGGTTAGATAGGTGTTGGTTTCTCTATCTATTTAACAGTTAGGATAGACTTTCTAGTTAATCATCCTACTCTTGCTTATTGAAGCCAAGTATTCTAGGGTTAGGGTTAGAGAAGTTGTGCGGTAGTGTGCTCTTTTGTCCTCCAAGTGGCGTGCTTGTAAAATTTTCATTCTCAAGTAGCAATACATCAATATTTTTTATCTCCCATGAACCCATCTTGTGTTGATTGATTTGCTCGTGATTTGGTTGGTTTTGCCCTTCTCCCCCCTTCTTGGTCTTATTGTGCCAAGAACGTGTAAGAGATAGAGATGACCCTTGAAAATCAATCTCCATCCATCTAGGCATCTAGTTCGCAAGTTCTTGAAGTTGCTTGGTATTTTATCTTTTTAGCCTCTCCAATTGATTTATTGATCCAATTGTTTTTGCATCGATTTCTATAGTGTTCTTGCCTACTGTGACATGTTGGAACACATTTTGAGCCATCTTCGCCATCATCCACTCACAAGCAAGTCATATTTACCGTTTTTGGTTTTTACCCAATTTTGGTGTAGCCTTCTTTCAAATTAAAAAAAGGTCACAACTTTGATAGCGATTTTGTTGATCATTGGTTGGAATAGATTTGTGACATGCTAGAGAAAGTGTGTCAAGTCATTTGGATCTATGGATCAAAATTTCATGAATTTTTGGTTTGGAAATAGTGCTAAAATTACTATTCTTGTGCTAAAAATACTGTAGTGGTATGACCGGCTACGTTCTGACCAGGTGCTCTTCATATGGTCTGGCCACCAGGCACATTGAAGGTTGTTTTGATCTATTTTCGTTTGGATTTTTTGTGTGATAATTGATCTCTGATCTTCATAGCATCTTATAGCTATTGAAGTGAAGATCGATGAATACTTGGGGAAATTCAAAGGCCCTATTCACCCCCCCCCCTTTGTTGTCATGCCAGTCCTACAAGTCGTATCAGAGTCCAGTTAGCTCTTCTCATAGATCTTCACAAGTCTTAGGAGCCATGACATCAGACAAGTATTCAACCAAGTGACCGATTTTTTATGGAGTCGATTTCTCTTATTTGAAAGCTCGCATGCAATCCTTAAGTGCACATAATTTGGTTTAAAGTCAAGAATCCTTATATTATGCTAGTGTAAGATCGAGAAGCCTAACTAGAGGGGGATGAACAGGCAGTTTTTAAAAAATCTTTTAGACTACTACCAAATTTATAATGCGGAAGCGTGAACTATTGGGTTTTCACAAGTAAGGCCTAAAACATCTAAGTTTGACTAAGTGCACCAACGAAACAAATCCAAATCAACATAAGCAATCCTAGTAAGACAAGTATACTAATCAATTCAATAAATACAAATGCTTGAATATGAATTGCTAGAAGGTAAATTGAGTGCAAGATGACAAACCACAATGACACTTGATGTTTTTATCGTGGTGTTCGGAAACTTGCCGATTTCCCCTAGTCCATATTGAGTTTAGCCCAAACGAATTGAACCGACTCCACGAATTAAGCCGAAACACCTCAAATCCACTAGTGGTAGCTATTTCCAGCTCCGGGTAGGTGAGCTCCAACCTTCATAACTTTGCTGGGTCTTCTCACAACCTTCTTTAAGAAGATCACCGCGCACGACGCCTTCAACGCCGTCTAGGAGTCAGCAAACTCCAAGAGTAACAAGTTAAAAACCCTCGCTTGAACGAATCAAAAATCACAGCTCAAATGGCACAAAGTCCATCAAGTGCAACACATGCACTAGGTTATGCTCTCGTCACTCTCTAAGTGCAACACAAGCATATAGGAAGAGAAGACTTGCTCTTAGCTTAAGGAATGGAAGAATAGCACCAACAACCTTCTCTCAACAGGCCTTGAGGAGGTATTTATACACTTCCCTCAAAAACTAGCCGTTGGAGAGAAGAAAAGATAGGAAGCAACCCGAGGGCCGGAACTACCGCCAACATATGGCCGGTACTTCCGCCCTCCCAGTGGCTACAAAAACTAGCCATTGGACTGAAAACCGATCAGACCGTCCACATAGGGACCGATCTGACAACCAGGTCTGGTTAGACCGCAAATGCACCGGTCAGACCGCTCTTAGAAAAAATCAGCAAAGTCGCTCTCCGGGAAAAACGTACTACGGGAACGGTAGTTCCGCGGACCAGTCAAACCGCTACCAGCATGCCGATCGAACTGCCGGGCCCATACCGGTCTGACCGCCGATGGCGGGCCGATCTGATCGCCGGGAGCAGGCTGGTCTGACCACCGTGTTCACACCGGTCAGACCGCCGAGTATATACCAGTCTGACCGCTCCACGGTCAGACTACCCTTCACCCTGGGTTAAACTGATTTGGCCGGTCTGACCGCATGTACAAAGCTGGTTAGACTGCCACCTTGAAGATAGTTTCTGAAGATTAGAATAAATGCATATTTCTCAACCACTTTGCACAAAAGCATTGCAAATTACAGAAATACACATTTAAGATTAACAAGTGATTTCTAATAGATCATAGAACATATCCGCAAGTATCTTTTGGAATCACATCACCAGAAGACGACATGGGTTTAACCAAATTCAAATTTGCCTTTTCAAACTTAAGTCACATGTAGCAACAACATTTGCATGAGCTACAATCATTTGAGAGACACATTTCAAATATTAACATCATGCCTTAAGGAAGGGAAATAACATGGACTTCGACATATTGCAAAACACATTCGCAAACATTATGTCACATGTGACAAAGAACTTATGCTTGAGCTACAACATTTTCAAATCACATTCAAAAATATTAGTGTCATGCAACGGAGAGAGAGAGAGAGAGCTAGATCAATCAAGCAAGCTATCAACACTAGTCGCGACCCCTCTTAATAGTACAGTATCCTATACTAGCAACCCGATCTTTCAACCAAACACCAAGACCGGTAGAAGACTAGGAACATATTCTTAGCCCTAACTAGTCATACCTTTGTCTTACGCATCCACTTGAAGCATGACAACGTATATTTCAACTCCAAGTTTAGGTCATGACTTTTCAACTCATGAAGTCTTTACATTGCTTGAGAATAATCAACTGCATGAACTCATCTTAAATCATCCATCACCGTGAAACATATTCTATTCATTCATCTCAATGAAACTATTAGTCCCACAATTCCATTATCATTAATTACCAAAATATGTCATTAACTCATAATGATGGGTCTAGATTCTTCAATCCTCTTTTTGGTAATTGATGACAATACTCAATAATTGATGAAGTAGTTAAATTTTCGAGTATACACCTTGTACACAACAATTGTATACTCTTGGACAAACTTTGGAAGCATTAAATTCGTTCTATTTGGCATAATATGAATTTTGAAATTAATGCTTACCAAAGCCACAATGTTTCCTCTATATTTTGGATCCAAGTAAGTATGTCCACAATAGCAATATAATCAATAGTCAAAATAACGTAAACATGCATGTATCTATATGAGAAGGATAATAAATTGAATAAGACTTATAAAAAAGAAACCACAAATATTCATGAAAAGCATAAAGCATACAAGACTTGTCCAAAAGTCCATAAATAAGAGCATTGTTCAAATAAGCTTACATTAAAGTATTTTACAAAAGACAATAAGTTTATCCATCACATAACAAGGTCTATTGACCAACAAAAAATAACTAACAACTCAACTACTACACCCTTTTCATCCTCCTTCACTTTCTTCTCCTCCTATTCTTCACCTTCATCTTCCTCTCCCCCTTTGGCATCAAGTACCAAAAAAAGGAAGAATTTAGCCATAAGAAAGATTAAAAGAGAGGAAAGAGGTGAGTATAAACAAGAGAGTGGAGCCTAAGGGCTCCGCGCCAACTCTACAGAGTATAAAGTGCTGGAAGCCTTACGCATCCCAAGCAACTCTAGGGAGTATAAATAAGAGTGTGGAGCCCAAGGGCTTTGCATGAACTCTTCAAAGTATAAAGCGCTGGGAGCCTTACGCGCCCTAGGCCACTCTACAGAGCATAAATAAGAGCATGGAGCCCAATTTTGTAGAGTATAAAGCACCAGGAGTCGTATGCGTCCCGAGTCACTCTACAGAGTATAAATAATAACACGGAGCCCAAGAGCTCCATGCCAACTCTATAGAGTATAAATCGCTGAGAGCCTTACACGCCCTGGGCCACTCTATCAGTATAAATAAGAGCACAGAGCCCCAGGGCTCCGTGGCAACTCTACAGAGTATAAAAGTGTCAAGAACCTCGCACGTCCTGGGCTACTCTATACAGGGGCGGAGCCCAATAGGCCCACCTGGTGTCACAGGACACCGGGTCCAAAAAAATTTTAGTGCTAATTATCCTATATATATCATATGTGCACCCCCAGCCTAAAAATTTATGCACCCGGTGCTAGCCCAAGTACCCCACAAACAAATAAAAAGGCCCATCAAAGCAGCCAAGCAGGCGTTCCGCGTTCGCGTTGGGACTTGGGACTTGCGTGCGCGTGCCATGCAGAGCAGGACTGCAGCCTGCAAAAGCAACCGAGACCGTCCACCTCCCTCCTTAATGACGCACTAATCACGGGCTCACGGCACGGCAGGTCGGCAGGTCGCCATCCCATCGCGGCCGTCAATCGTTCGCGTCTGCCATCCATGTCCGTTCGCGTCTGCAGGGGCCAAAGTGCCAATGCCAATGCCATCCATTCCCATCAACTCCGTTCCGAGAATTCGAGTTCTGCCCGTTCGTCCGTTTGCCATCCGCCCATCTCCGTTTGCGAACGCCGGCTTGCTGCGCGCAACCATTGCTGGCTTGCTTGCTGCCATTGCTGGCTTGCTGCGCGCCAGCGCCTCTGCCTCTGCTACTCCAGCGGGCAGCGACTGCCGACTGTGACCGGTTGGTACGGTAATAATTTTTATTTTTATCTGGTAGACACTTCGCGCGATTCGCGATTCGCCTGATTCGTAATGCCGCCGGTCGGTACTAATAATTTCTATTTTCGCAGTTCGTTGGATGATTAGGATTTCATTTTTGCAGTTCGTTGGAGGATCGGGATTCGGGATTCCTGATTTTTATTTTCTGGTAATAATAATTTTTCTGTTTTTAGGCAAAGAGATTAAATATATTATTAAGTTATGACTTTAACGACTTAACGACTTACAATTAGGGTTCCAAATTGGGGTTTTAAAATATCGATCTAGTTCATTGCAAATCACTAAATCGGAGGAAATACTGCAAGTGATCGTGATCCATGTGCTCAAATTTCACCTAATTTTGGATTTGATTCGACAATTTGACAATAATCTCAAGTAAGTAACCTTCTAAATGAGTGTTTACTATTTTATTTTATTTTTGAACATGGCAATATATAATTGAGTTTTGAATACACGGTAAATGGCAGGTAAATTTATGGAGAAGTTTCTGAAAAGGAAAGCACCAGATAATATTTGCTAATGCTAGGAGTTCACTTCCAGAAGATATCAATTGGGAAGAGGAGATTCAGTTTGATCCAGGCAAAAGGAAAGGAATAGATGATTACCATCCTAATCAGAAAGATGTGGTAAGAAGAAAGTACTTGGATAATGGGCCTTGTCAACCTCGCACTTATGATTTTCCATATACACAGTTTGGGGATAAAAAGAGAAGATTTAATCCTAAATGGTTTGATGAGTTTGGTAGTTGGCTTGAATATAGCGAGTCCAAAGATAGAGCCTATTGCTTTTGTTGCTTTTTATTCAGGGACCGCAATAAAAAAGAAGCTGGATATGATGCATTTGTTGTAAATGGTTGGTCTAGTTGGAACAAAAAAGGCAGACTAGAAGAGCATGTGGGTGGAGTGAATAGCGTCCACAACCAAGCTCTGAAAAATTGTGATGATTTGTTAAAAAGAGAACAACACATTGATGTTGCTATTCATACACAAAGTGAAGCTGCTAAGATTGCTTATTTTACTCGACTAAGGGCCTCAATTGATGTTGCTAGATTATTATTAAAGCAAGGATTGCCTTTTCGAGGCCATGATGAGTCGAAGGAGTCTTATAACAAAGGAAACTTCTTGGAAATTCATGAATGGTATGCAGAGAATAATCCAGCTGTAGGCAAGGTGGTGGGTAAAAATGCTGCAGGTAATAGCCTTATGGTGTCTCCTCCCATCCAAAAGGAGATTGCTCATTGTTTCGCAAAGGAAATATTGCATTCTATTCTCAAAGAAATTGGACATGATGTATTTTGCTTGCTGGTTGATGAGTCCAGGGATGTCTCTTGCAAAGAACAAATGGCAGTGGTCTTGCGATATGTTGATAATTGTGGAATTGTAAAAGAGAGATTTGTTGGTCTTATTCATGTGAAAGAGACAACTTCTTCCTATCTCAAGTCTTCTATTGATTCTCTATTTGCAGAATATAAGATAAGCTTGAAGCAAGTTAGAGGCCAAGGATATGATGGCGCTAGCAATATGCGAGGTGAGTTCAATGGCTTGCAATCATTGATCATGAGAGAAAATAGTACAGCATATTATGTCCATTGTTTTGCTCACCAACTTCAATTAGTAGTTGTGGCTGTTGTAAGAAAGCATAAAGGCATTAGTAATTTCTTCAGTATGATTTCTCTCTTGTTGAATGTGGTGGGTGGATCTTCAAAGAGAAGGGATATGGTTCGAGATATCAATCATGAACAAGTGCATAAGGCCTTAGGTTGTGGGCTACTTCAAACTGGGACAGGGTTAAATCAAGAGCAATGTCTTCAAAGACCTGGAGATACTCGTTGGAGTTCTCATTATAAAACTCTTAAGAGTTTGGTTGACTTATTCCCAACAATTGTTAAAGTGCTAGAATTTGTTGAAGAAGATGACAAGGACAGAACAAATAGAGATCAAGCATTGGGTCTTCTAGTGTACTTTCAGTCATTTGATTTTGTCTTTTACTTGCATCTCATGTTGACTATCTTGATAATCACAAACACATTGTCGTTAGCATTGCAACGTAAGGATCAAGATATTGTGAATGCTATTAAATGTGTGAAGTCAACAAGGTTGCATTTGGATGAGCTTAGAAGAGATGGGTGGGAAACTCTCATAGGTGAAGTGTATACTTTTTGTGAGAAACATGATATTCCCAAGTTGGAAATGGAAGAACCTTACGTTAATCCAAAGAAGAAACGACAAAGAACTGGAATTAACAATAAGCATCATTATGAAGTGGATTGTTTTAATGATGTTCTTGATTGGTTACTTCAAGAGCTTGATAGTCGCTTCAATGAGACAACCTCTAACTTGCTTGTTTGGTCAGCCGCTTTGAGTCCAAGAGACTCATTTCGTGATTTCAGTTTAGAGAATTTGATGAATCTAGCTAAACTTTATCCCAATGATTTTGATTATGGGGAATTGAGAGATCTTAATCATCATCTTTGCCTCTACATTGCTGATGTGCGAGTAGATGATAGATTCTCCAACATACAGACTCTTGGTCAGCTTTCTCAAAAAATGGTAGAGACAAGGAAACATCTTACCTATCCTTTGGTTTATCGACTTTTGAAACTAGTATTAGTATTGCCTGTTGCCACTGCTACAGTTGAGAGATGCTTTTCAGCTATGAAAATTGTGAAAACATATTTACGCAATCGCATCGGTGATAATTTCATGAGTGATAGTCTAATTTGCTATGTGGAGAAAGAAGAAATGAAGAAAGTTACCAATGATGCAGTGGTTCATCGCTTCATGAACTTGAAAGAATGTAAATTCTAAAAGGTAACACATTTACCTTTATTTGATCGTTTTACTATTTTTCTCAAAAATTTTAATTCAATTTATTCTCTTTTTATAGTCCATTGAAGTCGGATGACGTATTTTGTCATTGTTGACCATCTTTTGTCCGTGATTTCACTCCTATGTTCTTCACTTCACTGCAATTAACCATTAATATTAATGGTTTTATTTATTTTGGTAAGCATTCTGATCGCAACTTCTTTATTATTGTACATTGCTACAATGTCATTGGTTATGTTAACTTATTGATGCTAAAAATTATCGAACAGATAACTATTTAGTGTAATATTGCTTCAAAATTATATATGATAGTATATGTATGGTGAAATAGTGAACCCTGGTCATTTTCGTTCTAGTTCCGCCCCTGACTCTATAGAGTATAAATAAGAGCACAAAGCCCAAGGGCTCCATGCCAACTTTACGGAGTAGAAAGCGCTAGGAGCCTTACGTGTCCTGAGCCACTCTACAAAGTATAAATAAGAGTGTAGAGCCAACAACTCCACGCCAACTCTACATGTCCAGGGCCATTCTATGGAGTATAAATAACAGTGCGGGGCTGATAGGTGCAGCGTCAATTCTGTGGAGTATAAAGCAATAGGACCCTCATATGCCCCAAGCCAATCTACGAAATATGAATAAGAGCACCAAGTCCACGAGATCCACACCAACTCAGCAGGCTACAAACACGAAGGGCACATCAGCCAAGAGTGGAATGACACTTCCTACCACTAGCAAAGGCGTCCCCTCCAACAAATGCTGCCGCTAGGCTCGGCTGTCTACCATAGGAGGCCCTCTCACCTAATTTGTACATGTCTGTCTAAAGGGGGAACGAGGGCGCTCGAACCCTACTTCTCCATGTTTGCCAAAATTCAAGCTCCATAAACTATGCAAGTTCCTTGGTAGGTGTTCGGAGTATTACCAGCAAGCATCTTTAGATTAGATACCTGCTAGCAGCGACTTTGGCCTTCATCGACCTTCCTTTGTGAAGGGTAGGGGACGGAGTGTGCATAATTCTTTTGAGCTCTCGAAAATAGCAAATAAACTCGAAAAAATCCCAAAAAAAATTCAAAAAAAATCCTTGAAGCATAAGGAACCCACATAAAATACTTCCAACAAATATTGAAGTTTAACTTGGTCATGTGAATTCATTTTAAGTAATAAAATTTTAATCTAAGCTTTAATTGATTCCAGAAAAATACAAACAGTGAATTTTATTTTAAAAGCTTCAAATAAACTCTAAAAACAGGATGTTACAGTGTTTGGCTGTAAAATTGGATCCATACCTTTCACCTACTTAGGCCTTCCAGTTCAGACAACAAGACCAAAAGTGAAGGACTTTTTACCCTTTGTAGATAGGGTGGAAAGGCGTCTGGCTAGTACAACGAATTTCCTATCTTATGAAGGAAGATTAACTGTGGTTAGTGTTGTTCTGTCCTTGCAATCTATTTATCATATTTGTATGCTCAGATTACCAAAAAAGTGATCGAATTGACAAAGCACGGTGTCACTGTCTTTGGAGAGGTTCTTTAGACCTCCTAATTCGCTATAACTCCTTGGCAGCATAGGACAAAGTCTGTAAGCCGAAGAACAAAGGAGAACTTGGAGCCCTTAATCTAAGAACCCTTAATGAGGGTTTGCTTATAAAACACTTGCACAAGTTCTATGAAAAAGCTAAAATACCTTGGGTTGAATTGTTATGGGGTAAGTACTATACAAATATGGTTCCCCATGTATCAGGCTCTTATGTCTCTTTTTGGTGGAAAGATGTGATGAAGAGTGTTACCCAATTCCAAGGCATTGGAATGGGGAAGCTAGGAATGGTCAAAATATTTTGTTCTGGAAGGACTGTTGTGATGAAAATCTTCTTTGCATCAAGTATCTGAGATTGTTTTCTTATGCTCGTAATCAATATATTTCAATCAAAAATTTCATGCAATTGCTAGAGCCTCATGATTTATTTCAGCTCCCTTGTCGGAGGAAGCATACCAAGAATATCTGCAATTGCTAGATTTTACAAATAAAGTTGTCATTAATAATGATACTCCTGATTAGTGGACTTATATCCAGGGCAACTCGGCGTACTCTTCACAAAAATGGTACACTCAACAGTTCAAATTCTTAACAACTTCTCCAGTCTTCCCGCTGGTATGGAAGAGCAGATGCTTGATGAAATAAAAAGTCTTTGCTTGGCTGCTCTTAATGGATAGACTCAACAATAAAACATGCTAAGAAAGAAGACATCAGTTATGATGACAACACACATTGTGTTTTATGCAATTCTCAAAGTGCAAAAACTATTAGCCATCTTTTCTTCGATTGTCCCTTCTCCGTCCAATGCTGGAATGAGAGGCATACACTGGTCTTTGGATACAGATATCTTAGCAAGAGTTCTTAATGCAAAGCGGGCTTTTAGGGGTCAGCTTTTCATGGAGAAGTTCATCTTGACTGCCTAGATCATTTGGAAAACCAGAAATGATTTTATCTTCCAGTAGCAGCCTCATAGCTTCAATGTTTGGAAATACAGGCTTAGACTAGAGGATTCCCTGTTGTTGCATAGGGTCAAGCCCGCAATTCGTGATTTGTTTTCTTGTTGGATTCAATCGCTTTGATCTTGTTCTGTTTTCCTTGTTCTCCCTCTTCTCCTTTCTCTCTTCTGTACATTATTTTTATTCATATTAATATAGCGCAGTGGGAGCCTCTTCTATTGTTTCCCATGAAAAAAATAATATCCTTCAAATAAAAAATATTTACTCAAATAATTACAATAGACAGTAATATACCTAAGTAAAAGCATGGTAGTAGCAGCAGCACAATTGCGCATGCCACTCAACAAGTTCTTAAAAAAATGTCATCTTACCACTGGAAATTCCACTATAGCTCAAATGACTAGCTAAAAAAAGACATAAAGCGTAGTTTACAACATTTATAGAAGAGTAGCGGCTGCTGCTGCCCACCTCGTTGGATATAGGTACAGTTATTTTTGCTTTTTATGGGTTTTTTTTGCTTCTACTTATGCAAACGGCCTTGAGCTTCTCCAAATTCTTCTGGAGCCTAAAACTGTGTGTTATTCACGTCAACGTCTCTGTCATCTCAAAAAACGTTGCAAAAAACCATTAACCGCAGCCTAAAATAACATGACCATAACGAGCACAAAAGTTTAGTGATGGTTTATGACTTTTTTCACTGTAGTTGTCTCATTTTTTTTACTATAGTTGATGGTGACATATTTGACGTAATTAAAATTTAAAAAATTTTAAAAAAACTGATTAGCCTATCACGGACAATGCAAAGGAATACAGGAAAAAAGACAAAAAAAACTCAAAAAGTAAAAAGGTAAAAAAAAACAAAATTAAAAAATAGTGAATTAAAGGCCAGAAGCCATCGTCAAAATGATCGGGGCTATAACTACTAGCTTCTTAACTATAAATATAGAGTGATGTCCAACGAGAGGGGGAGAGGAAGGGGGTAGCTTGGCCGACATGAACCTCCGCCCCTACCGCTCTGGATCGGGCTGCTCTCCCCGCCTTCTTGCTTGGCTGCACCTAAATAGCCATTTGCACTATATGTTGCCTTGCATAGATACATAGAATCATCAACTGAAAATAACATAGAAGAAGAAAGAAAGGTAGATTTGCACTAAACTGAAGTAACATGTTGACGAAACACTTCCAAAGTTCCAGTCAACTAAAGTTACATGTCCTCGTTGCTCGCATACAGCAAAGACAGCTATCCTAACAACAAAACAAAATCGTCCACACATACACGGCCATCATTACCTTCTCATGGCACATGTTCTTATCAAGAAAACTATTGATTAGTTGGGCAGGCAATGGATGTTTTAGACAATGGAGATCACTTGATTCAGAGTTTGATAAAAAAGAAGTTAAGAAGGTCACAAGGGAAAGTAAAGCCTAGCTACTGACAATCAGAACCACATCAACCGGCTACATCTTCACCAAAACAACCAGTAAGCATTCGTCCTCCAGCCTCGCAAGTGCTTCAGCTGCTACAGCCTCCGTTGGGCAGGCAATGTTCGCATCAATCAAAGTTTGTTATCCTCAGGTAAACAACAAAATAGAAAATAACAAAAGATAGTTAGTCCTAAAATTACATGGCTTTCACTGACCTCTCAATTAGACAGGTTTTCATCCAGAACAAAATATTTGTTGGGCGGACGATCTCTTAACTGCTATCATTGCCTTCTCAGCTTTCTCAAAAAAAAATCATTGCCTTCGCAGAATAGCACACAAGGCCAGGGGGCATAATTGTCTTCTCACGGCAAGTTCTCATCATCAGAAAAGCGAACAAAATATTGGTTAGGCATGACTGTCATTGACATACACAGAACACTTGACATTGGTTAGGTATGCGATCTCACTTGTATGAGGATGGGAATGAAAAAAGACTCAACATCTTCAGAATGTGCCACAGATTTTTATCCGAGAAGGCCTATTGTGACATTGGAAGGTACAAAGGAAACTCGTAGATTCAGCAACAGTGTGCGGCACCTTCTCCAAACCTGATATCTGCTCTAGATTCAGCAAAGGGATCAACTGGTCGATGTCGCCTTCAATTGCATGCACTATGGCATGTCAATGTACAACAACCAACCAGTCCCATCTAGCGATGCAGCTTGACTAGATTGCTTGCTCTTTTTCCCCTTCCTACCCAGCATTGTAGCAGATGATGTGCATTAACTTTTATTGTCCACACATCATATGTTCCTTTGGGATCCAGATAAGACATCTTTGCTAGAATATAAAGATGATCGCTACCATACTTGTGACGTAGAGGTGCCTCCCTCATGAGAAACCTATAAATCGTTATAATAAGACAAGCTCTAGCTTCTCTCGACAACAATGATGCGTGGTTGACGATAAACTCCTCATCAAGTGTTTGAGCTTCCATTTGTGCGAATAGGTCGGTTAGATCATATGGGAGGTGATTCAAAACCTCACATCCATGGTGTTTCTTGATCAATTCTTTCCAGAAAATCTGAACTTCTAGATAAGCGGCTTGTTTTAGCTGCTCACCCAACCCTCCAGGTCCACATGAGTTGGCATCTTTCAAGCCATACACCACTTGGTACTATTTCGGCAGCTCATCCAACCCTCCAGGCCCTCACAAGTTGAGGTTCTTCAGGCCGAACACCCCCAGATTCTTTAACATTCCAATGTTTCCTTCCTTCAATAAACCCAAAGTAGAGGCATTTCTAGTAGTATCTTATCAGAAATGCCTCTACTTTGGGTTTATTGAAGAAAGAAAACATTGGAGTGTTAAAGAATCTGGGGTGTTCGACCTGAAAAACCTCAACTTGTGTGGGCTTGGAGGGTTGGATGAGCTGCTGAAACAGAACCAAGAGGTGTACGGCTTGAAAGATACCAACTCATGTGGACTTGGAGGGTTAGGTGAGCAGCTAAAACCAACCGCTTATCTAGAAGTTTAGATTTTCTGTAAATGAATTATCAAGAAACACCATGCAAGTGAGATTCTAAATCACCTCCCAGATTATCTAACTGATCTATTCGCACAAATAGAAGCTCAAACACTTGATGAGGAGTTTATCGTTAACCACGCATCATTGTTGTCAAGAGAAGGTAGAGCTTGCCTCATTATAACGATCTATAGGTTTCTCATAAGGGAGGCACCTCTATGTCACAAGTATGGTAGAAATCATCTTGATATTCTAGCAAAGATGCCTTATCTGGACCCCAAAGGAACATATGATGTGTGGACAACAAAAGTTAATGCACATCATCTGCTACAATGCTGGGTACGAAGGGGAAAAAGAGCAACCAAGCTAGTCAAGCTGCATCGCCGGATGGGGATAGGTTGGTGGTTGTACATCAATATGCATAGTTCATGCAATTGAAGGCGACATCGACCAGTTGATCCCTTTGCTGAATCCAGAGCAGATATCAGGTTTGAGGAAGGTGTCACACACTGTTGAGAATGTCGTAAACCTTCTACACTACGAGTTTCATTTGTACCTCCCAATGTCACAAAAGACCTTCCGGGATAAAAAATATATGGCACATTCTGAGGATGTTGTCTTTTTTCATTCTCATCCTCATACAAGTGAGATCGCATACCCAACCAATGTCAAGTGTTCTGTGTATGTCAATGACACGCTACGTTTTAATCGACAGATGACAATTCATTTATTCTAATCATCGTAAATACTGATTAATGGTTTTTTTACTGTTTAGATGGACTTAACCAAACTATCTGGGTATTTAAACTCGCAACAAAATAGTTTAAGACTACAGTCCCTTAATTTAATCCGTATGCGTACAAGTTTAATCGACGTGTATATTTTAAATCGTCAGACCGCAATTAATTTGTTCTAATTGTCCAGAGTAATCAGGGATGGATTTCTATAATTTAAACGCTACTAACAGCATCGTCTGAGTATTTTAATATGCCATTGAGCATTTAAATATGCCATGAGGTGGTCTAAACGACGATGCACAAATTTTAATACACTTGCGTACCAGTTTTAATCCATTGACGGGCTTGGTTTATTTATAACGATCATGAATATTTATTAGTGAAGTTTCACAAGTTTATACTACCAAGAAGGTTAATTAGGTATTTAATTAGGAACTCAAATGATCTAAACGGCAATGTACCAACTCAATCGATACACGCCAACTTTTAATCTACTGACAACCCTTAAGTTTCAATAGTTGTAAATATTGATTAGTTATATTTTGTAATTTAACGTGATTAGCATAATGTTCTCAAGTAGTTTAATCTACAATGGATTACTTAGCTAAATATTTACGAAGACAAATTTTTCTTATGAGCGCACTGCTCCTCTCTCTTCTTTCTCTCTCTTCCCCTTTTTCTTTTTCTTTTTCTTTTCTTCTTTTTTTTCATTTCTCTCTTTTCATTTCTTTTTCCTTTTACTTTTCTCACCCGGCCACTTTCCTCATTTCTCCCGTCGCCTCTCTCCCCCCTAGCTCTTCTCCTAATTTCGCCCGATCCAGATCGGATCCGACGCCGCGCCGCCTCGGCTCCTCCTGGCTCCTCCGTGCTCTGCCTCCCCTCGGCTCAGATGCGCCGTGTCAACGCTGTTATGCGTCACCTCCTGGCGCCTCCACCGCCGGTGCTTAGCCTCGACCGTCTTCTCCACGGTTGCTGTGGTTTCCCCCTCCTACTACTCCTCCGGTCTCTCGCCGACTCCGGCTCCTCGCCACCCGAGCTCCTCGCCGCCCTTACTGGTAACCCTAGGTTTGGGGCTTTTGTCCATCGGCCCTGATTTGCGCTTCTTCTTCCCCCTTGACTCACCTCTTCTACTCCCTCCCCCTCTATTTCTTCAATTTGATTCTAGATTTTGATATGTCTACTGTGATTTTGGTGGCTCACCTCCTCAGTACACACTGCTCCCTCTGCTCTCACCCTCTACCCTCTGCTGGTGTTCTCTATGATGGTTTCACTGTTGCCCAGTGGTGCTAGTTGACAACGAATGGTGGCTTATATGTGGCATGCAAGGTTTAATATTGACATTGATGCTAAAACTATGGGTAATTGGTGGGTTACCTTTGCCGGTGGGTTTGGTCGCTTTGGCGAGGACAACGACTCATGCTCGGCGGTCGCTTCCCCGGTTGATTATGGACTGGCTGGTCTTGGTGATCTCCTCCTACGGTTGCTGGCCAGTGGACTGGTCTCTTGCCGCCTTCCTACTACTGTTTGGTGCTTCTTGGTGCTTGTCTGTGGTGGCTGATGCTCTGTGAACGAAGGGTTTGAGGGTTTGGGGAATGAACCTGGAGGAAGAACTGGCTGGCTAGAGCCGTGATGTTTCTTCTCCCTGTCCTTTGCTCGGTTGGCTGTGTGTGGTAATTGGCTTGTGGCTGTGCAGCGTTTTCCCGATGCTTTGTTGTCCTCTATGTGGCTCGGTGGCTGGTAGGGATGCAAACAGAACGGATACGGACGGATATTGCTCATCCCGTATCCTTTTCCATATTTTTTGTTGGAGTCGGAGTCGAATACGGATAGTGCCGGATACGAATACGAATGCGGATATTCTCGGTCACGAATACGGAGCGAATACATGATTACATGCCGCTCCGAATACGGTTAGTCTCAGTCACGAATATTTTGTCGGATAATGCGCAAAAGCAAATTTCACATGATGATAAGGACAAATTAAGCAACTAGTAAATTCTAGCTAGCAAAGTAGCAAGTAAATGGTAGAGGCAAGTTAAATTCAAAAATAAGTGATGCTAGCCAACTCATCAATAAGTAATGATATCTTCTCTTTGGAATCTAAAATTCAAAAATAACATGAGGTTAATAAACAAAAGTTGTAAGCGGTGCAATTGGTGAATTAAATGACTTATTATTTACCTTTCCTAGATGAAGATATCCAATCTTTTGTATAAATTAGAGCATCAACCATCTCGGGCTCTAATCGACCACAAAATGGATCAATAACACAGCAAAAAATATCTCTGTTCTTTTCCTAAATAAAGAATATCATATGCATAAAAAAAGTTGTTCATCTGAGAAGAAAACTATAGAAGAAATAAAACAATAAGCATGCAAACCTTAACATATCGTGAGATTCCAGCAATTGTACCACCATTGCCAGCTGCAGCAACAAAGGCATGAAGGGTCCCTTTAGTTTGTTCCCATATCTCAGGGCCAGTCCATTCATAATGGGCTCTGTAATTTGCCATATTCTCGAATTGGTCAGCAAAGAAACCTCCCTTTGAATCAGAGTTAGGGTCACATTTCCCATTGTGTGGCATTTCAGTATTGGTGTGTAGTGAACCGTTAGTTTGTTTCTTGTCTCTCTTTGTGTTGCTGCTAACTTGTTGTGCAGCGTGTTGGTTGTATTGGCATATGTCGAGCCACTAGTTTGTCTGTCGTTCAATTCTCTCTGTGCTGATGCTAATTTGTTCGCTTCTAAAGCCCTTCTTCTCGCAATATTGACAAAATGGTCTTTGTGAGTGGTTGAAACAGGGCGCACCCGTTCAACAGTAGCTCCAAGCGCCTCAATTATTTGAGACTGGAAACAAATTTTTTTAGTAAAACTACATATACAAGAGCATAAGCAACAAACAGGGCGCTTTCTGAGTTCTGACTACTAGGCTGTATAATCTTCTACGAAATTACTGTGAGCACTTTGTGACAGTCTTAACAGAAATGCCCAAGTTGTGGTTCAGCAGATCATATAACAAGATAACTCAAGTAGCAATTCCAGATGCTACACCATATAACGTTCTAAGAAGCACAACAAAAATTCTGGAACAGCATATAACTTCCCTACCTTCTCAATGGCAGCATCATCAGGAATAACAACATGGCACTTACAACCATAAGCAGGAGCAACAGTGGCCAAGCTAATAGCCGTGCTTCCAGCACTCCCCTCTGTTACAACACCACCACAGACAAGATCCCCAGATTCCAGAGCCTGAGAATGATAAAAGCTCCAACATCATTTTAAGTTAAAGGATAAGAGATATTTATATAATAAGAAGTTTGTACTGGGAAACCGAATATATTAGCGAAGTATCTCATGACTCGTCCACTGAAACAGTGAAATGAAAAGAATTTAGGTGCACGCCCAAGTATGCCAGGAAGTAATTCAGTATTATTACTTGTTTGTTTGCATTTCATGCCAATGGAGCTACTATTATTGTCCCTTTAGCAAGATAGTTTTGCACGTTTCATAAACAAATGAAAGAAAAATCTTGATGTCTCCCTATTGTTAACTTCCATCTTTAAACATTTTATATGCATATGAGAGTGAGAACAAGCTTTTGTTAAAAAAAAAGGGCGTACCCAGTGCTGAATCTCCCACACTGTGTGGGGTCTGGGGAAGAGGATTTTCTAGGCAGCCTTTCCTCTGCTTTGCCTTGCAGAGAGGCTAATTCGAACCCGCAACCACAAGCGCACAATGGAGAGACTCCACCAATGCGCCAGGCCCGCCATTCAGAGAACAAGCTTTTGTAGGGAAGAAATAATATGTATGCTACACTTACTACAAGTAAGCCTATAATACTATATCCTACATTAAGGAGGAAATCACAAAACTGCTACCAGAACTTGACCGCACTAAATGACTGAACAAGCATGTAGAGGTAGGCAGGTAGCCAACATTACATGAATTGGTCAGGACTCAGGAACCCCAGTACAACCAGAAAAGAAGGATAAATTAGTCTATCAAACGAAAATCTAAATGCACAAAGGCCCATCCTTTACGCAGCTTTCAGTAAGGAAATTGCAGTTCAACAATGGGCCAATTTTGAAACCTACGAACTCTATTTCGCAGCTCTCCCTTTCTACATAATTAAATTAATTTACACCAAATTGCAAAAATTACCTCCTCAATGATCTTAACCGCCACGCGGTCCTTCACGCTGCCTCTCGGATTCAGGAACTCGGCCTTCCCCAGAATCTGCAACGCAATCGAAAAAAAACTCCGCCACATCAAAAACCTAACCCAAACTAGCAAAGCCGAGCCACATACAGAAATATGAACGCCTATACCCCGCACCCTGTGGCGTCGGAGAGGCTGTTGATGCGGATGAGAGGCATGTTGCCGATGGCCTCCACGAGGCCCTTCCGTCGCGTCCGCCGGCCGTTTGCGCAGGAGGTACGGAGCCATCGGAGCTTGGAGCCGCTCTTGTGGAGGAGGAGGTAGTAGGCGAACAGGGATACGGTGGCGGCGGCGGCGGCGGCTGCTCCTGCCGCCATCGAGAGGGGAGAGTGACGAAAGGGCACAACGAACCGTGGGTTTAGTCGGGCTGTTCCACTAGTTGGGACATGGGAGTTGAGAGTCCCAACTCGAGACTCGATGAGAGGGATGAAGCGGAGACGATGACCGCAGCCGCCGCTCCCGCTCGCTAGGGTTAACTAGGCGTCGGCGCGTCGCTTCGCTCGGTCGGTCGCTCCCGCTCGCTATCGGATTGGGTCATTGGTGTGGGCCGTGGCCGTGGACGTTTATCGGGTAATTCAGTAACTATTTGAAAAAAATACTCGAATAACTCTCTATCTATCGGATAATATTTTTTCCGAATTCATTTTCGTATCCGACAAAAAAATATCCGACTTCATTTCTATATCCAGCAAAACCTTTGGATATCAGAGAATATGCTCCGAATTATATCCAATTTAAAACGGGCAGACGGTCGGTCGGGAAATATCCGCTCCGTTTGCACCCCTAGTGGCTGGGTTATCCAGAGAGGTGTGCTGTCCTTTACTGTAGCCCTACTGTAGCAGCCAAATGATACTTTTGGGTTTTGGGCATTTGGCCGGTTGCTATGGTATGAAGATCAATGTCAGGTTTGTTTATACCAAATAATGATCATATGGTTGTAAGAGGTGCCGACTGGCCCCCGGACGATCAGGTATCTCGGTGAATGGATTGCCCTGCCTGAAACTAACCTCTAGGCTCAGACGGCAATTTCTCACCTTTTTTCCTCGTTTCGCTTATTTTCATTTATTCTTTCGTTCGGTCTTTTTCGGTGTCTTAATTACTCATTCGCTCACACAAGGAATAGTGGTATAGTGTTTGGTTCAACGGTGGATCCTAATATATGAGATGGTATGAATGTACTTCACCTTTATCTTAATCTTGATGTATAGATGATAATGTATGTTACCTTAATGTAATTTCTATTCTCTGTTAATTCGGATGCAAATGAATATGTATGAGATGAACTTGGTGTAAAATAAATCACGTACTTCCTGAATGAATACCATTGTATTGCAATTGCTTAGTTTTTGAGATGGTTATTTGGTTGAGACATAAAATTGTATATTTGTTTGTAATTCGTATTGTTGATATTATGTAATGTAAATTGTTATGTTTTTATTTGACTTGATATAAATTCTAATTGTCGCTCGATGGATGTAATTGATTTATCATATACGGATTGTAATTAATTAACTGTTGTACCGTGGATTGATATATTTTCTATTTGAGTTGAATACTCTTAATCGCTGCACAATTAAATTTTTTCTTCCTTTAGTTTATGCAAATTCTATCGCTACCACCTACAACCATGAACCAAGTCGTTTACGACCACACAGTCTTATCGCAAATCGAAATAGATCACCAAAACCACAAATACGACCGCTAACTCCTAATCCATAAGTACTCAAAAACCATACCGACATCGAGTACCGACTACTGAGTCACAGCCGCATCACATACTCGAAACCTACGAGTACAAACAAACTTCCAACACCCGATCACTTGCCGTGGTCATAAGACCACTTCTACCGAGTACTGAGTCCTCCGACTACGAGTACCTCAAGCAACGACCATGCACCATTGACCACCATTCACCGACCAGTCTACCGCTGGTCCAAAACGAGTACTTGACGTACTGAAAGATCGCAAGAGTGAAGCACTCGTATCGACCATGAAGTCTTACGAGTACTGACCATGAAGCCAACGACAACCGATCGTTAAGCCTTCGATTACCGAAGACAGCCAGTAGACTGGAAAGTCTACGAGTATCAACAAGACTGCCAAATTTACGACCATGAAGGCAGTCTGCAAAATCTACGACCATGAACTTAGTCTGCACAACCTACGACCATGAACGTAATCTGCATAGCTTATGACCATGAAGATAGTCTGCAAGATCTACGACCGTGAATGTAGTCTGCATAACATACGACCATGAAGGTAGTCTGCACATACTACGACCATGAACATATTCTGCATAACTTATGACCATGAAGGTAGTTTGCAAGATATACAACCATGAAGGTAGTCTGCACAACCTACGACCATCGACCGCAAAGCCTTAGACTATCGACCAGTAAAACCTTCGACTATCGAGTATGACCAGTATAGTCTGCGACTATCGAGTACTAAAGTTACGACCATGAAAGAGTACTGTAGCTACGATTACCTGCCATGGTCGTAAAGCTGAAGTCGTACTGCCGTGGTCGAAAGCTGCCGTGGTTGTAGCATGTCGTGGTTGTAAGCTGAATGTGGTCGTAGCATGCCGTGGTCGTAAGCAGAACGTGGTTGTAGCTGCTGTGGTCATAGCCGTGGTCGTAAGATTTTCTGATGCCGTGGTCGTAAGCTTGTCTGATGTCGTGGTCATATGAGTGTCTGCCATGGTCGTAAGATTGTTTGATGTCGTGGTCGTAAAGGTGTCTGTCGTGGTCGTAAAAGTGTCTATCGTGGTCGTAAGCTTGTCTTATAACTATAGTCACGCATAACTGAGCAAAAAACACTCGAAAGCAAGGACATTGACGGCAACCAACCAAGTCTTTCACAAACACAAAATCCAAGGCAAACCAAAATGTTAATTATTCATGATAACTTAAACTATGACCATCCACATGGTCTAACAATCTCCCCCTTAATGAATACATCGACAACACTTAAAAAAATTCTCAAATGATTTGTGTTTTGAAAGAGAAACAAAGATCTCCCAATTCAAAATCTCCAAATATCTCTTCCTAACTTCAATATCTCCCCCCTTTAGCAATGTAATCATCAAGAATTTCAGAGAGAGAGAACAATTCTAAGTGGGAGTGATGAGAGTAAAGATCAAGAAGATTTAAAGATTATACAAGTCATTTTGTATTAATATTTTGACCAAGCCATCAGTGTATGTAGAGCTTCCTAGATCATATAAAGTCATATATCATATAGCTAGATCAGAAACTAGTCTTTTAGCACAACTATATAATTTAGATCAATGACAGACATTTCATCAATGACTAGGCCAATTATAAAAAGCACAATAAGATATAACAACAAAAAGTCAAAGCCTAAAATTGAAGCAAACATTAAATCTAAACGGGCTAACAGTCTCATAAACAATCTATTGCGTCACACTAAATTTTTAGGCATGTAAATGCTTGCAGTATACTTCTTTTTCATAATACTATCATTTCAATGGTGGTATGTTTGAAGTATACTTCTTTTCATTTGTGCACTTATTGTGCTTTTTCTTTTGTTTAACCATGACATGCCTGAAGCATATATCTTTTCAATCTTCTTTTTCTCAATCCTCACTTGATATCACTTACATGATACCAATTGTAGAATTTCTCCTTTTTATATGTAAAACATGCCAACTGAGTGAGCATTAAAAAGATTGTAATATGAAACATACAAGTCTCAAAACCAAGATTTAAAATAATATTCACAATCAAGCTAGTCCTTACACAGTACTATCAATAATTACTCTAGTCAAAGACTTATGCCAAGTCATGTTTTATTTCAAGTATAGCAGACTAATTAAAACTAGTTGTGGTCTAAGCTACACAACATATGAGTAAATATGATAAAGCAAGCTCTACTTCTCATTTGATTTCAATGGCTCTACTTCTCATTTAATACAAAAACTAACATATTACCTGCATTGTAAAATAGGTACAAAATAAACATCTATGGTGCTGATCCTGACAGCGATAACGAAGACAAATCTGCTATTGCAGAATTCATGCTTTTCGGTAACATAGGCCAGGTATTAATTGGAAAACCTGCCATGCTTTTAGTTGCGACAGCTGAAGGCCAACAAAATTATATTCCGACAGGAATAAAAACGATTATTAGATGCACATATGAAACCATTGTCCAAATGTCAGAAGGATCACTAATTTCGTGTGCGTCCAATAATATCTCAATCAGACCTGACTATAATACTCTTACAAGCCAGCTATGAACCTTCATCATCAATGCTTCAAGAAACACAAGGCAATAAGAATTCTGAAGACCAACCTGATCCCATTTTATTAACACTACCAGATACTACTGTTGCTGCATCTACACTATATCCACTCCTTTTAACACCAACAACTACTACTACTTTACAGGTGCTAAATACATTTGTTATCAGAGTCCATTGTACCGCAACGTTATACTTATTTTACCGCAACGTTATTCAATTTACAAATTACACAGATTCTCCTTTACTGAAATTGTTGCTATAACCATACATTCCCATGACAGCTTGAAAAGCGAATACACGAAGCAATTGTACCTGACGAAACCACTTTGTGTGCCTCATCTCAAGAATCAGGAAAAAGGTACTTTACTGCAATCCTTTAAATCGTTCTTTATTGCTCATACTATTAAAGCTCTTAAAACTTTTAGTTTAACACACACCACAATTTTGTTTTGACAGGACAAAATATACCAGCCAAAAAAATTGCAAAAGAGTTATTCCCTAATGTAAAAACCGATCTGCCACAGCAGGTATCTTCCACCGCCTTGTTACGCTACAACGATGCTTAAGACATTAGAAATAAACGCTAGAAACACAAATTTACACCATTCCTTTACCGTCTTGCTTACAGTGAAGTTCAGGAAGTGCTCTGCAGGTACGAACAGATCTTCGTTCAACGTTCCGAAGATTCAGTCCAACTATCCTTTTGTAAAACATAAACAAGATTGGCACTTTTGGCAGCATCGAACTTTAATACAACTAGCGCTGCTCTATTGTATAAAGCACCAGGACCAATAGTAGGGTTAGTGCAGAAAACTAACATAGTTATATGGCAAATTCGCATCATTGTCTCCAAACTATGTAACGCTGAATCACTTCTGCGTCCCAACGAAACCTACCGGTTCCACTATTGTACACAATATGGTAATCACTTCATATGCAAATATATTAAGTTTGTTATAATACCATTGAAATGTAAATACCTTACGATGATCGCGAAATTCAACCTACTAATATGAAATGAGACCTATTACTACTATAAAAGAGGTTATACTGGATAGCTATATCACAGACAGTTCATATGAAACCGTCTGTACTTAAACTATCACAGACGGTTTATATTAGCAACCGTCTGTGATATTTTCACAGACGGTTATTAACACGAACCGTCTGTGATAATTGAGACATCACAGATTATTCATGTTAATAAATGTCTATGAACTTTCACAGACGATTCGTGTAACTTTCACAGACGGTTCTTAACACGAACCGTCTGTGATAATTGAGACGTTATAGGCGGTCAGTGTTAATAACTGTCTGTGAAAGTTGTGGACATCACAGACGGTTCATGTAAAAAACCGTCTCTGATATTATGGACATCACAGACGGTTCTTATATTGCGGACATCACAAACGGTTTGTATGAATAACCGTTTGCGAATTATCACAGACGGTTATTAATATGAACGGCCTGTGATAATATTCGTATCACAGACCGTTTATGGTTGGAACCGTTTGGGATAATCTATGCTATTAAATATCATACGTACGTGGTCCCGACACAGATCTGTTTTCATTGCGCTGCATCGGTGGAGCGAGGCGGTTGGCTTTGGGGAATTTGGTGAAAATATATCGCTTATAGATCTATATACGTCTTCTAAGTAATCAGAGGTTGGTACTCAATTTCTTCTAATAACTTATATGCCTTGTAATTGAAAGAGATGATAACTAGGTTTTTGTTTAGATCTAGCTAGCTAGGTTTAGAAAGATAATGGTACTTTGCTCAATTTCAGAATGGGTAAGTGCTCCTAGTTTACTTCAATATATTCTTACTTAATATTATTGTGTCACGAATACGTGGCTAGCTAGCTACCTAATATATATATCATGTGTAATTAAGTATACCTAGTCTGATATATTTGCTATAGTAGCGCTAATAATCATTTTTTACACTCATTTGTTACTTGTGTAGCGTAGATGGACCGAAGTTGAATGTACGTTGAGAACTGTGTGAATGAAAAATACATCAATAGCATGTCTGCTTTTAGAAGAGCGGCCGAGCTGGATGTACGTTTATATCACAGACAGTTAATATAAAAAACTTTCTGTGTTAGAAATAATCTTGACTTAGAGTTCAAGTCGTAGTAGAGTCCATCTCTATGTGTAACTCAAGTTGAAGTTGTGTCCAACTTGAAGTCCGAATACATATACAAGTAGGAGATTATTAGCCTATATGTTGAGGAGGCTTGTAACCAATTTTGTAAGAGAAAAGCAAGAAAGAGGGGGACCAAGTAAGAGAATAGAGAAATTCAGAAATTCTCCCGTATTCTCACCATTTTATTTGCGATGTGTGCGTTTTCTCCTGGATCAAAGTTTTAACAAGTGGTATCGGAGCTGGGATTTAATCCCGATCTCTCGGCGGCCGGCGCGTCTTGTTCGACAAAAAAGGCACGCAGCCTGAGCAGATCGAAGCAGCAATGCACGGCATCGCGTGAGCATCGTCTCCGTCGAAGCGCACTTTCAATCGTGCCTCGTACGTACGAAGTGAAAGGAGGCTTTTAGTTTTTCCCTCGTGTCTCCGGTCTTTGGTCATTGGTTAGAGACAAGACAAAGAAGCAAAGCATTGCATCTCAAGACAGAGAAGATGTGTCGACATCCAAACTCAAGTAAGGTGAAAAGAAATCGGAATGTTAAGGAGATGTGTCACCATTCTATATCAAGTATGAATTTAGTAAGTCGTAGTTGAGACCGACTGTCTCAATGTTTTAGAATCTTTGCATCTGGATGACCCGTACCGGTTGAGTTGAGTTCCTACATGTAGTTTGCATGTAGAATGCTTCATATGGAGGCGTGGCTGATAGTTCATAATGCATTGAGATTAAAACTAGAGTATGTCAAGTTAAGATTAAAGGGGAGATTGTTAGAAATAATCTTGACTTAGAGTTCAAGTCGTAGTAGAGTCTGTCTCCATGTGTAACTCAAGTTGAAGTTGTGTCCAACTTGAAGTCCAAATACATATACGAGTAGGAGATTATTAGTCTATATATTGAGGAGGCTTGTAGCCAATTTTGTAAGAGAAAAGCAAGAAAGAGGGGGAGCAAGTAAGAGAATAGAGAAATTCAGAAATTCTCCTGTATTCTCTCCGTTTTATTTGCAATGTGTGCGTTTTTTCCTGGATCAAAGTTGTAACAATCTGTGATAATTGAGTATCATAGACGGTTAATATAAAAACCCGTCTGTGATAGTTGAGTATCACAGACGGTTTTTCTGAAAAACCGTATGTATTGTAAGTTATCATAGACGGTGTGGGAGCTGTCTATGATAACCAGCTATTATCACTGACACATAAACGCAGACGGTTCAGAAACGGCATGTGATGACAGTTTTGAACTATCTGTGATAACAATGTCTGTAGTAGTGTATATAGGTAAACTAAAAGGTTTTCAACTTTTATTACTACATTGTTGTACCTATAGAACTATTGTTTCCCTAAATCTACGAATATTAAATTATGCTTATTCTTACTTCCGGATACCCATTTGTTGTAACAACATTCAGCGTTTCGTTAAAACCAAAAGAAACTATAACATTAGCTCGTTACCACTTCATACAACTTATATTTCGAACCCATTCAACAACCCTATTTAACTACCTTACATAACACCACTAATTGTAATCTCTATTTGAACATACATAACTGTCACTCATTGTAAAGGAAAAAATACTCACCTTCTTCAACTTATATAAAAAACTTCATACAGCTTATATTCCAAACGCATTCAATAACCCTATTTAATTCTCTTACATAACACTACTCATTTCGTACTCTACATATCTCTATTTGAATATACATGACTGTCAATTATAGTAAAGAACAAAAATACTCACCTTTTTCACTCAAATATAAAAATGGTATACACTTCTTCATCTAATACAGTAACGTGCGGTCTTAATACACTACCAGACACAAATTAATTATTAAAAAACACTTTCAAGCCTCTCTGCATAGCCAAATAAAATGTTATACAATACATAACAAATAAATAATATCAACAACACAATAAATATATCTACATTAAAAAATTATGTAATTTTACAAAAACGCATATGATAACCTATTATTTATGGTCACAGGTGTGACGCGGTGTGACACGCTTTTAGTTGTTGTTAATTTCGCTTTTGCTATTGCACAATCGACAGAAATTTTTTTATCTCCCAGGCATCTGAAGTTACACATTTAATCACTAAAGTTACAGTGTATTAAATCATTCCCAAATAAAGTTACACTGTTAATCACCTAAAATTACAATATAAAAAAGTAATTAAAGATAAAGAAAAAATAATTTGCGCGCAGAACCGTGAAGAAGCTGCGTGCTAAGGGCATCTCCAATGGTTATAGCTAGCAACTAACTATAAGACTTCCACATCATCTATATAGTACACACTAAAGTTAGCATTCTAAAGAACTATCTATAAGGATAGCTATTTGATGCTTACATGCACACACAGAATTTATGGAGGCTGCCTCGTTTGGCGCTATAGACTATCTCTAGAGCTGTAGAGAGCTGCGTTCTCTTTCTTCATTTAATATATTCCACGTAGGACAGTTGATGACATAGACTCTCTTGTAGATAGCTGCTATAGACCCATTGGAGATGCCCTAAGGGCGTCTCCAACAGCTGGCTATTTAGTTAGCTAGATCTGATGTGGCAAGGAAAAAGTAGGAGAGAGAGTAGTCACTAGCGACGAGCAAATAGCTGATCTATTTCACGTAGTCCAAGAACATGAGAGAGGAGCATGTGGGTCCAGCAGTATAAAATAGTCTTTGCTTTTGTCTCTCACCTCCACGTCAGCTGACTATATAGCTAGTACTAGCTATTACCATTGCGGATGCCCTAAGCGGTGCAGCTCTCACACACGTACGGCCAGTTCCGACGCGTGGCCGCGACAGCTGCGAGACTCGCGCCACGTTCGCCTCGCCTCCCCGCCACGCGCCATGCCTACCCAGCTTTCCTCCTCTTTTATATCCCGCTCTCGCCACGCCACCTCGCGCCTTTCTCACCGTGCCATGCGCGCGCTCCTCGCACCCACAGCCCGACCGTTCCTTCGCCGCCTACTCCCGAGCCTGCCGTCAACAACAGCTGCAGGCTACGCACGCACACGCTCTCCCTGCTGCAGCCACCGCGACGAGGGCACCGCTAGCTTCTTTCGCCGCGTCGCCAACTCCCAGTAGTAGCGCGAGGTCGTCGTCGGCTGGCCGGGGCACTGGCATGGCTTCGCAGGGGCAGCAGTTCCCGCCGCAGCAGCAGGAGTCGCAGCCCGGCAGGGAGCACGCCATGGATCCCCGCCCCGAGGCCATCACCCAGCACTACAAGCCGGCCAACAAGCTCCAGGTATGCCTGTAACGATAGCATTTGTCCTGGCTGCTTCTCCTGGTGCATGCATGTCGATCGATCGGCTTAAGTTGCGGTATGTATGTACGTGGTGTGCAGGGGAAGGTGGCGATCGTGACCGGCGGCGACTCGGGCATCGGGCGGGCGGTGTGCCTGTGCTTCGCGCTGGAGGGCGCGACGGTGGCCTTCACGTACGTGAAGGGGCAGGAAGACAAGGACGCGGCGGAGACCCTGCAGGCGCTGCGCGAGATCAAGGGCCGCACCGGCGCGAGGGACCCCATGGCAGTGCCCGCGGACCTCGGGTACGAGGAGAACTGCCGCAAGGTGGTGGAGGAGGTGGCGAGAGCGTACGGCGGCCGCGTGGACGTGCTGGTCAACAACGCGGCCGAGCAGTACGAGCGGCAGTGCATCACGGACATCACCGAGGAGGGCCTGGAGCGCGTGTTCCGCACCAACATCTTCTCCTACTTCTTCATGTCCAAGCACGCGGTGAGGAACATGGGGCGGGGCGGCAGCATCATCAACACGTCGTCCATCAACGCGTACAAGGGCAACAAGACGCTGCTGGACTACACGGCGACCAAGGGCGCGATCGTGGCGTTCACGCGGGCGCTGGCGCTGCAGCTGGTAGAGAAGGGCATCCGCGTGAACGGCGTCGCGCCGGGGCCCATCTGGACGCCGCTCATCCCGGCGTCCTTCCCCAAGGAGAAGGTGGAGCAGTTCGGCTCCGAGGTGCCCATGAAGCGCGCCGGCCAGCCCATCGAGGTCGCGCCCAGCTACGTCTTCCTCGCCAACGACCAGGACTCGTCCTACATGTCCGGCCAGATGCTCCATGTCAACGGTAACGAGCTAACACCTCAAGTCTATTAATTCCTACACGTACTGACGTACCTAATTAATCACAGGAAATTTGCTATGAAGTGAAATTACGGATGCTAATTAATGGCCATGTGTATCCTTGCAGGAGGTTTCGTCGTCAATGGCTAGAGCCTAGCTAGAGAAGCTCTGAGGAAGTGGTGTTTCTGCGATCGAGCTGGTGTCTTTTGCTGCGTATGTTGTGTAGAAGTCCGTGGGAGCTAGTGTGATTGCTTGCCGTGTAAAGTGTCACTAGTACGTGCGTCGAACGGTCAGTTGTGTCAGTGTGTGTCTGGGGGCTCTTTAAGCCTGGAAGGAAGAAAGCATGAATAAAAAGACTTTTTATGGGAGTGAATATACGGTAGTCGAATGAGAATTTCTCAAAAATCAGTGATTTTTCTACCGTCCCATCAAGATCCAGGACGCAATCCCCACTTCTATACAAATCCACCTACACCCTTCCCAGCGCCACCACCCGAGGCTCCACCCTCCGCCGCCTCGCCGGCGCCATCTCTAGCGTTAGAGACACGCAAGCCACTACCGGCCCACCACTACCGCTACCTGATGCGATCGTCATCCTCCGTCGGTCGGCTTCGATGGCGGCCTCACACTAACCCGCCCTGTATCGTTGCCCCTCCATCTCGCGGCTAAGGCGGCACTACCATCACCTTATCGCATCCCTACCTTTGCCACCCACTGTCGAACCTTAATCCTAATCCCATGAACCTGCCCTAAAAGGTCACTGGAGATTCTAATCTGCTGAACCAGGCCCTAAAACCTTAATCCTAATCCCATGAACCTGGCCTTGAAAGATCGTCGGGAATTCTAATCTGGTGAAACTGACCCAAAAAGGGTCATCGGAGATGAAGGCGGTAGTGGTGGCTCATGAAACACCCATCTAATGGTGAGAAGACTGGTGTAGGTTTATTCTAAGTCTAACATTAGCATAAAGCTTTAATCCCTAGATCAACCATGAACACCTAGCATTAACATTAGTGCGGAAGCATGATTGACATACCCGAACTTGAAGTAGTCATGGAGTTGTTCGGTTGGTGATGCTGAAGCAAAGGTGACCGGCGGCGTGAGGTGGCGGCTGTGAAGTCATTGCCGATGGGGATGAAGATGGACGAAGAGGGCTTGATCTTCGTTCACCACAGCGCACCTTAGAGATCGGATCTGTTAGGGTATTTGGGGGCCTTGAACCACTTATTCCCAAAACCTGTCGTAACCCTGTTTTTATTTTGCGCTGGGTGACCGGGACCAAGACCAAGTCTGTTGGTAACCGCCTCCGATCAAGGCGCGAGGTGGAGGGGTGCCTCCCTGAAATCTCGGGGTAGTTAGCCGAGATCAACCCAACATTCTCCCCTTTCATCGTAAGGCTAGCATCATAAGTCTATTCTAAATAAAACAGCAAATCAAGGCAATGTGTTGCATGGCCAATGAAGTGCCATACAACCCCAGTACCTATAGTGTACTATCTTATTTTGAAATGGATATTCATTATACTTAATGGGAGTTGGTTTACTTTAAGGTCCTTTTATCCAGAATCAGAGGCTTTCCAATAAACCCATGCCGGCAACGTGATCACGAAAAATATTGGGTGGTAAGCCTTTAGTAAGCGAATCTGCAAGCATTAACTTAGTACTAATATGCTTGATACTTATGGTTTGATCCTGGATTCTTATCTTTCACAACATGATACTTAATGTCAATGTGTTTGGCAGCACCACTTGACTTGTTGTTATTTGCATAAAATACGGCAGGTTCATTATCGCAGTATAAAGTGAGTGGTTTAGAGATGATGTCTACCACTATAAGTCCCGGGATAAAGTTCTTAAGCCATACAGCCTGCCCGGTAGCCTCATAACATGCCACAAACTCAGCTTGCATCGTTGAAGATGCCGTAAGGGTTTGTTTGGAGCTTTTCCACGAGATAGCTCCTCCAGCGAGTGTGAAGATGTAACCTAACGTGGATTTCTTAGTATCAACACATCCCGCAAAATCTGAATCTGAATAACCAATAACTTTAAGGTTATCAAAAAACTTATATGTGAGCATGTAATGCTTAGTAGCTTGCATATAGCACAAAGCTTTCTTAACGGCTTTCCAGTGGTCCGGTCCTGGATTTGACTGATATATGCCAAGCATCTCGGTTACAAAAGCTAAATTAGGGCGTGTACATACTTGAGCATACATAATGCTTCTGATAGCTGAAGCATAAGGAACCGACTTCATCTGATCAGTTTCATATTGGTTCCTCGGACATTGAAATGTCCCAAACTTATCGCCCTTAACAATAGGAGCAGGCGAGCCAGAGCACTTATGTATATTGTATCTCTTCAGTACTCTGTCAATGTATGCCTTCTAAGATAATCCTAATATTCCTTTGAACCTATCTCGGTGAATTTCAATGCCAAGAACATAAGTGGCATCACCGAGATCCTTCATATCAAAATTAGATGAAAGAAATCTCTTGGTCTCAAACAGCATGTCCTTATCGCTGCTGGCCAATAAGATATTATCCACATATAGTGCTAAGATGGTGAATTAACTCCCCTTAAGCTTAACACATATGCAGTTATCAACTTCATTTTCTTTGAAACCAAAACTCCTTATGATCTTGTCGAATTTGAGGTACCACTGCCTCGACACTTATTTCAAGCCATAAATAGATTTCTTAAGTCGACATCCCATATGCTCCTTGCCTTCCACGACAAAACCTTCCGGTTGAGCCATGTAAACATTCTCTTGCAAGTCGCCATTAAGAAATTCCATCATAACATCCATCTGATGCAGCTCTAAATCATAATGAGCTACAAGTGCTATAACAATTCTGAATGAATCTTTAGTTGAGACAGGAGAAAAGGTGTCATTATAGTCAATCCCCTCTCTTTGGGAGAAGCATTTTTCTACAAGCCTTGCTTTGAACCTTTCGATATTTCCCTTAGAGTCATGCTTGGTTTTGTAGACCCATTTACAGCCTACTGTTTTGACTCCGTCGGGAATCTCTACTAAGTCCCATACATCATTAGTGCTCATAGACTTTAGTTCATTCTCCATGGCTTCAAGTCATTTAGAAGAATGTTCATTCATTATGGCCTCCTTATAAGAGGTGGGATCATCTACCTTCTCTATATCATTAACATTCTCATTCATATAGACAACATAATCATTTGGGATGACAGACCTTCTCTCCCGTTGTAATCTTCTAAGAGGTTCATTAGTTATTTTCAGGAGGCTGCTGAGGCTCTTCATTAGGTATAACATCAGGAATTTTAGAGACCTCAATAGTAGGTGCAACAACAGTATTTTCTACTGGAGATGCAACCGCCTAAGGCACAGGAATAAAGATCTCTGGGATAAGTGGCGTAGGATCATAAACCCACTTCTCCTCAAGATCTATTTTCCTGGGCTCCAGGTCCTCGTTATTTTCTAAGAACACAGCGTGCCTTGTTTCTATACCCTTTAGATCTGTCAGGGTACCCAATAAAATGGCAACTTACTATCTTAAGATCTAGTTTCCCAATGTGTGAATTAAATAACTTGGCTTCAGCACGACAACCCCACACTCGTAAATATTTCATACTCGGTTTCCTCCCAGTCCATAATTCATAAGGTGTTTTAGGTACTGATTTACAGGGAACCCGATTAAGAATATGTGCGGCTGTCTTTAGTGCTTCCATCCACAACCAATTGGTAAACTAGAATGGCTAAGCATGCTCCGTACCATATCCATAAGTGTACGGTTGCGTCTTTTAGCTACACCATTCTGCTGAGCTTCGCCCGGCATAGAATACTGGGCAACGATGCCATTTTCCTGAAGGAACTTAGCGAAAAGGCCAGAAATTTGCCCATAAGAGGCATGTCTTCCATAATATTCTCCCCCACAATCCGATCTTACCACTTTAATTCTTAGGTTGTGCTGATTTTCAACTTCAGCCTTAAATATCTTAAATTTATCAAGTGATTCAGATCGGTCTTTAATGGGAAGGATATAACCATAACGGGAGAAATCATTAGTGAATGTGATGAATGTATCAAAACCATCCACTAATGTCACAGGAAAAGGACCACAAATATCAGTATGAATTAACTTCTAAGAGTCCTGTGCTGCGAGTAGTTCCCTTCTTTATTTGCTTAACATAATTTTCCTTTAATGCAATCAATGTAGTGGTCTAAGTCAGAGAAAACTAATGGGTGGAGAATTACTTCTTTAATGAGACGCTCCATTCTCCCCCTCGAAATGTGGCCTGAATGACAGTGCCACAGTTTCGAAGAAGTCTCATCATTATTTTTACGCTTAGCATCACACATAATCTTTCTGGAAATGCCCTGGCTGCTTGCATAAAAGACATTCCCCCCTTTAGATGCTCCGGTGGGAGCAACATGAGGCTTAGGTACATATTGCACTTTAGGCCCCGACTTGTCTGAATTAGGGGAGAATTACAGTTTTTTCTTAGATTTGAAGTCCCCTTGGAACTTCCTTTTGTTAGAGCCACCAACATGAAGAACAAAATTCTTCTTTTGTGTTCTTATCTCTCTTTCTTCTGGACACACATGGCGATCAAATCGCTCATGCTCCCCTTTTTTTTAGTATTGCCATATCAGTCATCATCATGATATGCTTTCTTATGCTGTCGGACCCATCATACTTATTGGTTGAAAGCCTCTGAATCAAAGTACTGGCATAAACTTTAGTGGAGTCTATAAAATTTCTCCTCGATTGAAGCCAAGTACTCTTTAGTATTTTCGGAATCGGGGATTGCTCCCCTAATTTCGACTCAAATAGAGGTCTTCATAATCATTAGTGATAAGCGGTTAGACCGCTCCCATTTTTCATCATTAGCCTCGTAAATTTTCTTTTAGGAATGGGAACGGCTACCCTTAAGGCATAATCAAGGTCCAAAACATAAGGGACAACATGAATTCGTTCTTTCCATGTGGGAAAATTGCTCCCTGTGAGCTGCTCAATGTTATCAATTATGGTGGCAACGTTTGATGCATTAAGTGCTGAATTTCAAAATACAGGGCAAAACTTAGAAATATCATAAACATATATTGCATGTAATTAACCCTACGTTAGTCTGATTAATAACATGCAAACTACAGTTCTAATTCATACCACCGTTGGGCAGAAAATGAAAAAGAACTTAATAATTTTATATGGCGACACATGATTACAAACAACGTTGGTCAAAATGTAATCATATGCATACATAATGCCAAAAACATAAAAATATCCAATTAAAATATCTCGATGGTTCAATTTTAATTAGAGACAAAACATAATAATATGGTGACATATGATTATAAACAACGTTGGTCAGAATATAACCATATGTATACATAATGCCAAAATTAATCATAAAAATCTCAAAATTAAAATATCCCGTTGGTTCAATTTTAATCCGAGATTATACATAATAATATTGTAAGGGTACATGAAATTTGAGCCACAAAAATAATTAATAAACAGTGCATTCAAAGATATTGAAAAAGAAAACTTAGAAAATGCTATTTTCAGCCGGCCCCTAAAGAAAACCGGCACAAAACATGCACTCAAAACCCACAAAAAATGAGCACGGGCAAAAGACCCGCTTGGCCCAAAATTTACCCGCGCGTGGCTGCCCAAAAACCACACGCGCAGGCGGCCCAAATTCTCGCGCACGGCAGGCCATAACATGGCGCAGCCCATAATTCCCGCACGCGCCGAAATGCCCATGGCGCAGCCTAGACCGGCCCATCAAAAATTGTCCGGCCGCATTAGTATTCACCGTCGGATGAAATGGACGGCTGTGATTTAGATCTGGCCGGGACAAAAAAATGTGGAACCCTAACCCTAAACCAGAATGCCGGCCTCCACCCGAAAAGCGGATCTGAGGGAGCGGCGGCGGCGGCTCCGGAGGGGCGGCGGAGGTGAGAGAGCGGCGCGGCCCGACGGCTTCACTCGGGCGAACAGCGCGCGGATGCGCCGAGCGAGGCGAGAGCGGTGGGCAGCGGGCCGCAAGCCGGCGGATCCAGCGCGGCGGCGGCGCCGCGCGACGGAAACGCCGCGCAAGAGGCGGCGGCGGCGCCGCGCCGCCAAAAAGGCGTGAGTTCCACCGATCCAATTTTTTTTATTGATTGTTTGCCGATCTAAATTTTTATTTGGGATTTCTTTTCATTAGGGCTTTTGCTAAGATCCTCTCCTTCTAAATGCTGAGCCGATCCATTAAATCAAAAGGGAACCGAGTTCGGTTGGGGTATTCTAGGGTTCATGATGCGGCTAGGGTTGCTCTGATACCAAATGTAGGTTTATTCTAAGTCTAACATTAACATAAAGCTTTAATCCCTAGATCAACCATGAACACCTAGCATTAACATTAGTGTGGAAGCATGATTGACATACCCGAACTTGAAGTAGCCATGGAGTTGTTCGGTCGGTGATGCTGAAGCAGAGGTGACCGGCGGCGTGAGGCGGCGGTGGTGAAGTCGTTGCCGATGGGGATGAAGATGGACGAAGAGGGCGTGATCTTCGTTCACCACAGCGCACCTTAGAGATCGAATCTGTTAGGGTATTTGGGGGCCTTGAACCACTCATTCCCAAAACCTGCCGTTACCCTGTTTTTATTTTGCGCTGGGTGACTGGGACCAAGACCAAGTCTGTTGGTAACCGCCTCCGATCAAGGCGCGAGGTGGAGGGGTGCCTCCCTGAAATCTCGGGGTAGTTAGCCGAGATCAACCCAACAACTGGAACCATAAATTCTGTTAGTTGATACGTCTCGTCTCTATGATCTGTCTCGGACTCAAGATTTTTTTGAGTTAACTCGACTGTCGTAGGTTCTATACGCACAAGGAAGTATAGCATAGTGTGTTTGTAGGTAGGGCTGTAAAAAAAGTTCGAAGCTCGCGAGCTACTCGAGTTCGGCTCGTTCTAGGCTCGGTTCGAACTTTAAACGAGCCGAATTCGAACTTGATCTCGATCTCGCGAGCTTCACCGAGCCGAGCTCGAATAGTTCGCGAGCTCCGATTCGAGCTCAAATAGTAATACATATTAATTCTTACCGAGCCGAACTCGAGCTCGAGCTTTTCTTATTGTTGAAAATTAGTGTATATTTGAATTATTTTGACTGTTATCGAGCTTACTAGAGCCGAGCTCGAGCTTAAAATTTTCTTATTATTGAAAAATAGTGCATAATAAATTATTTTAATTGTTACCGAGCTTCAATGAGCCGAGCTCGAGCCTACTCAAGCTTAGGCCGAGCCGAGCTCGAGCCCAGGTCCAGACTCGGACCCCAACTCAAGCTCGGTTCGAGCTCGGCTCGAACTTCTACCGAGCCTGGCTCGTTTACAGCCCTATTTGTAGGGGCACTTTTTTGAACAAACTCGATAAACTCAGGGAGTGCCAATTTCTGTAAAAAAAAAAAGGGGGGGGGGCACCTTCGAAGGGCTGCTCTTTTTTTTTCCTTAGCAAGGTTCCACATTCCCATATGTTGTGTGCATGCATTAGCCTGCAAATAGGACAACATATCATTTTGCTACACTGGATCATTATGTTATGTGGAGATGCTCTGTGGATGCGTTCATAAGTTGATTTGCGTGTTATATCTGTGGTCCAATGGTGTTGCGGGCTGGTGATGTACAGGTTAACTTTCTTGATGAAGCAGGTGGAACAGCCTTGAAACGTCTAGTGACACACAATGATGAGATTGCACCGTATAAGGAGGGCAACAGTTAAAATATGAAGTGAACACAATGACTAGAGTAAATAACTGTTAATATCACGTCTTGAAATCCACATTTTGTGCACAGAGGTTTGTTTGTCCTAGTGATACTGGAATTATCAATTGTGAATTTATCATTTGATCATCATGTTTTCATGCTTATATTGGTTTTCTGGCCAAGATTATAACCAACAGTACATGAAACAATGTATTCACATCTTTGCTTGACCTTTGTCTACAGGTCGCGCTGTGGGAACCTGTGGGTGTTATCATGCTAATTGTAAGGACCTGAGGCCTACTCTTGGTTGGTTCCTGGAAAAAGGTTGGACTCCAGGGATTACATTTTCGGCTTAGAAAACAGGGGCGAAGCTCAATGGGCCAGAGGGGGTTCCCAGGAACCCGGGTCCAAAAAAATTTTTAGTTATTACTAGTAAATATTCACCCTTTGTGCACCCTCTTGGTCCAATATGGTGTACCCCTAACCCAACAAACACCCTCACTCGCCCTGTCCAGCCCATTCTCCCACCGTCCTATGCTCCCACGCGCGGCCTGTTGCACCCTCCTCTGTTTTGCTCTAGCTCCGCCACTGTTAGAAAATGTTTCGGACCCCTCCGAGAAATCCAAAATTCAGAAATTTCTAAGATTTCAGATATTTTTCGGAAGATTTTAGTCAAAATATTCAAACATATCATTTGAATTAAAATAATTCAAGAAATACTTACAATTTTTGGCCGAACTGGCCGGCGGCACCTCCCCTCCCGCAACCGCTGTAGCCTCCTCCTCCCGCCACCTGCGCCGCCCATAGCCATCCGCATCTCTTGCAACCGCCCGCGCCGCCCTCAGCTGCTCACCGCCTATGCCACCTTCTCCCCCGTCACCGGTGCCGCCTCCCCCTCCCACTGCCCGCTCGCCACCAGCACCGCTCCCCTCCCACCGCTCACGCCGCGCCGCCGCTCGCCGCCCACCCCAATCAGGGTTTTCCCTAGGAGAGCTAGAAGAGATAGGCCTGGGCCAAAATTTTTGAAGTGGGCTGAATTTTTGGCCAAAATGGGCTTCTTTCGGAGTGGGCCAAGAAAACCGAAATCCGCAAATTTTGAGAATATCGGCCCGAAAATGTAATCCCTATAACCTCTTTCACAGGTAACTGCCTTTGTTAATTAATTTTATAGTTTAGGGGCGAACTATACTGAGTTGAGATGAATTTTTTAGGTGATTTTTTACCAGTCTATTGAGTTGAATGCATTCTTATAAGGCCAGTCTTAATGGAGTTTCATGGAGGGTTTCATGCACATTAAATACGGTGCCACATCAGCCAAAAGAAGCTTTTTGCATAAAACTAGGAGGAGAGAGAAGGAAAACGTTTCATCCCCATGAAACCTTTGAGCGTTGTTTCTAAAATGTTGGTAATCGTGTGAAATCCCCACTGAGAGCCTTGTTGGGTTTCATCTCGTGCGAGCGTGCTTCTGATTGGAGAAGAGAAGGAAGAGGGGACCACAGAAAGGCTAAAATAACCTATGAAACCGCGCAATGAAACTATACACTGAGAGAAAAGACTTGTTTCATGTTTTGTTTTATATCTTGGAAACTGGGAGGTGAAATCTTGCATTGAGACTGGCCTAACTGAACATAGTTTTCAACCGAATTTATTGTCTATATTTATATCCATCTAATAATGTATTTATTTTATGGTGTCAGGCAAATGGAAAATGCTGGCATGCTTTTCGTCTGATTAATCATAAATCTGGTACTGCTGATCTTTTGTGGATATTGTTTGTCTGCCATGCACTTTAGAAAACTGTGGCCATCTTAAACCTCATGTATACCTGGTCGTTTGCAATCCTTAACATAATTCTTGAGAGCCAAGAACATAAAACGGAAACTAAAAAATAATAAGTAAAACTATAACATTAAATTTTTCTCGAAGACAACAAGGAAGGACTGTATCATGATTAGGCTGTTTATGTCCTTGAAACTTTAAGGAAACAGAAATATAACCTTTCAAGCAAGCTGGGTTACAGATTCTAAAAGAAAAAGGCAAGGAGTTACTGTGCCTCTTATACAGTTGATCTTGGGTTTGAAAATTTCAAGTTAAATGCAGTATGACCCTTTTCTCCTCTTTAAGCGGGCTGTCCTGATATTTTGATTAATAAAATAAAAGGCAACCATGTTGTTTGTCAATATTCGGTGATAATGGAACTCCTAGCTCTAGTTGTTCTGTTGCCTTTGCAAAGTTGGGCTATTCAGTTAAGTGATTCAATTAAGTATATTATTTTTCCTTGTAGCTTTGCTTGTACTGTGTTCTGTGAAGAAATAGGGGACTTTTCAGGGGTGCTAGTCCCTGCAAATTATTTGTATTACTAGCCACGTAGGCGTGGCGCCACGCCACGCCAGCCACCGTGTGGATCGAAGTAAAAGAGGCGAAAATTCGCAGAAAAAGAAAGCATATGGGTTTTTTGGCAAAAAATCAAGGGTCTTTTCGCAATAAAAGAAGGCGAAAATTCGCAGAAAAAGAAAACGTAGGGGTTTTTTGGCAAAAAATCAAGGGTATTTTCGCAATAAAAGAAGAGTGGAGAGGCTTCTTAACAAAAAAGATCGAGGGTCTTTTCGGAAGAAATAAGGGCCCGCTCGTAAAAATTTGGAGCTAAAGAAAAGCGTAGGGGCTTTGAAAAAAAAGCGGGGTGTTTTCGCAATAAAAGGAGATCAGAGGGTTGTCTTCGCAAAAATCAGGGGTTGTTTTGAAGAAATCAGAGGTTGTTTTGAAAGAACCAAGGGCCTGTACGTAATTTTCGAAACTGCGTAGGGGCTTTTTTGAAAAATCCAGGGACCTTTTCGCGAGGAAAAAGGACTTGTTTTGAAAGAACCGAGGGCCTGTACGTAATTTTCGAAACTACGGGTTGCTACCAACGAAAAATAAATACGCAGGGTGTTTTTTAAAAAATCCAGGGACCTTTTCGCGAGAAAAAGGACCTCTACGTAATTTTCAGAAAATCGGAGGAAAACACCTCCCCAGGCCGTACCGAAAACGCCCCGCCACGCGCCGGCCGGACGCGCGGGCGGGGCGACGTGGCCGCGCGGCTGGGGAGCGATTCCCCCGGCTTTGATACGGGATCGATGTGGTTCTAGCAGAGGTACCATCTTCGCTATTATGTCTTAAATGTTTGTTTACTCCATGAAATTCTGGATTGCAGGTACAGAAAAGAGCAGCACAGATGAAGAGACGGCATCCGATGATGATAAAGAGGAAGTACAGAAATCCTTGAAACGAGCATTTAATATATATACCAGGAAGCTCCGGGTTACTCAAAACCTAAAACGTTCCATCAGACAAACTAAAATGGCTTCCTAGTTCCTCTTCTGTGTCTCCATTCCAGTCCCCCGTATACGTGGATCCCTTCACTCCATTGAATTACATTTTTGGGCCCACAGAAGAGGATGAAGAGCAGATGGATGTGCGCCACGTGCCTGGGGAACATAACAAGGGAACAGGGAAGTCTTATTCCAGACAAACAGCATATCTAAGCTAAACAATATTACGGACACCATTGGCACGTCCATGGAAGAATTTAGGCCCAGCTCAACATCCAAATCATCAGACCCTAGTCATGGCGCACAAGCGGCTCTAGTCACCAATCAACCAGGTACCCACAGATCCAGCAAGCGACATACGTCTCCGACAGATCTTGTTTCGGTGCAGTCTCCTGGTACTGTCAAGGATGCTAGGGCAGAACTGGACGGACACTCAGAATCAGAGTCCCCCCATATCCCTTACGATCTGCAGGGGCAGCCTGCTCAAACAGGGTAACGTCTTCCCGGAAGTTTGTGAAGTGTCCGTCAGGATTCAGGAAAGCGGAAATAAACTGATGTTGAAGATTCATCACGCAGTGCCTGACCGGCTGACCGCATCAGATCTCAGCCATTACGGAGTAGTGATGGATATCATACAGCTGTGTTTAGAGAATTGATTGTAGTTGTAGATAACGTTGAAGGAATGTTTGACAGTCTTAGCAAAATTCGCCACATTACGGAGTAGTGTTAGGGATGATTCATTGATCGGTTGATGCCCTCACAAAAAAAAAAGGTTACAATGTGCAGCAAATAGGAATTCGTTGAGTTCTTGTGGCCGTTAATGCTCTTATAACGCGTCATATAGTTCTGAACTGAGTTCTGAGTCTGCTGAAATTGTCTGCAAAGTGAGCCCACCTGGACGACGAAAAAAAACCAATGCTTTTTAAATATCCGCAGTCTATGTTAAGGATGTGGTCAACAGATCAAATATGAACGTAAGCAAACGACACAAGTTGATCCTTTAGACCAGATGGCAATGACATTAGCCCATGTGGCATTAACAAAATGGCGCGCCAGATGCTATCACGCTACAGCGTCTTGTTCACGACAAATTTCACACTTACCAAGAGTACGTAACATGTCAAGTAACTTGACTGCACACTTTTTCGAGTAGAAAGATTTTATAACAATGATAAAACTTTTTCGAGTTCATTAAATTGTTCAACAACTTGATTCATTAAGGAGAGATAAGGAACCCAAGCGGGCTCATTGTGACAAACACCAACACACATCCCCCGTCAAAGATCCAAGATCAGCAATTACAATTGTCTCGAACTGACATGCCAAACCTTAACAGTAAACACAACTTCCATCCACCAAAGGAGGGAGTTGATGATGCCATACAACTACTGCAGTCATGAATCGGAAACTGCTGCCAAGCTAATAGCAATCATCAAACTATGGTAAGAGGACAAGCAAACAACTGGAAGTCTGGAATTCCACAATTCTTGCACTTGGTTGCTCCTAAACACCATCATAGCATAGTGGGGAAATACTCAGTACCTTCTCCTGGGTGGGCTCCTTGAGCGATGACCTCTTGGTGATCTGAAATGAACACAAAAGTACCAAATCAAATTATTATTTCATTTGAATGTGCGAATTTTGTATATAGAATATGTTAGCAGTGAAAGTGAAGCCCTTTGAGGTAAAAGTTAAAACTAAAAAATTAAGAAGAAATAAGTCATCGTATCAATAGAATCCATAAAATCATATTACTGTAGCTCAAAACTGTCAAGTGATGGGCGTTCAGAGCGAAGACGGTAGGGGAGGATTGGACACTCTGTTAATTAGCACGGACAGCTGCATCGTTTGGGACTTGCGAATCCCAATGAGTGAGGAGGGAGATGGTGGCATCCCCGTCTACTTCCTCGGCAGCGTCCTCGTCCGGTTCAACTTGGAGCAAAAAAGAGACGCTTGCAAAATCGTTGGTGGCCTGGTATGAACTTCTCATCGCAATTGTGGCAGGGTCCTTTTTCCCTCCGATCCTTCATCTCGGCTGGTGTGAGCTGTTTGAACAGCTTGCCCAGGACTGATGCGCCCGTAATCGCTAGCAACGCGTCGCCATGCTGGAGGCCACCACACTCGACGCAGCTGTGCGGGCAGGCGTCTGTCTGGTGAATGATGGTTTGGAGGAAGCGGCGGGGGCCGAAGGGGCTAGCGGATGCAACAGCAAGCGTTCATACGCCCTGGCCAGGTCCATGGTGACCTCCAACTCAGGTGGATGCTGGAGCTCGACATACGTCTTCAGGGGCTCGCCTAGCCCTGCCTTGAAGAGCATCACTTGTCGCTCCTCATGACGGTGACCACAACAGGCCAATAAGATTAAGAAATTGGTGAACTCCACCGATGCCGCGCGCTAGAGCCCTGTTAATTCTCCTAGCGGATTATGGCGCGTCGAAGTTCCGAACCTTCTACTGACGAGCTCCGTGAAGTGTCACTAGTTGGGCATGCTATCTATGCGCTCAATCCGCATGTACCACAGCTATGCCAGGCCGGACATGTGGTATGTGGCGACAGACATTATCCTCCAGTGGTGTTTGTTGAGCCCGAAAAAATTGTTCACATCGGTTGATCCATGGCAATGGGTCTTCCCTCCCGTCAAAGGTTGGCAAGTTCAGCTTAAGGTAGCGAGGCATGGATCGATGTCCCGCTCCTGGTGCCGAGACGGGCAGAGAGCATTACGGGCGCGGTGACTGAGCCTTCACTGGGATGGTGATGGCTTGGCGCCATCTCCCCATTGCTCTCTTGCCATGAAGCTGCTTCCTCGTCGTCCCCTCCTTCGCTGACGAGCTGCCCTTCCATGCGTGCGAGGGGACAATCGTGCCGAGTTAACCGGTTGTTGTTGGCTTCAATCAACCCGGCATGTTAGCTAAGCTAGTCGTTGATGTTGGCAAGAACTTTGGCAGTGTCTTCGGCAAACTTGCACATCACCTATTGGAAGTCATCGTTACCACCATTGCTTGACATAACTGCCATAGCAACGGGTGGCTCTGATACCAAGATGTCAAGTGATGGGCGTTCGAAGCGAAGACAGTAGGGGAGGATTGGAGCAGGTGAGTGTGGGCTGCGCTTTGCGCCGTGATGAACGCGTGGCCAGGAAGGACCCCAACCGCTCTGGAAGGATGATGGGATGTAAAGGAGGCACAAGGGATCAAGTGACTTCCTAATCCTTGCTTACTTTATCCAAGCATCCTCCTCCTTTAAATAGAGAAGGCCTAACAAATCCAATCTAATTGCAAAAGGAAAAGATCTTAAGGATCCACTAATCTGATCTGAAGAATCTTATCTAATGGAAGGTATATCTAAACCTTCCTAATTGCAACTAATTTAGAGATAATGCCTAACTTGCCACCTCTAGGGCTGGCTGGTGCTTGGCCTTGTGGCGCCAACCATACACACGGCCCCACATGACAAAAACACTTAACCACAAATTTAACCAAAATTCCCAATAATTCAACTCAGCCACAAACTTAATTGAAAATCGCCAATAATTCAACACTGCCACAAATTTAAGTGAAATCTCCAATAATTCAACTCAAGACACAAATTTAACTGAAACCACCAATAATAATTCAACTTCTCCAGAAGTACCAGGTCTTCACTCAGAGGACCTAGGTCTAAGTATTAAAAAAAGGAAACAAAAAGCAAAAAAAAACCCTGCATGTACAAGGATAACTTGCGTAAATGTTAACAAGTGAGCTGAGCAATCTGGCACTCCTCTAAGATATGTCAAAGTTTGTCCACTTTACATTCCAGCGCTACAAAAACCGGCTGTGGAATGGATCATAGTAACCAAGTGCTCAACCAGATTCATCCAATAACTAGCCAAGTACCAGCTCACTCAATTTAGATTCTTTTAACGTACATGTCTCTACTCAATCTTGTGCAACTTAAAATTCTCTAATTGTGGTGTAATTAATTCAAAATAGATGCAATTTCACTCTAGCCAAACTGGCCTGTTTAATACCTTTACTGTCTGAGCGCCAACGGACCCTGCAATTTCAATCTGCCATAACCAAAAAAAGAAGGAATATACAAAGCTCACATAAAACATACCTCTTCCAAGTATTTCTGCGTTTGACAGGGCCAATACTAAATGCCCATTCAACATTTATTACTTGTGTAAGAAGCTCAGTTCCATCCAACGCTTTTATTGCAGCCTGGGCTTCCTCAAAGTTCTCATACTCAATCAGAGCATATCCCTACGAAGGAGAGGTAAAATCAAGCAGAAAATAAGAACTGGCTAAGAAAAGGTGGGAAAAAAATCCCACTCTTTTCAACTATGATCCTATGGATGGCAAATTTTGAAGGTAGTCATTTGCAAGATCAAATAAAAAGGAGCCATTTCTCAAATATTAAACCTGGTTATGTGGACTGTGTGTCTGTGTTACTCATTTATTAAGAAATGCTTTGAGAAATTTCATAAGACAAGTTACAAGGAAACTAAATTTAAAAGGCTGTATTATATGGCTGCAAAAAGTAAGGGGCTAAAGGCTTGAAAACATTACACAGTAATAAAACATACCTTGACAAATCCAGTTCGACGATCCAAATTCAAATGCAAGTTCTTGACCTGCCCATACTCACGGAAAATATTGTGAAGGTCATCTTCCTGAGCTTCTTCGTGAACTCCAGTGACCAGTACAATCCATCCTTCAATGGCTGTAAAGACCAACACATACACGAAATCAAATAATGACATCAGTCGTCTTCATGCAATGAAAACTTCTGCAAGGAAACAAATACTGTGAGAAGGCGAAGTGTGAACTGCAATTGCATTTTTTTATGCATGGTATTCATTAATTTGGCGTTATATAAGAAACAGAGCTTTAATATGACTTGAAAATAACCAGAATAGGAGCATGGCATATGCAACATTCACAATTCAACCAGAAAATAAACCTTCACTGAAGTTGAAAATAAAAAGTTAAAAGGTTTTGCAAATGTCAGAAAATCCAGGCACTAACAGCTAACGGGAGGAACTAAACAGTTCAGAACACATCAGTGATAGCAATCATAGATTATTCAAAAACTTCAAAACAAAGAGAGGAATCAATTTAAAGAAAGCAAGGAAAATAACACACACAAGGCTAGAGATACCAGCTCCGATTTAACAACAAACAAGACTTCAGAATAAGAACTGCAAGTCGACACCCAATAGTCAACTTATTGGAGTACTAAAATTGACATTATATGTCTCCCTTGGCTACAACAAGTTTATAGCTTTTGAATCTATACCCCAAAAAGGATCGAATCTCTTAGCATCTCAGCCATTCATAACAGGCTGATAAAAAAGGACGAATGAATCAGACATCCTAACCATGGCAAAGATCCAAAATTAACCCAAAGTTACAGGCACAAGACAAACCCTACAGCAATCTGAGATTCTAACCATGGGAATGATCCAAAAAGTTTCACATTTCCACTCCACATCGATCAGAGATCCCGTTCCGAAGTTTTTAACTTTTAACACCTTGGAACAGGCCAACAACAGTACAGAGATCTCCACTAAAATCGTAGATAAATATTATGGAAACAAAACTAGGAGCAAGCAGCAATCCCTCCTACACAAGCGAAGAAGAAAACATACTAAGTTATCAAGGCTCCTACACAAGCGTTCAGATCACACCATCATACCTAACTATATTACCAATGAAATTTCTTTCTTAGCGGCAAACGGAGAAAGAGAGAAACGTACAGCGGACGGGGCCAGGGCCGCCATCGGAGGCGAGAGAGTCGAGGTCGGCGCGGCCTGCGCCTGCTAAGCGCGAGTCGCGGGGGCCGGAGGAGGAGTTGGGGTCCGCGCGGAAGCCGCGTCCCTTGGTCTTACGGGGGGCGTCGTCGCCGCCGCCTGCGATGGTGGATCGGAGGCGGGGAGCAGGGGCCGGCGAGGGCTCGGTGCCGGCGTCCTCGTCCATGAGGTCGTCATCGTCGGAGTAGAAGTCCACCACCTCCACGTCCGCGTTCGTCGTCGCCGCCGCCGGGGTTGGGTTGTATCGGGAGGAGCCTCCTGGGGTTTGGGGTTTGCGAGTCGGGTTATTGGTTTTTCAGAAACACCCTTGGCATATTTTGTATCCTGGATATGTCCAGATTCGAATAAGTAGTTTGCCTTTGTGGCATTAACTTTTAAAAAATATTTTTTAAATTTTATCTTTTAAATAAAATATTTTTTAAAAATAAGATCGACTAATTGATTATAGTATATAATATAGTGACTTTATTTATATCAATCAAAATTACATATGAGTATCTCTTTTGACAAATTTCACTATAAATTATTATTATTTATAAGTCTAAGTCGAAAGTTAATATAAACAAATCTATACACCGGATTGATAATAGGCCAATGGTCACGTATAGGTGTAGTAACGTGTCAAATCAATTACTACATTATCAATTTTACCATACTAGTGTTTGCAAGATGCAATGTTTTGATATAACTGAAGGATCGTCGAAGGCAATCAGAGAGGGGTGAATGATTACAACGTTTAACGAAAGTTTTTTCTAAAATTTTCCTGTCTCACCAGAAAACCTAGTACTACTCGAAGTTGCCGCTGTTTTTTTGTTCAAACAGGAAATAAACTGATCACGCTTGTATATAACTCTCGGCCAGCCACCCCTACAAAGACTAATTAGCACTCTTAATTTCCTCCCTAGTAAAATATCTCGCTGGCCGCAGCATACCAAAAATCCATCCGTCCAAAACTCATGCATGCGGGTGCCATGCATAACCCAAAAAACTTAACTAAAATTAATTACCTTGCTCTGGCCGGAGAAAAATCTTGCATGCAAAGAGACTTGGGCAGCACAACGACTCGCAGGACAAGATTCTCAGCTAATCACGCAAGGAATTCCAAGATTTCTTCTCTCCTCAAGAATTGCATGCGGTCATGCACATGGATGCATAAATAGCTAATCTCCTTTTCCTCTCTCCTTAGCTAATCTCCTTTTCCTCTCTCTTCTAATCAATGTGATGGCTCCGATTGACTTAAGGTGGTGATTGATTCGGCTGAAAAGCTCGTGGCTTATGGCTGAAAACACTATAGCTGACTGAAAAAAGTACTGTAGCTGACAGAGGCTTATTTAGCATAATTAAATTTAAAAAAAATTAAAAATAAAAAAATATGTTAGCCCACTACGTATAATACAAACAAATACGGAAAAAAAAAGAACCAGCAAAAAAAACTCAACAAAAAGCCAAAAGTTCAGAAAAAGATGAAACTTATGAATAGTGAAAAATAAGCCAGAAGCCGAAGCCGAGTTGATCAGGGTCTTAGAGTAAGTACAATAATGGTCTTATAGCCAAGCTAATCAGCATTTTTACTGATGTGGAGGAGAGAAGAGAGGAGAGAGATGAGAGCTTGGCTCTCATGCAATCAACAAGCTGGGCACAGGAGTCTATGCAGTGGTGGGCCTAGATAATAAATGTATGTGAAGAGGAATAGGAAAGAGAATGTGAGACATGGTACCATATAATAATAAAAACTTTTTGTAGATAAATAGAAGACAAATTATTGTATAACTTGGCTCTTATAACTTGACTTATACCCAAATACGCTCTATTATTGGACTTCTCTTAGACAGCATGGGAACCAAGAAACACCCAGATGCTCTGTACGTGTGCGCAGCGATTGAATGTCTCCCGCACGTAGCCCGAAGCAAAAAAAAAAGATGAAGACACTGTGCGCCTGGCTAGGAATTCCAAAAACCGAGATCCTCTTTGTTTTATTAATTTCAAGTCTCGGCCAAAACTAACTCCTTTTTTCTGGTTAGCCCGTGATCTCCTGATCCTTTTATATATGGACGCCACGCTCCGTTTTCTTTTCTAAAAACCATATCCGACTTCTAATCCTATTCCATGCCCCTATTTCCTCTTTTCAATCTACTAGAAACTCTAATACCACTCATCTAATTGGGCCTGGGCCTTTTTAACTCAAATATACTTTTGGCCCACTAATTTTTAAGGGACCGAAACCCTTTCTAACACGGGTTTTCACACTTCCGGTTTTTCGACTCATCGCGTGTCGAAGCCTCCAGGACCGCACCTCCTGTATCTTCTCCACGCATCATCCACCTTTGATCTCCATATACTCCAGCGTGAGCCCGACCACCTCGTGACATCCTCGACCGCCCGGATCTCAGATTTCCCCCTCCTAGTCCCGGTTTTCCTCGTCACCGACCATGACCGTCTCCACGTCCAACCTGCACATGCAAAGATCAAAGAACGTTTTTCCTGGCACAAGTTCTCACCAACTTGACCGATATTAGTCCACACACACGCACACACCTCGAATAACAATGGTAAGCAATGTTGTCAATTATTCATCATCATAAAAATTCTAGACCTAGCCACATGGTCTAACAATAACTTTACTTAAAAATAATAGATAACACTACAGATTCGCTGGGCGTTTTGGTCATGAGGATGTGTTATGGACTTCTATTGCATGTTTGGTCGGGAGACATGTTAAAAACATAAAACTATAAAAAAAAAAGTTAAAAACATAGAGCATATTGCTAAACTGTACAAATATGGATTTTTGTGATGTTGTGAAAAGCAAGACGAGATAAATGTTATGCAAAGTTTAAATCATCTTATAGGAAGCTTGGGGTCTTTTTTTCATAGAAGAACTTTCTTTGCCGGGATGCTCACAATCAAGAACCCATAATTCATAAGGCTGTTTTATAACCAGTATTTGCATGTAAGATATACTACTAGCAACCAAGCGGTTGCATGTAAGATATACGACTAGCAACCAAGCGGTATACTCAATACACGTTGGATTATAGTTGAGAAAATACTATGCACGGTTGCGTTCGAGCAAACACAAAAATGCAACCTTTCTTTCTTTCTTTCACTGTTCTTCTTCTTTTAATACTTGCGGCTGGGAAGGCTGCTATATATGAAAGAAGCCAGGAAGACACATGATGATCTCTAAGCAAAGAAAAGAAGTAAATTGTACGTCTTAATTCTCTACAAACCTTGTGCCCCGTTCTAGTATACATTGAGGTCAAAATAAAGGCCAAACGGCCTATGGCCTACCTATGTAGACAGCCATATGGATACCACAACAGTTTGTCATATACAGGGCGTATATAAATGTCAAGCGAGAGGATATTTCGATTTCAGCTTCTAACTTCTAGCTTATTTTTCATTATTTATAAATTTCGTTTTTTTTGTACTTTTGATTTTTTAGCTTTTTTGCCGGTTCTTTTTTCCCATATTCATTTACGTTGTCCGTGATGAGCTAGCATATTTTTTTTTCTATTTTTAAATTTTTTAAATTTAATTACGTCAAATAAGTTATCTTCAGCTACAGTACAATTTCAGCCATAAGCCACAGTTTTTCAGCTCAACCAAGTGGGGCCATATAAAATCATGAATGTTCAAATCTTGGTTGTCCAATCCATGCAAGAGTCAACACATTCGATCTGTTCTGCGGTGCATTGATCGGACAAAACTCTCCATATATACCACATAACCGGACAACACCTCAGATGTGAGTTCTCATCGTCAGGGACGGATCCAACTGGGGGACAGGCGGCCGGGTTGGCACCCCTACGTCGGTTGATCCGTGGGTACCCCTAGTCAGCCTAGTTATCCATAGTTAAGCTCCTCTTCTCCGCCATTCTCCTCCTCCTATTTGTGCTCGCGGCGATATCCATGGCCAACCATCACTGCAAGATCATCCCGCAACTAGGGGTGTAAATGGGTTGGGTTAATCCCGACCGATCCGGTACCGAATCTGGTCGGTATCAGATTTGGGAAGAAAATTTGGTATCCGGTCGGATATCTAGTTGGATATTCGGTCGGATATCTGGTAAGAGCTAAGAATTCACCTTTTATTTTGCTAGTATTTGTTTTTTTTGTCATGTTGGTTGGTTCAGGTGTGCAGTGTATAGAAAGTTTTTCTGGATCGTGCAAGCTTAAGTTCTCTAAAAGAAATATGACATTCAGTTGTGGCAACTGTAAATATATAAATATTAAAATAGTGTTTTATTTCTAATTCTGCTCTTGTGCAATTGGAATCCTAAATTTGCTCATTAATATCACTCTTCCTAGGTAATGGAATGAAAATCATGTAATCAGAGTATTATTAAACGATGAACTTTGGCATGCTTCAGTAAATGAATAGGTAAATTTGTCAAAAGTCTATTATTCTCAATTGTCTACTGTCTCTACCTTAATTTAGCAAAATTTCTTTAGCCTAGAAAAAGAAAATGTTGTCCGTCAAGAATCAAGATTCATCTTAAAACGTCACACCTCAATGGGCAATTTTGGGGGAAACGTCATACCATCTTCGGCTGATGAATTATAATCACTATTATGTACTTATGTCTAACAATTTAATGCTTGAAGTGATGGTGGTATGGTTTAGCATATGTTCCTTTCCGTATGCACGTACTATCCGTCTATATTATCCGTTTTCGATCCGAAACCGTTAAGTATCCGTTCCAACGGCACCGTATTCGAAATTCCGAATACTCCGAATTCGTATTTGTATCCGGTTTTACCGTATCCGACCTCAAATCTGAGAAAAAATATAGGTTAAGATACGATATAAGCAATATCCGTCCGAATCCGACCCGATTATACCCCTACCCGCAACCTTGCCCTCGGCAGCCGAGGCTAGCCTTTCCGATGTACGCACTATTGCGGTGTAGGGCGTACCTGAAGCGCAAGTGCATTAGCGAGTAGATGGCAAAGCTGGTCTAGCAAGAGTGCTGTCGGCAGCTCGTCGACATGCAGGACGGCTGGTACAAGTGCTCAGCGGCCATCGCCGACATGTTGGCTGCATGTACAGGGAGCTCAACGTCAAGAAACGGCAGCAGCAGCTAGAGAAGGAGCATTCCTGGGGTGCCGGGTGTTCATGAAGAGGCAGGTCGTTGCATGACTTCCGATCGTGTGCATGCATGAGATGCCGCACTTAAGGGCGATGTGCCAATGGGCCAACAAGCAACCATCGCCTGTCGGTGCGATAGCGGTGGCAGCGTATGTAATAGTAAGTTTCGCATGCCAGCGACTCGGTATTTGGTAAACTGGTGAGCATATTTAGCCCTTTCTAAATTTTAATCTTGGATTCACCACTGCTCATCATCTCATTTAGAGAGAGTTCTCATTTGATACATATATAAATCATATTATATTTGATACAAGCTCATATACCCAACATTGTTTTACATGGGAAGAAAACTCAAGTAAGTAGTCATATACGTGTAGATTTATGATATACGTACATATATACTCCCCTAGTCTCCTAGGGGAAGTGTACACATGCATATAAATACGACGAAAAAGCCGGGGATCGATGTGGAGCCTATAATATGGCCAAAAAATAGATTAAAAAAACTTAGGATGCATTATATGCTTAATTATATGATCGATCCATATATATGGCTAGCAAGTAGCTTGTTCACTCTTAATTTTGTTGCTCATGCCACGTAGGAATTGACGCATGCATCAAGAGCCGAGATGGGTGGTCGATGCCAGAGCCACCGCCTGCGCCCACGCCTTGAGCCTCGCCTTCACATCCGTTGGATCTTCACCTGCTAGTTGTTAATCACAACACAGATTAATTAACCATGTACATAATTAGCAAAGACGTACTATTAAGGCTCTATCAAACAGCGATAGCTTCTTACTTCCAAAAGCTAAAACCAGTTTAGAATATGTTGAATTCTTAGAGCATCTCCAAGAGATGCCCAATAAATGCACACCCTAAATGTCTTTTTACAGATCCTAACCATGATATAAGGTCTCAAAATAATCATTCCCTCCAACAGATACCCTAAACCAGAAAAACAGTATTGGGAGCCTAGATCATCCTCTATAAGTAGAGAGCGAGAGCCCATTTTTTGGGTGTGTTCTATTTTTGAGAGTCTATTTGGGAATCTGTTGGAGCTACTTCTTACCCTTTAACTCTAAAATTTAAATATTAAGAGCCATATAGAGTATCTCTTGGAGATGCTCTTAGGCCCCGTTTGGCACAGCTCAGCTTCACTAGTGAAGCTGTTTTTTTTAGATTCAGCTTCACGAGCAACTTCACCGGTGAAGCTAAAACTGTTTTAGAAAACTGTTTGGCAAAACAGCTTCACCAACAGCTTCATGCATGGCTGAGAGAGGTCAATTGTCCAAGATGCCCCTGTCTACCTGACTTGTTCTAATATTTGGAGTTGTATATTTATATATGGTCATATGAATTAAAAAATAATATATTTGAATGAGTATGAATTAAAAAATTGAAATAATAAAAAAAATTAAAATACGTGAACGGGAGAGAGCGGTGCGTACGCGAAAGAAAAAAGTGAACGGGATTTTTGTGAACTGAGCGGTGCGTACGCCTGAGGGAGAGAGTGGCAAATACGTGTAATTTTTTGTGAACTAGAGGGGCATTCGCTTCCTTGGAATATGGGCCTGAGGGAGAGAGCTGTGAAAAGCTACTTTTTTTAGCTTCACCTCTCTCTATTCCTTTGTGAGAGCACAAAAAAGGAGCTTCATAGGTGAAGCTATTTGCAAAAAGGGTGTTTGGCAAAAAACAGCTCACAACAGCTCATGAAGCTGTTGGTGAAGCTGTGCTAAACAGAGCCTTAACATGATTTTTTTCTTTGCATTATTTGTGGAGGTATAACATCGTTTTTTAATTTTTCTATCTTTTCTATTGTTTAATTGAATTTCTCTGGAAAAACAATTGACGTTATAGTACCAGTTTAGTCAAAAATCATAGCATTTTGTAACCTGGCCTAAGATACTAGATGCCACTCCTCCTACTACGCATTAAATTATTAATTTCACTCAAGCGCTTAATTAATTGATTGATTAATTAATCCCCACGTTCGTTTTCTGATCGTTAATTAGGCTCATATATAAACATGCACACAGCATGGATCGATCGAGCCAGCGATCTCATGATGAGAAGAGATGGAGATGGATCGCTATAGTCAGAGAGGAACGTGGCGATGATGATGATGAAGAGATGGAGATCAATTCGCCACGATGGCGACGCCGAGCTGTCCTCGTCGCGGATTAATTCGCCACGACGCTGGGAAGGCACCACCTACGGTTGGTTAAGCAGAGGTAGTGGTGCTAATCACCTAGAGTACTAATTCATTGCGAGAGCAACCCTAATTAATCAATTAACGAATGAGCTCGAGCTAGCTCTGGATCGTCGTGCTGCCATGCCATGCCCAGCAAGGCAGGGGATGTGCATGCAGATATATAGCACTGCACTGCATGACTGATGGTGACGCATGCTGCAATGCAAGTACTAGTCCATGTCGACTGAGTGAGTGATCTGTGTGTGACGGCGACGTGCGTACCGGGGCTGGAGATGGAGCAGGCGCCGGCGGACGGGGAGTTGCAGCCGCCGCTGGCGGTGTGGGTGGGGCTGCTGCAGGCGGAGAGGCCGTAGCATTGTATCTCGACGGTGCAGTCGGAGGGGAGCTCGAGGCCGAGGTCCCTGCAGGCCCGCACCTCCTCTATGTCCATGGCGACGCCGCCGCCACCGACCGAGCCTGCCGCTTGGGAGGACGGCGAGGAGGGAGGGCCCTTCCCCACCACGACCACCACGGGGTGTCGCGTCGGCGCGCGCGCGCGCGCTGCGCTCGTGCGGCTCTTCTTCATCTCCCACGCGCGGTCCAGCCACGCCTCCCGCGCCGCCCGCTCCCGCCGGACCACGCTGAAGCTGCTCCGCCGCTGCGGCCTCTGGGTCGCCCCTCCCCCCAGCACGCGTATCCACTGCTCCTCCGGGTCGCTCGCGTCGTAGCTCTTCTCCGCGTCTTCCACCGCCAGCCACGACGGTACTGCAGAGCCAGAGAAGCGGCGGTACCGCACGCCCGCGACGTCCTCGTCCTGTTTCTTACACCCGACTCCGCCGCCGATCTTGTAGGCGCCTTGGACCTCGCTGACGTCCACGCCGCCTCCCTCGACGGCGAGGCGGGACACCCGCTTACTCACCTCCCCCACCTCACCGCCGTCGTCACTGTCGTCGCCGACAAAGTATTCCTCCTCCTCCTCCTCGACGCGGCCAATCGGCGGCACCGTCGTCGTGGGTGCCATGTCTAATAGCATGGGAAGCTAGGCTACGCAAGATGACAGAGAATTAGTAGGTGGTGCAGGTGATACCAGTTGGAGATCGGTGGTTGGGTGGGAAGCGTGAGCTGTTGGGTGGTGGGGTGTGTATATATAGGCCGACGAGGTGATCGGTCGAGCAGTGTGAGCTCAGCTAGCTGCCTGCCATGGCGACGTGTGGGAGAAGGGGTGGCGCGACACTTGCAGATATGCACGAGAGATCGACGAGTATGGCGGCTAGCTGTGTGATGTTCTGCATGGCATGGCGCGGTATGGCAGCATGGTATGTATGGCAAGTATCTACAGTGACCTGTTCAATCAGGCAGTTGGCATACACAAATTAATGCAGGGCGCTACTTAAAAAATGAATATCTCTACTGCTAGAAATTAATTAGTCCAATACATAATCTCCCTCTGTCTTCAGGAATTTTGTACTAATTGAGTCTTGAATATCGATTGAACTTGTGTGTGTTTGCATGGGGGCAAGAGCACTACATTATTCTGCTTAATCTTTGCAAGAAGCACTGCATTAGAAGATTTTGAATTAATTTTTCGATTTGATCTGATACTTGAATTGGATGATTACCTTTGTAGGGTTTATTTGCCATTGAACATTAAAAAAAATTGGAAAGAGAGAAGCTAGAGTTTGCAAAGAATAAGCTCCCTTGTGTGTTTCAAAACATTCTTTTTTTAGATAATTATGATAGCTCCAATTTCGTTAAACCCATCATTTATTCAATGGCTTATTAGTGAACAATGCATAAAATGATTATGGATTTATGGTGCATTTAAAATGAATTATGATACACTATGAGATCATTAGCCCGTGAAAATCACCTCTGCACTACAAGTTGTATTGGGCCTGTTCTTTTGTGGCTTTTAGCTTTAGCTTTTCTACAGTAATTAGCTTTTAAACAGAGTGTCTTTTCAAGATGGGGTCTACTAGTTAATTGTAGTACATACTGTACCGACTTCATTTATATCAGCAAAACCCACACGTGAATTTCAGTTACTCTGTAATTTCTTATATGAACAGCCAAAAGCCACAAACCATAATAAAAAAAATCATAAGTTGCAATCACAAAAGAACATGCCAATTACCCCTTTTTCTCATTTTGCACTACCACCCTATACGCTACAGATCAGTGTTTGCTTGCTGCGCAAATGTTAGAGCAACTCCAGCAGTAGCCCTCAAAACAGGGCCTCTACTTTTCATTTGAGGGCTCCCCCTACTTTTGAGGGCCCTGTTTTCTGGGCTGCACTCCAGCAGGAGCCCTCAAAACAGGGCCCCTACTTCTCAATTACTTCTATTTCCTCACACACTATATGCATATGTATGGGACAAAAGCACAATACACAATAAAATATTTATGATTTCACAATGAGGGACAATATTTAAATATATGAATTCAAATACGAATATTCAAATTTAAATTCAAATTTATTCCGAATTTAAATTGAAAGCACAAAGTTCATCACATAACATTCAAATTTGTTCCGAATTCAAATATGAATATTCAAATTTAAATTCAAATTTATTCCGAATTTAATTGAAAGCACAAATATGAATTCAAATACGAATATTCAAATTTAAATTCAAATTTATTCCGAATTTAAATTGAAAGCACAAAGTTCATCACATAACATTCAAATTTAAATTCACATTTGTTCCGAATTCAAATACGAATATTCAAATTTAAATTCAAATTTGTTCCGAATTTAAATTGAAAGCACAAAGTTCATCACATAACATCCAAATTTAAATTCAAATTTGTTCCGAATTCAAATACGAATATTCAAATTTAAATTCAAATTTGTTCCGAATTTAAATTGAAAGCACAAATGTTCCACAAAAAACGAGGAAAGCTGAAAAATGAGAGCCGGAGTAGGGGGCCCCTAGGAATGAGGGGTGGGAGGGTGATTTGAGGGCCTCCTCAAATTTGAGGGCTCTAGTAGGGGCTCTGCTGGAGCTCGTTTTTTGGCTCAAGCCCTCAAATTTGAGTTTTGAGGGCTCAAGTAGGGATCGTGCTGGAGTTGCTCTTACACTCAGATCCGTGTTTGCTTGCTGTGCAAATGCTACACTGGGAAATCAGATCCCGATCATTACGGATGACCTGAAAGGGACTAATGGCACATCTGGATAAGATCAAGGGAATAAAATTTAACGAGCCCCATTAATTACCCTAAGGCACACATAGTTATCATGACAAGGGAAAAAACTTTAATAAAAAGGAAAAGCACACGCCATCCATCGATTTACGTACACAGGTGCCACGAGGGATTGAGGTGAACGGTGCGTGCGCGCGGGGGATGACATGGCGCCACCGGGGATGCGCCAGGTGGGCTGGGGTTAGCGGGGGAACGCTACCGAGGGGTCGATGTCCACGCGGTTAAGGGCCTGTTTGGATCAGTTTTAGATTCTTAAAAATCAGCTATTACTTCTAGGGCCTGTTTGTTTCAGCTTCTGGCAGCTGCAGCTACTCCCAGAATCTACAGCTCCCCCAAACAGTCCAGATTTTCATCCAGATTCTAAGTAGCCGAAGCTACGAATCCAGAAAATGAACTAGTAGCCAGAAGCTGGGGTTATCCAGCTTCTTCAAATTCTGACTAGCTAGATACTCACCAGCTACTTCTCAGAATCTACAGCTGAAACAAACAAGGCCCTAGTTTTTAAAAGCTGGTTTCTAAGCAAAAAACCAGCTATTACTTTTAGTTTTTAAAAGCTGATTTCTAAGCAAAAACTGATGGGGCGTTTAGATTGCCTAGTTTTTAAAAGCTGATTTCATTTATGATTGGTGCTAATAGACTATTATACCCTTACATTTATTACTCTTGAATAGCCTACGCGTGGTCTTTAATGAGGGTAAATAGGTATTTGTGCAAAAAAAACTGGCAAAAGCTGGGTATCAACAGCTTCTTGGTTTTTAAGAATCTGGTTAGGTAGATTTTAAAAATTACCCTAAAAATTGGTCTGTTTGGAACCCACCCAGTTTCCAAAAGTCAGATTCTTAAAATCTGGGTGGATCCAAACAGACCCTAAGGGCGTCTCCAATAGCTGGCTATTTAGTTAGCTAGATCTGATGTGGCAAGGAAAAAGTAGGAGAGAGAGTAGTCACTAGCGACGAGCAAATAGCTGATCTATTTCACGTAGTCCAAGAACATGAGAGAGGAGCATGTGGGGTCCAACAGTATAAAATAGTCTTTGCTTTTGTCTCTCACCTCCACGTCAGCTGACTATATAGCTAGTACTAGCTATTACCATTGCGGACGCCCTAAGCTGCCGCGGCAAAAAGGGGAGGATCTAGAGGTGTCAACGCTTCAGTTTCCGATTTTTTGTTGTGTCCTCGGTTTCTAAACCGCTTCCAAGATCTACTGATCAATCTCAGTCGTCCTCTCCGCTTCCGTCTCTTTCAAAGACCGTTTTTGAAATTGTATTTTAATAGCAGCTTATTCCAATTAATGCTATTCTATTTCAATTAAAAGCTATCAGTTTCAGCCTATTAAAATACCACTTAATGGCTTAATTAATCCCTAAGATGGTGATGGGTTAGAGCATGTACAATAATATGACATCAGCTGTCTATAAATATTACCACATAGGACAAGAGATAATGTAGAAGAGAGAGTGAGCATAAAAATTAGACCATCTCTCATGCAACAGTCAACTGTAAGACGAAAAATAAAACATATTATGTCATAGAGAAGTTGTCCATAGAAACATGTGAAAAGACAACATATTATAGAAATTGACTTTAGTGCTATCTGTATATGATATTAATAGTGTTATAGATAACAGTTATGTACACCATTTTACATGCCCTTATATCATTCCTAACTTTAAGATGCTGCTTATTTCAGTTTATTTTGTATTGTAGGTATTTGTGACTTTTTGATGTAATTAAATTAAAAATTCAAAAATAAAAAACAGATTAGTCCATCACACACATAATGTAAAGAAACACAGGAAAAAATCAAAATCAAGAAAAAGATAAGATTAAAAAAAATCTAAAAATTAGAAGTTAAAATCTAAAACTGGGGAACCAAACGAGCGGGCCTAGCGTAGTGGGGTTAGATTACGCGACAATGCCTAAACGTGACGCGACGGGTGGGGCCCACCGCACTTTGCCACCTGTGCGCCTCATGCATAGTAGCCGGCCACAGTATGTTGTACACGGCGACGCTACCCAAGAGGCAAGATGTTTTTTCTACTTTAAGGGTAATATGAATATTATATATTATAGATAAAATTAATAAATTTAGAGATTATATGTGAATCTCATCTTAAAGATAATGTAAATATTCCATGTTGTGGATTTTCTTAGAATAGTATTTTGTGTATCTCGATATCTGATGCAGCTTTGACACGTGCACCGTTCAACGACGTGCAAACGGCGCACGCTTCCAAAAAGACCGTGTATTTGTTGTAGATTACGCCCATTCCTCTTGGATTCTTACCAAGTCAGATGCACGCGCGCACACATATACATTGATAACTTCTCGGGTATTTGGAATTGGATGCTGGTTTTTTTGTCGTAAGGAAAATATTTTCTTTTGGCGTGTATGCGAGAAGAACTGATGGGTTTTCGACAGTTTTATGTGCTAAGTTAGCGAAAAACAATGCCAAACTTGCAGTGCTCATTGCATTAAAGCTCTCCACTGGGTTGTGCCTAAAACTATCCGTGTTTTTTTCTTACTACGAACGTTTATGCGAATGAACTGAAAACTGACCAGTTACTTTAAAAAATTATCTCAATAAATTACTTTGAAACGGTGGCAGAGAAGCTGTCCCGTTTGTTTGTTAGAAAAAGTTATAAGTCATAAGTTATAGGCTTCTTCTTTTCAATTTCTAAAAACTATTTTTTTCGACCTTTTTATAATAACTAGCTTTTAAATAGAATGTCTTTTTAAGACGTGATCTACAAGTTGATTGTAGCACATACTATAGTGACTTCATTTATATCGGTCAAAACCATATATGAATTTCTTTTATTTCGTACTCTCTCTTATAAATAATCTAAAAGTTGTAAGTTGCGGCTAAAAAGAACAGACGTATAAACTGAAATGAATTAGATCTAAAACTTGTCCACATTGAGGTAAGTCCAAACTAATTGGACCGGTTCCACGAATTAAGTCTTCCACCTCAAATCCACTACTGATAGCTCCTTCCAGTTTCGGGTAGGTGATCTCCAACCTTCACACTTTGTCGGGTTTTCTCACAACCTTCTTTGAGAAGATCACCGCGCACGACGCCTCCAACGCCATCTAGAAGACAACAAACTTTAAGAGTAATAAGTCAAGCCCTCGCTTGACTCTCACCACGTGCGATGAATGCACAAGATCAAATGGACACTAAGTCCACCTCTAGATGCAACACATACAATCTAAATCTCTTCTCCTTGTTCACAAAGTGCAACACATGCACTATTGAGTGAAGAGCCTCACATTAGCTCAAGAGAACAGAAATAGGTAAGCAACACTTCTCCAACCAGCCACAAATGGGTATTTATACCCCACACAAGAAAAGTAGCCATTGGAGCCAAACCCCTGAAAAATCAGGGAAATTGGAAGTACCGTCGACCAAAAGCCGGTACTTCTGCTCACCTCACCAACGGTCAGAAAACTAGCCATTGCAGTCAAAATTGAAAGTTCCGTCGTTCAATTTCCGGTACTTCCTATCATCGGAAGTTCCATGCCGCACATGTGAAACTACCGTTTCACCCCTACACACTGTTGGTGCATGACGATGACTTGCACCACATGGTGACCCTGTTCTTTTTGGCATTTGGGTTTTGCTTTTCCTGTTTTAGCTTCTCCAGAAGTCAAGAAACTAAACATCAAAGCGAGATGACCTCTTAAAATAGATTTTTCCAAACATCTCTCCTAAAACCATATGCACCAAAGAACACCCCCGAAGTCAACCGGAAGGTTCGGAACACAGCGAACCCAACTTCACCGGACCTCGGTCACATGGGCTTCACAGCCCATTACCCAAGAGGCATAGTAGCCGGCCACAGTATGTTGTACACGGCGACGCTACCCAAGAGGCAAGATGTTTTTTCTACTTTAAGGGTAATACGAATATTATATATTATAGATAAATTTAGAGATTATATGTGAATCTCATCTTAAAGATAATGTAAATATTACATGTTGTGGATTTCCTTATAATAGTGTTTTGTGTATCTCGGTATCTGATGCAGCTTTGACACATGCACCGTTCAACGACGTGCAAACGAGCACACTTCCAAAAAGACCGTGTATTTGTTGTAGATTACGCCCATTCCTCTTGGATTCTTACCAAGTCAGATGCACGCGCGCACACATATACATTGATAACTTCTCGGGTATTTGGAATTGGATGCTGGTTTTTTTTTGTCGTAAGGAAAATATTTTCTTTTGGCGTGTATGCAAGAAGAACGGATGGGTTTTCGATAGTTTTATGTGCTAAGTTAGTGAAAAACAGTGCCAAACTTGCAGTGCTCATTGCATTAAAGCTCTCCACTGGGTTGTGCCTAAAACTATTAGTGTTTTTTCTTACTATGAACGTTTATACAAATGAACTGAGAGTTGATAGGTTACTTTAAAAAATTATCTCAATAAATTACTTTAAAACGGTGGCAGAGAAACTGTCATGTTTGTTTGTTAGAAAAAGTTATAAGTCATAAGTTATAGGGCTTCTTCTTTTCAATTTCTAAAAACTATTTTTTCGACCTTTTTATAATAACTAGCTTTTAAATAGAGTGCATTTTTAAGACAAGGTCTACAAGTTGATTGTAGCACATACTGTAGCGACTTCATTTATATCGATCAAAACCATATATGAATTTCTTTTTATTTCGTACTCTCTCTTATAAATAATCTAAAAATTGTAAGCTGCAGCTAAAAAGAATAGACGTATAAACTGAAATGAATTAGATCTAAAACTTGTCCACATTGAGATAAGTCTAAACTAACTGGACCGGTTCCACGAATTAAGCCTTCCACCTCAAATCCACTACTGCTAGCTCCTTCCAGCTTCGGGTAGGTGATTTCCAATCTTCACACTTTGTCGGGTTTTCTCACAACCTTCTTTGAGAATATCACTACGCACGACGCCTCTAACGCCGTCTAGGAAACGACAAACTCTAATAGTAACAAGTCAAGCTCCTCGCTTGACTCTCACTACGTGCAATGAATGCACAAGATCAAATGGACACTAAGTCCACCTCTAGATGTAACACATGCACTATTGAGTGAAGAGCCTCACATTAGCTCAAGAGAACAGAAATAGGTCAAGCAACACTTCTCCAACCAGCCACAAGTGGGTATTTATACCCCACATAAAAAACTAGCCGTTGGAGCCAAACACCTAAAAAATCAGGGAAATTGGAAGTACCGTCGACCAAAAGCCGGTACTTCCGCTCGCCTCGCCAACGGTCAGAAAACTAGCCATTGCAGTCAAAATCGGAAGTTCCGTCATTCAATTTCCGGTACTTCCAATCATAAGAAGTTCCACGCCACACATGTGAAACTACCGTTTTCTTCGGGGACGATAAGACTCCACACAGGTGTCTCTCTGGAAAAAACGTACTGCTACACAAGCCGGCACTTCCGCTCACCAGTAGTACCGCTTATACAAAGCCGGTACTTCCGCTCACACAGAGTCGGTACTTTCGCTCGCCGGTTAGATCACTCACACAGAGTTGATTTGACCGCTCACACAGAGCCGGTTGGAACCTCCGATCGTCAACTACCCTGGTCCATTCGACCACACCAGTCTCCGACTATGCTGGTCTTGGACCACGTTGGTTTTGACCACTTAGGTCTTAACCATGTTGACCATGTTGATCTTCGACCACGTCAATCTTCGATCACACAGATCTTCGACCATGTTGTTTTAATCACGTTGTATGGTCAGTTTACGACCGCACAAGTCTCAACCACGCTGGTTTGACCACGCTGGTTCGACCATGCTGGTTTATGACCACGAAGGCCTACGACTACGCAGGTTCAACCATGCTGATTTATGACCACGAAGGCCTACGACCATACTGGTTTTACCACAAAGGCCTACGACTACGCTGGTTCTACCACGTTGGTTTCGACCATGCTGGTTTACGACCACACAAGCCTACGACAATGTCGATTCCGACCACACTGGTTTCAATCATTCAGATCTTCGCGTCAGTTTCGACACGTTGGTTCGATCAAGTCGGTTCGATCACTCAGGCCTTCGATCACTTGGGCTTGACCACTCTGATCTTCGACCACATAGGTCTTCGACCACCTAGGCTTAACCGCTCTGGTTCTCGACCACTTGATATTCGACCACACATGTCTTCGACTACCAACACTCGCGATAGTTCTGTGATTTCAACGCTAGTAGTTCTGGTGCATGGTAGTACCGCAAGTTACACTACGGTAGTTTCGATTGTCCTGAAAATGTAGATACTTCAACAGATTTTGCAAAACAAATTTGCAAACTTTAGTATCATGCATACAAGTTCCACACATGATTCCCAACAAATTGTAAAACATATTTGCACATTTTTAGAATCATGACACAAGAATTAAATATAAGATTCAACCATTTGCAAAACACATTTACAAATATAAGCCTTATATCACAAAGAATGGAAACATTGACTTCAAACACTTGCAAAACACATTTGCAATGCATAATCCCTCGTTACAGGATTCAATACATGAACTTCAACTATATTCGTATATGACGTTTGTCCGATCCGTATTCGAATCCGAGAAAAAAAAAGATATGAATATGATTTGAACACTACCGATCCGTTTTCACCCTACACACTGTTGGTGCATGACGACGACTCGCACCACATGACGACCCTGTTCTTTTTGGCATTTGGGTTCTGTTTTTTTTTTTCTGTTTTAGCTTCTCCAGAAGTCAAGAAGCCAAACATCGAGCGGGACGACCTCTTAAAACAGATTTTCAAATATCTCTCCTAAAACCATATGCACCAAAAAAAACACCCCTGAAGTCAACCGGAAGGTTCGGAACACAGCGAACCCAACTTCACCGGACCTCGGTCACATGGGCTTCACAGCCCATTACGTGGCCCAACCCAACTAGTCGGCCCATGGGCCACGGTGCGCACGTGAGGGAAAGCAATGGCTCTCTGCTTCCTCCTGCTCCACCCCGAGGAGAGAATTTTTTTTCCTTTTAGCCCCATGTGGTATTTTTTGGTAGATATGACACCTGGGGTGGCGTTTTTGCGCTTTTGGCCCCCCACCTGACCACGGAACCACCGACAGGCGACATGAGGCAATTCCGTGGCCGGGCGAGCACGGACAAGCGGTTGGTAGCCGTGGGCTTTTGCCCTCGCACGCGTGAACTGTTGGGCCCACCAAATCTTGCGGTTGGGGGGCATGTTCTGACCACTGCCGCACTATCGACTACTTCATAACTTTCGACCGTCCTGATCACTTTATAACTTCCGTCCGTCTCGACCACTATATAGCTTTCAACCGCTTCGACTACTCTTTAGACTTCGACCACCCAATCACGTTATAGACTTCGACCTTCGACCACTCTGTAGTTTCGATCATCGACAACTAGCTTCAACCACTCTCTAACCATCGACAAGCTATTGTAACATCGACCATTGATTAGATATTATAGTATTGACCATCGATCAGCTGTTGTAGACTACTTTATAGTTGCTCTCAGCACACATGCTGAGACTAAGCAGATTTTCGCGCTCCCCGACTGTGGATCTGTGTCCTTGTCCATGAAAATACTATTTGTCACCCGTCTGTTGATTCGCAGTCGGGAAGAACCAATCTCAAAAAAAAAAAAAAAAGGCACGAATGCCATATCTGCTTCGCCGCCTCCCTTCCTCCGGTCGCTCGCAGCGATCTGCCTCCGGAGGCGCCGGCCGGAGACCGGCTCCACCCCAGCGAGTGATCGCGGTACGGGTCCCCCCCCCCCTCTCCGCGGTGTTATTTTGAATTGAATAGCTTCACACCTCGCCTCCTCGACGAGTTCTAGATGCGTGTAGAGATTTGGCTCATACCGGTGGTGCGCATTGCGTTTCGAGCGGTTGATTTCGATCCACTGGTTGGTTCCCCAACCGAAGGAGATGGGTGTGTGTCGTCCGTTTGGTGGGTGGATTGATTTCCCGCGTTGCTGTTGCAATGATTGCCGACGCAGTGTCAATCGATCGCGGCAATGGTTTCGCCATGTGAAATCGTGGCCTCCATGGGAACAATTGGCATGCGATTTACGGAGGGGGCTTGCTGCATCACACTCATGTGGAGGGGTTTGTTACGGGTAGGGTTTAAAGCTCTGTGGGTGGTTTGGTCTCCACAGGGTGAGGCCTTGAGCCCTGGCCTGGACTCAACTTGTTGATGCCATGCTTTCGATTGTTACTGTCACAGGGTGTTTGTGGATGTGGGCTGTGCCATCCTTGCTGGTCGAAATCGTTGAACAGTGTTCACAAGCATGTAATCATCGCGTTGGAATCTATCGAGCAGAATAACCCATGAATCAATACCCGAAAGGTTTGCGAATGCGCCCTTTATGCCCGTTAGGTCTTAGAACTGAACCCAGCTTGTAGCGCTCTGTTGGTTTGCATCTGATTGCAGTGTTGTGGGATTAGCTGCGTGCTAGCGCCACCAGTAGCGAAGGAACAGGATGTGATGGAGAACTCTCAATCCTAGAGTAGTGCGATTAGCTTCAGCTGATAGATATATATGTTCTGAACAATAGACCTGGCCAGTCAGTAATTCTTATTGCATCAGCATTCAGAAATGGTTCAGAATGATGGATGCTCAAGGGCTGCAGTATCACCAGAACATCTCCTTAGGGAATTTATTTGTTAGTTGTTACTATGAACTTCCTGGAGAATATAAGTTAGTATCTATGCTGTAAAATTTCTTTACTGCACTATGCAGCTGTTTCCACTTTCCGTAACAAACTGTCATGGCAAAGGATTTGAGCTAGATCTACTATTATTTGGATACTGCACTGTGTAGCTGATATAATGTTGCTCATGTTAACGAGTTTAACTAGTAATTGGTGTGTTTCTTATGCTGATACAGGTTCAGTGGATTTGTGTTCAAGCATGCTAATGGGCCCTAAAATGTACAAATCAGAGCTGGCCTCAGCAAATTGTACACCTACAAATCCTATTTTTGTGGATGAGCCCACCAACCTTTCTGACCATCTGAATTGGTAATTTACTCTCTGACTGTCAGATCCATAGTTCATTGATATTCTTGTCATCTGGCAGTGTCCAATCCAGTAGAGATGTAGAGTCCAGTGTAATTTGCAGTGTTCTAAAAACGGGCCCACTAGGCCGTATACTCAGCCGTATACAAGTAACGGGTGCATATACCTCTTAGCCGGTTATGCCACATAATCACTACTAGGTGAGTGACCTGTCGAGTACCTATTACCGATTTTTAGAACCTTGTTAATTTGTTAGAAAAGGATAATATACATCAATACCGCATTTCATCCTATACTCGGCCATATACAAGTAACGGATGCCTATATCTCTTAGCCGGTTATGCCACATAATCACTACTAGGTGGGTGACCTGTTGAGTACCTATTACTGATTTTTAGAACCTTGATAATTTGTTAGAAAAGGATAACATACATCAATACCACATTTCATCGTTGGCAATTGGCATTCTTCCTGTCGCTGTGTGTTGCACTTTAAGGGCACTCTGCCAGTCTGCCTTGTTCATAGAAAATTTATCTTTCCAGCATCTAGTGCCATTGATTAAGTATATGTTAAACCTAATGCACCCCGAAAAAACAATCATTCCCATTTTAACAGACCACAGTATAACCTAGACATCAAAAACTTGTTTTTATATTGAACATTACATATTGGTAGATATGTTCTGTTAGAACTTAGAAGCATGCAGTTTGCACTTCTTTCTAACACCATAGATCTTCTGGAAATGAAGTGTGTTTGAGTTGAAATTGAGTGCTAGGTACATTGCTTTGGGTGATTGGAGCAATTTCTCCGAGTGCTGTTATACGTACTAAATTTTGTGTATTAACTGGGTACTAAATTTGGTTGGATGTTGTAGAATCAATGGTTGTTGGTGTAGATCATGGGGATGGGGGCATAGCGTTTGAGAAAATATCAAAGGCTAAGATCAAGTTTTTGTCATTCTAAAAAAGCCAATTTTTGTATGAATGTATGTAGTTAGTACAAAATTTTTAGTATGTGAGGCATTGCCCATTTATTAGTACTTATATATTCCACAAAGTATGTTCTTGCTACTGTAATGTGAATCCTTGCCTTACTTGATAGGTAGGCAGTGCGAGTTTAATACATAAAGGAATGCTGCACTGTGCAATTCCTACTGTTGGTTCCAAATTGAAAGTAAAAACTTAGAGAAAGCAAAAACAATGAAAAATAGCAACCTTGAAGTTTCTGATTTGACCAGAAACAGAAGATGGATGCTATGTCAAGATAGTTAAACATTCGGATAATCCCCCAAAAAAAAATCATTTTTTGTAAAATACCTGTTTGGTTTTTGTAGATGGCTAAGTGAGGTTCTCAAAGTGCAAAAACTCCTGGACAAATAAAGGTCTTGTTCTTTTGGGCTGCAGTTGATGGCTTTTGGTTGTGGTTGATGACTTTTATTTATGCTTTTTGAGATGGCAGTGGACGGCGGAAATGTCGACGTGAATGATGCATACTGTTTTGGGCTCGGAAAGCCATTTGGAGAATCCACTTCAAGAAATCGTCTTGTTTGTTTCGACTTTCAAAGAAACTAAAAGCCCAAAAAAAATAGGGCCAAATTACTTCAGAATTGTTTCAGCTTCGCCATTTATTGTTACGGTTCTATTGTGGCGGTACCAGCATTGATTTTTTTAATCAACTAATGTGCAATCATTACTGGTACGTCCACTTATACCAATGTCTAACATGAGTTGGGGACTTGGGTGCTGCTGGGCTACTGGACACTTCTGGAGATCCTGTTGATCTGCCCTAAGTATGAGAAGAGACTGTTGTCAAGGAAGATGACCTCTGTGTCCTGGGCCACACTCACAATTCACAGAGCAGGCCCGTAGCCCATTAGAAAAATACTTAGAATGCTGGTCCACAAAGGAGAAGCTGGCCTTGGGCCTCCTTATGCTCCCAAACATAACAGCCAGCCAGTAAAGGAGAATTTTTTTCCCGTCAACACTCATCAAAATGCCTATTGGCCCAGCCCATCTGGCAAAGTGGGGATCAAAGGGGGAAGGGAAAGCCAAAAGGGAAAAAAGAACCCCGAAGCCTAGTCATGTGAAGTCACAAATTACATTGTTGATGCGTACACTGAGTTGAATATTGCTTACAGTCATGGCCACAAGCCCAGCCTTTAATACCTGCGTCTGTCACTGCGTTGGGCTGTATTTAGTTGGTAATCTATTTCTCTTGGTTGATGTTTCCATCCACTTGTGCTCCTCCACTACCAGGCAGCTAACCAGAGGATGATTCCAACTAATTTGGCTGCTCGTATTTGCTGCTTCCTCCTGTCTTATGGCCATGGGCCATTCCTTTTGATTTACTGACCTATTGTTAGTGGCTGCCTGGCTGGGTGTATACTGTTGAGATTTAGGCATTTATCTATTCTTCTCCCCCTACCTGATCCTCAATGTGCACATAACAATGATTTCAGCATAGTTCTTGGGGCTCTGTACTGTATTTACGGACTAAGGAAAGATTGCTAACCAAAGCACAAATATGTGCCAGCTTTTACATTTGTTGGCTCTTATGTGTGATTTTGCCGGTCATTAACTGATGGAACTATTTGCAGTCACGTCTCAAGCAAATAGCTTGTCTCTGAAGGACATGTGTCTTGTCTTTTCCTGCTAATGCTGTATAGCCTGCTAGTTTCCTGGTAAAAAGAGATCTGTTTATGGGGTTTAATTGCTCGCTTTACCTAAAGTTTGTGTTTTTATCAAACCAAAGATGCATTATCGAAGTGAACTTCTTTTATTTGAAATTCAAATTTGATCATGATCAATTGCATTGTGGGTTGTGTCAAATGGAATCAATGAACTTGATGTTGGATATTCTGTGCTCCATTTGGACCTCCAAAAGCACTAAAAAATGATTAGAGGGAGTCTAAGTGTAGCTAAGTTACTGTTACTTGAGCAATTTGTGATATTATTCCTTCTCTTCTGTTATCTTCCATTCACTAATGATGATGTTAGGTGGGCATTATTGCAGTACTGTTGACAATGTTGAGCCTAAATATCAAAATATTAAATTAAATGTCTTTTTCATCTGGAAGAGCACTAGCACTCCTCCTTTTCAACAGTTGCTGTTTTCATGTCTTGCTACTTCTACTTCCCTTTCATACTTTTTTGCTTTCCTTTCAACTGATGTGTTTATTTTCAAATCATGCAGATACATCCAATAATACAGCTCATACGTCCAAGCAGATACAAGATATAAACAAAGAAAATTAAAGTGCATATGCCACATAAGTTAAAACATCATGGTACGTAACCAAGCTCTAAGCAAGTGTAATTTATCTTTAGTTCTTTACCAGAATATAGAGATAGGTAGTATTTTTGTTGCCGCATTTCAGAATTATTGGGCGTCTCTAACTGCCTTTTAGTGCTAATGGTCCTTATCTGCGTTATTGGTCTCATCACATTTGTGAAAAATGCAAGGACAGATCACTTTATGCCAGCATTTTTGTGCACATGGCCAAGCCCCGTTAGTTGTGCCACGTAGAATAATATCTGTAACTTGTAAAGCTTATCTGTTATTTAAGAACCTGATTAGATAGCTTCATTATTCAGGGCTATTGCGATGTATATAAAATAACCCATATTTGATGTTGGTTTAAATTTGGAGTAGTCATATAAAAAAGGAGCCCACCAGACTGGCCAAGCCAAATTAGTTAACAACCTATCTCAGCGCATGACATGGTCCCTCAATTGTATTATTAGTAGGAGCATCAGTAATACTTTTTTGCCTTCTCTTTCGGTAACTCATTTTTAGGAGCTGTTAGCTATATTTGGCATTGTATTCTCAATTCAAAATCTAGCTTGAGAGTTGGGGCACTCCCTCTGTCATGTGGGGCCGTACGTACGTACGTCGCCGTCCCACATCCGCTAACCCTGTTGCACACGGGTACCATCTGCGATCACGGGATCGGGACCGTGACACCCTCATACTAAACTTGCAAGTAGCTCCCCCTTTACACATTTTTCCTCAGGACGAACATGTAAAAACCAATCTCTCATACTCTATTGGGCCTTCTTAACTATGTTAAGGGTACTTAGGTTATTTCCTATTATCTAGGGTTTGGATCCTTTTGTGTCATGTACTATATAAGCTCATGGGCTATTGCAATATACTCAAGCTTCATATTTACATGGTTTCAAAGCCTAGGTTTCAAATCTAGCTCACCTCCGGTTGAACCTTCCACTGCTGCCCCCAGGAGGAGCTAATCCCGGGGGCGGCCATCCTTGCTGGTCGCCGTGCCTAGATTTGAAACCGCTGGCCGCCATTGACTGTCGCATCTTCCTTGCCGCTGCCTAGATTTGGCCGCCTCCAACGCCGCCAATTCTAGATCCGGCCGCCTCCGGGCCGGATACGGTTATCTTTGCCACCGTCGAGCTCGGATCTGGCCCGTCTCCTGCCAACACCAGTCCTCTTCGCTGCCGCCGCAGCACCGGGCTGAGCCACCCACGCCTCTGGCAGCTCGAGTCCATGCCGGCACCTCCTCCTGGCTCCTGGCCATTGCCGCATCCAGCCATCTCCGCTCTGGATCCGCGTCGCCCCAGCTCGGATTTGGCCTCCCCACGCTGGATCCATGCTTTCCCCATCGGATCCGGCTGCCTCTGCGCTGGGCCACCACCTCCCCTGCCTAGATCTGTCCGCCGCGCGCGTATTCGCCTTGCCTCACTGGATCTGGCGTCTCCGCTGCTCTGGGCATCGCCTTCGGTGCCGCCGCTTGCGGCGGCCGCGCTGGATCTAGCTGCGGTGCCCTCGGATTCGGCGATCGCCACCATGGATCCGACCGCCGCCGCCTCGGATCCGATGACCGCCACCATGGATCCAGGCCTCCGCTAACGCCGCCAGCCCGCGCTTGCCTCCGGCCGGATCTGGGTGGCTTGGCCGCTGTCGCCCTGGCCGGACGATGTCTTCGGTTATCTCCACCACTCGTGCCCAGAGTTCGTCACGTCGGATCCTGGCTATCGCCGCCGCCGCCCCAGGCCGCCACCAGCTTCTCCCTCCTCTCTGGCCTCCTCCCCCAGCCAGTGGTGAAGAGAGGGAGAGGTGCTGAGAGGGAGGGGGAGTGAGGTGGGAGTGGGAGTTTGGGTTTTGGGGAGTTAGAAGGGGAGTTGGTGTGGCTTCCACTATAATCCGCTGCAAGTCTTTATCTTTTGAGTCTTCCGCTGTGTCCATTTAAGTCCGTAGTATCTATCTTTCTGTTCGTTAAAACTGTGCGAGTCCATAAAATCCTTGTCAAATCATGCCGATTGCTTTGTTAGTCACGGTCTGTGGTCCTCCTTCCTTTCACATAGCCGCAGCTGCCACTCTTCTCTTTGAGCCGCTGCAGATCGTAGAACTCTTTATAATGCCGCCACTTCTCTTTGAGCCGCCCCCGAGCTTCTAAGGCCGTCACGCTTCTTCCATACCGCGCCTCCGTTGCGCTTCTTGTGCATTGCGTCGCCGCCGTCCCGGGCTTCGATCTGTGCCGCTATGTTTCTATCTCTCTCCTCAGCTCGATTTGATAGCTCTCTCTACTTGTGTCACCTTCCATATCCTTTTCGTCGTGTTACTGCGATCGACTTTGCTCGTCCTTACTTTTACCTTCTCGGCCCATGCACTTTGTGCTTTATATGCTGCAGCACAATTTTGGATGGGAGGCGATCTTTTCGACGCAATTTTTCAAAAGCTGCACGCTGTGACGACGTCTTGAAGACACGGATTTTGGATTTTTTCTATTTTAGTGTGAACCATTTTCAAATATACTGCTATTGTATACACCTTACATTTAAGGGGGGGTATTAAGGGTATTTAAGTCATTTCTTATTGTCTAGAGTTTAAATCCTTATGTGTTTCATGTACTATATAAGCCCATTGGTTATTGCAATATACTCAAGCTTCATATTTACAAATTGAAAGCGAACTTGAAGGGGTTATGCCCTCGTACTTAAAGTTACACCTAGCTCATTCCACAATAAGTTTGGGATTAGTGCAAAATGACTTCAGTTCCATGGCTGCTGAACATTAAACTCCTGGCCAAGTGTATAGGCATTTATACATTTTGCATGGCTAAAATGTACATAACATATCATGGTTATGTCGCATAAACAATAATGCACAGTCATAGTTGAGCAAATATTGAGTGCTCACCACACATTGAGGCTTCATATGTTACCCATCTACATGGTAGGTAGATATTCATAAACAGTTGCCTCCTTTTCTTTCTTGAATGTGTTTACTTTCTCTTGAGGATGATTACCTCTTTGGACCCTATCAAATCAACCAATCCTTTTCGATGCCTGTATTCAAGTAGAAAGCGATCAAGTAGCTTTGGATTCTCCACAGGAAAAAATTGACAGAAACGGGAAAGGGAAATGGGAAGGAAAATAGCTCTCAGCCTCAGGTCAATATTCCAGTTTTCTGCCTTTACAAATATACAACTGTAGTTTGTCGGCTACTTCTCAAAAGAAATAAAAATACATCATGCAATAATTAATTTGCATCTACGTGCATGGCAGCGGTTGAAAAGTTTGGGCTACTTGTATGGTTTGTGAGAGCTACCGACACATGCAGTTTTGCCCATGCCTGTCTGTATTTATTTGATAAACAGAGAGTGAACCAAAACTCAAATATCCAAAAGTTGAGTTGTCGTGTACAGAAGAAAACAGCAATTTTCAAAAGAAAGAAGGGAGACTCTAGATAGTACTTTTCTATGCATTTTGCTTCACTCCTAAGGCCAGTGCTGTCTTTTCCACGATACTGCAGGATCTTTAACTGAGGAAAGCTGTGGAGGTTGATTTCTATATCAACGCACAGATGTATCTATGCATGTACCTCTGCATAGCCTGCTCACGAATCTGTGAGACAACTTTCTGCTTCTGCTGATCTGCTCTGTTCCATGCATGATGGAACATAGTACCTAGATATGCTCAAAAGATAAGGGCATTCTTTGCAAGTCTTTGTCATACATGTCTGATGCTGCTTGCAGCTGTTGCTGTGGCTGCTGATTCTGGAACCAAGAAGCACATATCCCTTCCATGTTGAATTGGCTCTCTGCCTTGATCACATCATCGTATAATGATTGGCTCTGGTTCTGCATGGCTGTGGTTGCCTCTGCAAAGGTTCCATGGAGCAAGTCAGGCCACTTGAGTTCCTCCACTAAGTGGACTCTATTATCTTTTTCTTGTCCGATCTCTGTCCATGGGAACACCCTATTCTCCAAAATTGAGTTTGTGCTCTGTGGCTCGAATACCATACCGTTGCTTCCACTACTCCCGGGACTGCTGCTGCTGCTAGGATTAGCACCATCCCAGTAGAACGGGGCACTGCCAATACCAGTGCCTCCATGGTGGGGATTGTCTGGTGGAAGATTCAGTCCCATTGATGTCGAGAGGGCTGATGGTGAAACTGGTGGCATTACAGTGGAAATTGTGCTGCAGTTGAAATCATTCTGGTTGAACCAGAGTGAATTCATATTTGCACTATCGCCGCTGCCACATTCATTGCTGTAGCCTAATGGCTGCTGGAAAGGGAAATACAGCGTCTGACCTGATGAACGGCAGCTTGATGGACTCTCATGACCAGCAGCAGCAAGCTGGTCCAGAAATAACTCCTTTGGTGGCACCTTAGGGCGTGCCAGGCTTGGAGTTTCAGGGCGATTCTTATCATACACTGGTAGAAACATTGATGATTGGGCCGTCTCACTGAGGAGGTGGCTCAAGTTCCCTAGAGCACCAGCACTTGATGGGTTGACATCACTGGACCCAGAGGTTCTCTCGGTGCTGATGGTGGGAGCTGCTCCACTTCGATCAACCTCAGCTAGGGGCTTGTGGGTGTTGGGGTCAATGCCTTTCTGCCGCAGCTTCTTCTTGATGCACGAGTTCCAGAGATTCTTGATCTCATTGTCAGTCCTTCCGGGCAGCTGGGCTGCAATTTGGGACCATCTTCTCGTTGAAAAGAGAATGGCTATGTTAGTTGAATTATCAAGTGTTGCTTTGCAGTTGCTAATCCTGAATTCTGCTACTTCCAATTAGGCTTAAAATTACCTGTTCCCAAGGACAGCATGGAGTTCAATGATGAGGTCTTCCTCCTCCTGAGAGAACGCACCTCTCTTGAGGTCTGGCCTCAAGTAGTTTATCCACCTCAGCCTGCAACTCTTGCCACACCTTTGGAGCCCTGCAACAATTCACTAGGCAGATTTTAGATACTTGGACTGACTGAGAGAGAAAAGTCTTGGAGAAGAGGAAAGGGAAGAATTGGAAGTTGGTAATTGAAAAGAGCAAAATGCAGAATATTTGTTTGTGCTTACCTGCAAGTTTAGGGACAGAGCTCCAGCAGCCATGGCCATGTTTGTTTATGTGATTCATGAGCTTCTCGTCCTCCTCAGGGGACCAGAGCCCCTTTCTCAGCTTTTGCTTGTAGCAACAAGAATGCCTCCCCATTTCGGTGCAATGCAGAACCTGAGAGCTCAAAATTTGCACAGCTGACAGGTTTGTGGAACTTATGCAGCTTGCAATTGTGCACAGCCAAAGGCTTCTCCGGTAGCACAGAGCTTCTTCAAGGATTCATGGCTGAAGGGGTGGGAAATGCAGAGGGTGTAGTGAGTTTTATATGGTGAATGATTGGGCTGCAGCTGAGACCAGAATTGAGCAACTGTATGGTTGCAGATAGGAGATTTCAGTGGAAAGCAGGGAAAGGTTAGGGGGCACTCCTCTCCTTTTCTTTGCAGGACACCCCTTTAGCACCTTCTTTTAAAGGTGGTGGTGGTGGTTGTGGGAGGGGAGGTTTAACCCTTCTTCACTTGGTTGCTTCCGGCTATGCATGGGGTCCGTCTTGTCATCTCCTAAGAATCTATGTCTGGTGCCAAAACCGGTGGGGTAGCCACCTCCACCGATATTTTAACTGTCTCAGCCCTGTGCAAGAAACTGTTCATTCGTCGTCTCCTCTTCCTTTTTCATTTCCTCCCAATTCCCATGTCCAGTGTATTTCTTTGAGCACAAGCCAGTGAAAGTAAAACGGGTCCATCAGAGTTTACATTATTAAGAAAAGGACTGATGCTCTCTCTCCCATGGTAAATGACTGCGACATGAGTGTTCCATGCAGGGGAAAGCACACAGTTTGGGGGGCCTTGTCCACCGTCCTTCAGTTACTAAATAAAACTCATCTTGGTAGCTGCTGTGCGTGCGTGCGTGCATGTGCACCTCATTTTCTCCCACCTGCAAGATTTTGTGTCAGACCTAAGTATTGTCCTTTTATTTCTCTTGTTTTTCTGGTAAGTCACCGGATCACTTCCCTCTGGGGAAAGCCTCTCGTCAATCATCACAGTTGGGGTCCTGGGGGAAAAAGAGGTGGCATCAGATGTTCGTATTCCAGGACAGAGGGCATCTTCCTTTTGTTTACGCCGGGCAGCTAGCTAGCAATTCCAATCAGAAACGTTTGCTTCTCCAATCCAATGAGAAGCACGTTGCCGCCGCCGAATATGTCCGCGACCGGTTAGTAACTGGGCTACTATAATTGTACAGATAATTGCGCAGGTACCAGAATAATGATTTGCCTGCAGACTGTGGCTAGCTTCAATGGAAACACCGATCATTGTAGAGAAATTGCTTGTTTTTATAAATCCCCGATACAAAAAAAGGTCCACAGGAGGAGACAAATATTTTGAGTATAGTATTCCCCAATGAGCTAGTCAATGCAAGTATTATTGTTGGTATCCTTGCCTGTCTGGTAAAAGAAAAGTTTTGTTGGAACCCGGGTTGAGCAAATTCAAATCCTCTATGGTTCCATCGCACTATTCCCTGAATTAGTAGATAATACTCACATATATATTACTATATATTAAAAACATATCATGTAGAAATATAGATAATACAGTTATAACTTACTTATAGATCAATCAGGCCGAAATCAATAAAATGCAGCAGCAAAAACTTTACACAGGTGGGACCCTCAGGACCTGCCCACAAGCAACTAACTGGGATTCACGACCTAATCGTTGGCCTCATCGACTTCCAGCTTTGTCGACTCCTTTAATGCATAGCAGTACTTGACATTCTTTTCCTTCCTGACTGACTGATGGTAATTAAGCAAGAGTGAGTACAATGATACTCAGCAAGTTGCCACATAGAATGCAATAATAGTAGATGCGAAGCTGCCAACGGAGGCTTGATGTTCTTTTAGTTGCTAAAAGCATTGTTTTAAAAGTACAATAAGTAGGAAAAAATTCCTGAGACATAGCAATTTTAATTAAAACAGATTTTATAAAGTTGATTGTGAGAATACAGTAATAATAGTAGTGCATGTTACATCCACCTTTTACGGTGCATGGCTACCATCACCAAAAGCTATTTTTCATCACTGGAGTACATTCTCCTCCAGAAAAGCCAAAGTCGGGGTTACTTCTGCCCGACGAGTTTTCATTCCATTCATAAAGGTATTTGAAATAGAATTAACTCGAGAAAGTTCCCATATTCGCCCTTGACCGTAGGCACGGCTATTCGAACAGTTTATACTCTATAGAGACTGTACATCTTTACCTACAAGAGACAATCAACCCGATGGGCCCACATGATTTCTTGATCATGTAGATTGAAAGATCGTCATGAAGTCTTTACAATACCTCGCCCTCTAGCATCTCACCCATATGAGCTTATCCCTCACGAAGTAGGTCCCATAAGTTGTGCAGAATGTTCCACTATAGAATAGCGCAGTCGGGCTCTACTCTCCACATACGCTAGCCATGGCAACATTACCTTTACTTAGCATCCCATTCAAGTCAGATTTTGTTATCCTCCTACACCGGTCTTCCGTGAGACGACTAAATGGTCTAGTAAATTATTCATACATGTCTACAGTTTGTCAGCTTGTGGTTGTACTATTTTACACGGAGAAGTCATCACAGGATTAAGTCCTTAATTTGTCCAGACGGTTTATACCACAAACCACATTTTCTCGTACGACATCAGCACTAACCTCTCTTACCATCCGCTCAGACAGGTATAGCAGGGTTTTAGGGTTTTTGGAAAGCATAAATCTAGTTGTCACAAATTATCAGTCACTTATATCTCATGACTGTTCCAAAATATATTTTCATGTTTAAGGATTGATGATTAGGGCAAACTAGTACTCTGGACTTGATAAGACTGGTATGATATTTAATATGACTTATAACTAGTAAAGTTAATATTAACATCTAAGGTGGCAAGGATCATGTATTTCAAGTGTCAAGGAATAACATATTAAAATTAATATAACATCAAGTGGGCATGTAGCTATCTTAAGCTTTGACATATATTTGCATAGTGAATTAGACATGCAATTTGATAGTTTAAAGGAATATAATTTTTTTTGCATAAATCGTAGGATCAATATAATCAAAGTGATGACTTGCCTTGCTTGATTTACTACGACATTGATCTAGTTCAAAGCCTGCTCAGTCAATAGTCTTGATCTTTGGATCTTCGTCTTCTACTCGAATCTTGATCCCACTTGAACTCGTCGCTTCTTCGAGACTTCATATTCTAATACGAGGCAAACAAATGAAAGACCAAATAACTTCAAAAGTTCAAATAAATTTAATTGTGCTTGATTAAGTTCAGCTCTGATTGAGAATCTGAGAGAGGATTTAGCGAGTGTGAAGTAGGCAATGAGCTAAAAGAATTGGGCACAAAAAGGAGGTGGCTGATCAACTTTACCGTGAGAGAAAATTATGATAAGTAGGGATCAAAGGTAAAGGAATACCCACAGGAATATTCTGCTTTGGAAAAGAAGGTGGTCAGACACAGCCGATTGGGAAATGCTAAGGCTCGATCTTTTACTTGATAACTTTCTTTTTATTGATTTGTATTTATCAAGGAATTTCTATGAGTCAGAGTAGACATACAGATAGATATAAGAGATTGCTCGGGGGTTATTATTTGTCGAGCGTTGAACTGAGTGATCTTGGAGGCATGGTTTCACGTGTAATGGGTACATCCTTTAGTAGGTTAAATCTTGATATTTCTAGATGAGCTATTATCTAAGATTGCAACTGCTGAATAATTGAACTATTAATTCAATAATTCAATTAAGGTATAGAATTGGTCCTTTAATCACTTGTTATCATGCACAAAGTTGATTAGTTGGCTGGTTAACAAATTTGTTAATAAAGATTAATGGTTGAAATTCATAGGGAGGATGGGTTATGAGATAAAGTTGTAGTTATTCTCGGTTATTATAGGCAAATTTAAATCCTGAGATAATGATTGGATGATTACTAATTAAGCAAGATTAAATGTGCATAAATATTTTTATTAAGCCTCATAATTAAATCTTTTAGTTGTGATATTCTTTTTATTGAAGTTATGAAAATTACTGGTAATTTACAAGAATTGCTCTTAATATGAAAACAATTCGTGGGATGATCTTCCTTTGGTAATCTTACAAGAGGACTATTGATCTTGATTGTCATATAATTAACCACAGTTTAATTTTTAAATTGCATGAACCCTTGCTATAATTTTATAATTAAATTCTTATTCTCATTATTATCCACAAATCACATTTTATTGCATTGCCTTTTGAATAATTCTTAGATATAAGTTTCAAGATTTAGAAATGAATTGAAAGGATACAAGTGACACACATTAGCTAGATGCCATTTTCTAGTTGGGCCCACAAGTCATAAGAGGAGAGAAGGAGAGAGAGAGAGACAGAAAGGGGGGTCCTCGGTTTCAAGCTGGAGCAGGGGCGTGCAGGCAAGCGGCTATGCCATCGGTGAGGGGTGGCCAGGGAAGCGCCGGCGGTGGCTAAAACGGAACCCCCTGAGGATGTAGGGGCCCAGGGAGGCGGCGCCGGTGCTTGGGGCGAAACATGGCGGCTCAGGCGGTGGTGCAAAGCGGTCGACAGAGAAGCCGAATGAGGCGCCGGTGGCTGGAGAGAGAGGAGAGCCAAATGGTGCGAGGATGAGCACAAGAAAGGTGCGGGAACCATCAGTGTGGTTGACAAAGCCGGAAAGGGACCGAGGAGGGCTGACGTCGGGAGCTAGAGTCGACGACGGGTGGCTCCCGTGGGCGGCTCACCGAGGGGAAGGAGAGCCAAAGGCGGCGTCGGGAATGGCTTTGGGAGACCCTGGAGGAGCTTCAAGCGTCGAGAATTGGATCGGGGCTCGGCGGATCGTCAGGGAGTCTGGGCGCCGGAGTTGGGGAGGACGATAGTCATCGGCGGCCTACAGAGGAGGGGAGGCCAATAGCAAGGGGTGAGAGCATGAGGGAGACAAGGCGAGCTCAAGGACGGGCTCGGCATGGCTCGGGGCTCATCGGGTGGTGATACTGATGGAGACGGCCGCAGGGGAGCTCAACGGAGGTTGCGGTGATCTCAGGAAAGCAGGGGAAATTGGGGAAGAAAGTGGTAGGGAGCAAGGGGAAGCTCGGCGACCCTTTATATATGCAAGGGAGGTGGTTGGTCGCTGGGCGAATTGACGCGCTCGCGGGAGTAGGGAAATGCCGGGCAGCGGCATTGATCACATCCGGCAGGGCTAGCAGAGGGGAGGAGCTAGGAGGGGGCAGAGCTAGGCGACGTCACTGTGGCGAGGCATTAAGGCGGCGTCAATGCGAGCTGGCTCAGACATGACGGGGAAAACCGTGGGCAGTTTTGGCATCGGACGCGATGGGGAGAGGAGGTGGCGACGCGCGGCCTGGCTAAGGGGAAGGAGGTGAGGATCTAGCCCTGAGGGGAGGTACGACGCGGTGACGGTGATGCCACGAGAAGGGCTAGCGCTGAGGGGAGGAGAGAAACCGGGGCACAGTTTCGGCATGGCGCGGCTGGCGGGGGGAGCAGTTGGCGCGGCATTGAAGTCGGCCGCCAGAGGGAGCGGCGCACGGCTTCGCGCGTGCGGAACGAAGCTCGATCGGCTTGGGCGTGTGTGTACACGACTCGCATAGGCGGGCACGGCATGGGGTGTGAGCGGTGCGTGCAGAAGGCGCGACCAGGCGCTCGCACTAGGTGCGGCGGTGTGCAGGGAGAACATGGGAGGGAGGAGGAAGGAGGCTGGGTGGGCCGGGGTCCAGCGGGCCAAGAGGGAGAGAAGGCCGGATAGAGATGGGCCGAAGGCCCAAGGAGCTTTTAAGAATTTCTGAATTCAGGGCTTAAATTTGCGATTAGGTTTTGCATTTGAAACCTTGGTTCAGATTTTGGATTCAAATTTTGAATTTCAAGATTGTCGAGTTTCGAGAGATAATTTTTTTTAACTTCAGAATTTGAATTTTCAGATACGAAGTTTAGGTTGGAAGTTTTAATATAAATTTTACTTTTAATTTCTGTTTTGATCAGGATTTTGATTTGAAGATTTTGATTCAATATTTTGGCTCAAATTAATTTTCCAGATAATTGGCTCTTGATCCCAGATTTTTATTTTCCTCATGTGAGTTTGGCTGCAAAAACTTAAATTGAAGAACTCAAATAAATGCCAACTTTTGAAATATACTGAAAAGTGAAGAAAAGATTTTATTATTTTCGTAATTACACTAGTTTCCCATTTTGGGATGTTACAAGTTTAATCCATGATTAGGGTTGTAATGGCATCCTTCTGTGCCCATGTGTTAGCGGATACTCATATCCATCAAACAAACGCGGGGCGAATCAAAGGGCATTGATTGAACATTTTATAATCTGGTTTCCAGCTGATCATTTTGTCCTTTCATTCCCCATGCAACGGATCCCATCCGTTCTGGAGGCTTGCATTGTCTGCTCTGATAGACAGTTGTATGTGCGTATATATATTTCTGAAGATTTTGGAGCAATTAGCACATCGCCATTGTTTGTATGCAACAATTAAATTTGAGGCTTATGGAATCAATGTCACCATCTGTTCTTTCTCCATGCAGGACTTGCAGTTGAGCCGGGAAAGGACTTGCAGGTGGCATACCTACCTTCTGCTTGTCACTGCTTTCCATTTATTTTCTCCTGAGTTTTTTTTGGGTTCAGAATTATGTGCCAGGAAAGTGAGCTCAGTCACTCCAGATAGATGACCCTACCCAGGTAAGGATGCAGGTATGTGACCTCTCTCGCACGACAACATGTGGCTTTAGTCGCTGAATTATCGCTTAATCGTGATTATGTCAAAGCAGTTTATCTAGTACTACATACAGAGGCATGAGAGAGAGAGAAGGGGAAAGGCAAGTTTGACAAATGAGGCACCTTTTTCGGGGTCCCCAGCACATAGGTCCACCCCTCCCTATAGTACACACAATATATGGTGAATTATTTACTCCTACAATATTCATCCATTTCCATTTATTTATGATAACAATTGATATTAGGATCAGCATCATGAGAGAGAGAGAGAGAGAGAGGTGTTAAAAGTCCTGGTGATGATGAACGAATGATCGGTACAGCCGGGATTCAAGAGGGATAAAATAGATCAGAACAGGACTCCATCCATAGTACGCAGGGCGGGCCCGTGGAAGCTAACAGTGCGTACTACCTTTGTAGTTTGGAGAGAGAGAGAGAGAGAGAGAGAGGTGTGTCGTGTTTTGGCGTAGGACAATGGCCCGTCGTCGGTAGGGTACCATCCAATCCCCAATTCCAGTCCATCAATCCATTCCTCCCATGGCTACCCATCCATGGATGGAGCGAATGATTCGGCGAAGGAAAGGGACCACGCTGCTGTGTGCGCCAACCCACTCGATGCGCACTTGTGCTAAGCTAGCTAGCTGCAAATTTCCTAAGAATGAATACGTATAGGGTGGGTTTTTTTAGCTGCGTCCGATGGCTGATGGTTTATAGCTCTAGAGTGAGTGTTTGTGCGAATAAATCGAATATCAATAAATCGTTTTGAAAAAGCTGTTCTGATAATCTGTCTTAAAAAGGTGGAGAAGAAATCGTCCTGTATATTTGTTCGAGGTCATAAAGCTAAAACGAAAAGGGACATATACGTGTGTTTATTATCTGATATATATATCTAGCTAATAATTAATAGCCAAATTTATTATCTGACTGACTAATGATATTTTTTTTTGGATAGATATGATATGTCTACATATATGTTTTATTTTACGTGGTCAGAGCAAGTGAATATCGCTGGACAGGAATATCCCTGCGAGTCGTGTTTCGTCCTTGTCACTTCTTTTGTTTTCTCTTCATTGCTAGCTGTCAGAGGACGTGTGTGTGTGTGGTATACATACGTCCATAAGCCATACGTAGGGGGACGTAGCTAGCGAGTATGTATCTGTCAGTGGAAATTATGTGTTTCGTGTTAATTTGTGCGCCTCTAAATCCAACATATTCCAATGCATGGCTCTGTGGAGAGTGCATGTGCGTGCAATCGAATGGCATAATCTGCAGAATCCAAGGTAACATGGCCTGCTTGGAACGTAGGTTTGCCGCAAGAATTTTGGAGG
>CM070654.1:2217500-2435000 GCA_036346575.1 Dendrocalamus sinicus | reverse complement strand
ACACTACCCTCGTAGCATTAACTTCCTATCGGCAGACTACGCACCGACGCCGCTCTTTTCTTGCTACTGCAAATAATTCCTATAGTTTCGATAATTTACATGGCATATCGATTTAAATGCCTATATACTAGTTACAACGGTACAGATATTTTTCAATGTACTAACGACATTATATTAATTCATAATTAATAATAAATATTACGTATTATTGTATTATACAAAACGAATTATTAAATTCTTATAAAAATATTGACTGAATTTTGAATAACTACAAATTTGTACGAACGAGTAATTTCTACGTAGCGTTGACTGAATTTTCTACAACTACAATTTTGTACGCATGCTAATTTGCTAATGATGCTAATTTTTCTACAACTATGTTCATTAAATTTTGTACAACTACATGTTATTACGGCTACTTATTTTCTAAAACTACATTGACTAAATTTTCTATATCAAAGTTGTACTATTCTTTTCTATATTTACAATTTTCTACGGATACTAACACTAAATAAACTATCTACTTCATATATACAAAATTTAAAATACAACAAACAACAAATTACCTCACAAGAGTCGCAAAACCTCTCATTCTTCCTCTCCTCTCCCCCTCTCCTCTCTCTCCTCTCCTTTTCTCTCCTCTCCTCCGCTTCTTTTGTTTCTGTCGCGTCTGTTGACCACGCGGTCGAGCAAACGAGCTCGCTTGGTCGCGCCGTCCTTTTATATGTGCTTTTAGTCGCCCAATCCTTCGGTGACTGGAAGCGTAGTAGCCTGACCGATGGGCGACTGGAGCAGTCGCCCAGCAGTTCGGCGACTGCAATCAATTCGTCCAACGGCCAACGATTTGCTTGCGTGTCACACGGCCGTTCAGCGATAGGTTCCAGTCGTCCGACGGCTCGGTAACTGTAGCCTATTTTTGTAAAAGAATTTCACGCAGCTATATTTATGTTATTTCGAATAAAAATAGATTATTCATTTAAAAAAATTCTGAGATCATATGCTAGCTAGAAACTGTTTAGGTGCAACGTACATATCAACGAATAGCACATGTATTCACAAGACGGTAGGGGACACAATTATTTCTACAATCCACTTTAGCTGCTTGAATTAAGAGAACTCGGTCTTAATTTGGTAGAGCCAACGCTGTTACCCAGAGACAATAATCATGTATTGTCAACTATCCGATATAGTTCTTTCCTGGTCTTTCATGCTTGTTGATATGAACAACACACAGCTAGGCTACAGTGTCGTGATTGTTAGCTTGATTTAATATAGTTCTAATCACCAAACCACTTGACTAGATGGAAGAAGTACAAGCAGTTACTATATACAGGTACTAATATGAGAAGCATATATCTATATATACTACTAAATATTTTTAGGGACTACTAAATTTTTCTTACCTTTAGAGGGCCTATTCGGCAAGTCAAAAGCCGGCCGGCTTTTAGCTTTTGCTACAGTATCTAACTTTCAAACGAAGTATTTTCTCAAGACGGGGTCTATAAGTTAAACGATCTACACGTTAAAAGCCCAACATCTGTACCAGCTAAAATCACAAGTAAGTATCTGTCTCTCCGTAATCTGTACCGTAAACAGCCAAAATTCAAAAATTTCAGCTAAAACCCACAAACCGTAGAACAGCACCAGAGAGTGCACGCTAACTCGTGCTTCCTGAGCCGTCCGATCAACACGAAGAAGACAATCATCTGTTCGATCATGGAGGATGATGTCTCTGCTAGCTCTGACATGCATATATTACAAGCAAAAGAAAAGGAAAGTTGAGATCAATAAACTGAACTTTGAAAAGGCGTGTACGTATAGAAACGTAGCTGCCTCCAGAAGCGTGCGTTGCTTTCTCCGTTTGCATGCACTCGCACGATGATGTTAAACATGACCGAATTCTTGTCCTGTCGGTCGTACGTGCGGCTGGCGCCATCGTTCCGATGTGTACTGCCAATGTAGCTTTGGCGCCGTTCATACCGGTTAAACCAACTTTATCGATCGCTAGTTATGTAATAACGACCATTTGTCGTCACGGGATGGCAACGTAGCGTTAGGTGTGGGCACACAACAGATCGACAACTTGTTGTACCCTCGTACTGCATAGTGTGTACTAGTACGTAGTGCGCGCACAAATCAATAACACACCAGTAAAACTTTTTTGATTTGTTGCTTTTAATTAGTGCAAGAGCCGCATGGATTTTGTGAGTGGATGGTTGTAGTATTAGCTTAGTAACGATGATATATATTAGACTAATAACGCATGATACATACCTATTTTAGATCAAGGAGCAGTCGTTATTTTTACTGACGTTGAAATGGGGCATCATGGTGTCCGGACACAATGATTTCAAATGCATCAATTCCATCTAAATTCGGGTATATTTTTTGAAAATATCAGTTTTAGGGTATATATTCATGTATAACAATTCAATGAAACATATAAGTTTGAAAAAATATACTAAAATTCAAATTTTTTTGAACGGATTTAGATCACATACTTTGCTGATATATATATATATATATATATATATATAATCAGAATTTAGTTTAAACTTGTTTCAACTAGTTAGTAAACTAGTTAAACTTGACATTCAAGAACTTTTAAAATCTTTCGCACACGATATATACCTATTTTAGACTATGGCGTCCGGGTACCAAGGAGCACGCATTATTTTTACAATACACACACACACACACATACATACATACATACATACATACATACATACATACATACATACATACATACATACATACATACATACATACATACATACATACATACATACATACATACATACACTACTACTGGTTTGGTGTGACGTGAATTGGGTGTGTATACAGGTCTTAATTCCGGTAAGCTGGATGCATAGATGGTTCGCATCATGTATGCAAGGATTAATAATAATTAATCTTGCTTATCTGCTCGCCCGCATGTAGCCTATAGGACTCGTATGTATATAGTTCTACGTAAATTAAAGATAGTGGCAAAATGCAAAAAGACAAAATGGAGGAGAAATATAATATCGATGATCGAGTTATAAAACACCGAATTGGTTGGCCGGTTGACGTTATAAAACCACATCTGATTCTCAATTTGATCAACGCGCCGACGCATATATACAATGAATGATTTGATTTGGTGTGGCATCATCATAATATATGGAACCATATATCTTCTTGCTTATTGTTTATCAGGAAATTGCATCAAGATTCCCCCTAACTGACGACAGCGCCGACCAGTACTGTCGTTCCGGTGACAAAACGGCTTAAAATAGCCACTGCCATCTTAATAAAAAATAATCACAAATATATGTTCTTCTTGAGGTGCTTACACACATCAGATCAGATGCTTAGTTTTTTTGTTAGGGTTAAATCGAAATTTCGTCCATGTATCAACGCACCCAAAAGAGCATGAGTTAATGATGCATAAGAGATATATACTCCATGGAGTATTTCTCCATGCATTATGAACTATGCATACTTGCTTTTTCAGTAGCCACAACAGGGACGACCTAAAGAGCAAAAGTTAATGATGCGATTAACGACAGGAGAGGCCGGGGTCCCGGCAAAGAGAGATGCCAACATTAGGATGTGCTGTAAATGTATCGTGCATGTACTTGTGCACCGACAGCAAGAACCGGCAAGATAAAGCTCCCAAGCAACAATCGCCAAAAAGGAGAGAAAAGGCTTCCCCATTTATATATGCCTCTCCCAAGGATTCTCTTGATTCATCATAGTTCGCAAAGACCAGATCGATATCCACGATCGTTTCATCACTATAGTACGTAGTAGCTAGCTACTTTTCCTATTTAATCTGCCTGTAAAGCGCCTCAACTATTCTATGATCAGAGAGAGAGAGAGAGAGAGAGAGAGAGAGAGAGAGAGAGAGAGTGGATAAGAATGATCTAGAATCCTAGCTAGATATATGGCCACACGAAGATTATATATATATAGAGCCGTCATATTGGACGATAGATAAGATTATAAAGTGCCTCTTGCAACACGAAGCTTCCTAGCTAGCTAGGGAAAAGGTGATCTTTTGATCCGATATTCCTCAGGTTAATTTAGGCAGTGGACTCAGTTTTGATCAAACATTCGATCATAGCGTATATAATTAAGGAGCTTTGCGTCGAAGGTTTTTGATGCGCGAGGGAAGGATGGGTAGTTTGCAGTTTAGTCCTCAGAAGCTAGGTTGTAATTTTCCTTTCTTTTCTGGACTGCAGTGTAAATTTTGGGGCTCTTTACCGTGCAACTTCTTAATATATGGCCATATTCATATTGATTTCTAAAATCTATTTTTTTATAGCAAATATCTTTTCTATAGTGCATAGTTTTAAATAGAGTGTCTTTTCAAAATAGGTCTACTAGTCGATTGTAGCATATATTGTAGTGACTTTATTTATATCGGTCAAAATTACATGTAAAGTTTCTCTACAAACTATTATTATTTATAAGTCAAAACCAAAAACAAAAAATAATATGAATGGTCTCTAAATTGGACCTTTTCCAAAAAGAAAATCTGTTATTGCCTCCGTCCGAAAGAATGAATATTGCAGCGGGTCCGATGGAGCATGCACATCAAGCAAGCTAGCCTAGGCGCCCCTAGCCATGCGCTGTAGCTAACTTATTGATTTATTACATGTCCATCAACCAATAATCCCAGCCTTAATAATGGCCGGCCGGCTGCACTGGTTGATCCATGGAACTATCAGCTGGTTGTTATCGATCGATCAGTGTGTGATTGGCATCTCCTGCATTAAGTAATTAGTCAACAATAAGAAATTCTGGTTAAGTAGAGCATCTCGATCTCATCAGTCGGACAGGTTTCTTCGTGCCATGTGCACTGCCGGCCGGATACGTTTCTTAATTGCCAGCGTCTCGTTTAGTTTCCGTATCCTGGTTGTGTTACTGTATGTCATCGCCTGTGCGAGACCAGTTTCGATCTGTTAATTATCTCTTGATATATTTTCTAGACCGAAACATAGGTGTTAATTATCTCTTGATATATTTTCTAGACCAAAACATACGGTATACGTGCCGTTTACCTAGATTTTTCGCCATGACAATTATCGAAAAACGCTGCGTTAATTTGTGTCTGATATTTTTTCCCCAGTTTTTAGCTTATAACTTCTCCAAACAAACAAACAAAATGATTTCTCCTACATCTTTTCAAAGCGATTTATCATAATAATATTTTCAAAGTGGCTTATTGATATTTAGGTCATTCGTATGATCGTATCAACGCTTACGTTAGAGCAAAATATTATTAGACATAGTTATAACTTATTAGCCGTATTAACACTCGCGCTAGAGCAAAATATTATTAGACATGGATATAAATCATTAGTCGCCGGAAAAAATAACATACTCATAGAGAGCAGATGCACTGGACAACGCATGCATGGGCAGGCTTGGGACGGGGCCCTTTTGATGGATAGCTCGGGATGACGGCGAACAAATCCCTTAACAACCGCGTGTTCGATCGATGGTGGCCTCAAATGCAAACCCTAAACATCAGCTTATCCAACTCCTGTACACCGAGCCGGCAACGGCTGCTGTATGTTAATATCTCGTACGTGTGGGCCAGCACGAGTACGTGCATGCTAGCTAGTCGTTGGTACTTAGGACATGTTCTTTATGACTGCGGCTTATGAATTTTGGCTGAAATTTTTAAATTTTAGTTGTTTGCGACAAAGATTACGTAGAGAGAGATACTCACTTGCGCTTTTGGTTGGTATAAATGTTGGGCTTTTAACGTGTACTACAATTAACTTATAGACCCTGTCTACAGAAAATACTCTGTTTAAAAGTTAGATATTATAGCAAAAACTAAAAGCTGTTTTTAGAAGCTGTTAAGAACAGATCCTTAGCTTGGAGGTGAGGTGATACATGCATGGTGATCACGCTGGCACCGTGCTAGCTAGCTGGAGCAGCCATGGAAAGACAACCAACTTAAACACTGTCATTCACAACTGGTACTTGCATGGCCGGCCAGCTCCATGGAGAAGAAGTATACCAGTACGACGGCTGGGCCATGCATCCGTCCTGTCTAATGTCCATTATTGTCCCCTCTCTTAATTTCTTTCTTGTTTCTAATTTCCAGGTTTCGCCCGTTATTGTGCGTTCCTCTTAGTTTTATTAATTCGCCGTAACAACGAATGGCGTTGGACTATGCCTTTTAGCTACGATTTATTAGTCTAATAAATAATACTTTTTTTAAAAAAAGTTAAAGTAAAAAATCAACTAAAAAATAAAAAATAACTGGACCTATATACTGTGCGTCCTGGAGTTAAGGTAATTTTGGCTCCTTATCAGAACCTCCAGAGACATTGAAAGGTGTTCTTCACGCGCTCCAAAATAACACTGCATCCTGTTTGAGAGATCTTATGGGGTGTTTGTATTGAGTATGGCTGATAGTTTTTAGGTAAAAATAAATAGTAGTAAAAGAAGTGACTTTAAGAAGGAAGACGTGAGCAGTGAAAAAAAATAAAAGAGAGATGCGTGAGCGAGACGGGAGCAAGAGGAGTAAGGTACGTGATGCGTCTGTGACCCCATGCATTATCCCCAAAGCGAGACGAGAGCAAAAGAAATAGAGAAGCCGCTTCGAGAAACCAAATAATTATATTAACTTTTAACTTCTCTAAGTAGAAAACAGAAACACAAACCAAACATGAGCATGCCCTTAACCTGAACAGGCCCGGCCCTGGAGGGGGGCGAGCGGGGCGGCCGCCCCGGGCCCCCAAAATCCAGGGGCCCCCATATGGCCATATACATAGTATATATACTATGTAGAGTAGAGTATACTAATACTATCCGTCCGTCTATGATCTATTCCCTAATCCTCGGACCGACTTGGCGTTGGCGACTTCTGAATTTCTCGTCTTCTTAATCGTCTAGGGCCGGCCGTAGGGCACTAGGGCGGCGCGCCGCCGCGCCGGCGCCGGCACCAACCAGGCAACCATCACGCGTCATGCCGCGCCGAGCCCGAGGGTGGCCGTCTGCCCATCTCACCGCCGACCGCCGCGCTACGTGCCTACGTCGGTACATCCCCCCGCCCGTCCTTGAGTCCGTCAGGAGACTGTGAGCGGAGTCTCCTCAGATTAATGTTCTCTCTATGACTCTCTCTGCTAATCTGCTAGTGCTATGCGTCAAAGCAATTCGATCTTGGTTAATTTCTGCGCAGAGAAATTCGATCAGCGATCCGCGATCTTGGTGGCCGTTGTCCAGACTCCAGACGTCCAGTTGACGTGAGCATCAACGATCCGCTTTGCATGCAGCATGCTACATGCAGCCATGCAGGCGCGCGTATGGCGTACAAGGCGACTCACTCAATAGCTAGTAAGGATTCAGGATTCTTTACATTGAGCAGATACTAATTACTACACCCAAACAATGACAATTGTACTACAACCGGTAATGTTAAGATGTTGCGATAGGCCACAGGCAAGCCGAGCGGAGCGAGCGATCAGCCGCGGAATTCGGAATTCCCAAACCAGCAGGTCCACATCTATATCACTTTGTCATTGTTTCTTGTAGTTTGCATATTAGGAATTTTTTAATCAATAATTAGTGCTTTGTAGTTACTAATTATACTATTGTCTTTAAATTTTCAGTACCATGTCATCTAGAAAATATGCATCCGGCAGTGAAAAAAGAAAAGAGAGGAAACGAATAGATGAGTTGATAGAATCACAGAGGGGATCCATTGACAAATTTTTTAAAAGTAATACGAGCAGTTCAAGAAATCCTAATATTTCTATTGCTTATCGGATTTTATTTACTATGCTGTGGATCAGTAGCATCACTGAAAGAAGCTTTTCAAAGTTGAAATTGTTGAAGAATCATTTAAGGTCAACAATGTCTCAAGAGAGGTTAAACGGTTTGGCAACTTTATGTATTGAGAAGAAATTGTTGGATGAGATTGATATCAATACTATCATCAATGACTTCGCATCTAGAAATGTTAGAAGAAATTTTTGAGGTAATATCTATAAACTCTTTGATATGAATTTTTCTTTAATACATAATGCATTTTAAATGTTTGTTGGTAAAATTTTATATATATATATATATATATATATATATATATATATATATATATATATATATATATATATATATCTGTGTGTGTGTGTATGTAGATTTATATTTAGATATTTATACTAAGGCCTCTATTTCTAGTTTCGCCCCGGGCCCCTAAAATCTCAGGACCGGCCCTGAACCTGAAAGTAACAATCAGCTCTCTCCACCCAGCTGATAAGACCTAAAGCTCTGCCCTCCATGTCTAGCTACAACGTTGCAGTGGTGATGGATTGTTCATGTGACTACACCTTAGAGCAAGTACAATAGAAGAGGTGGCTGCCACCTCTAGGACTAGCCACATAAGCAAAAAGACTACATGTGGCTCATGTGGAGGTAGCTAATACAATGAGTAGAGTAGAGGTTACCTCTACTAAAGCACTCAAACATTTAATACTTACATAAATATATCAGGGGTCACCTCTTGCATGAGGGGTAGTTTATCTCTCTCTCCTCGTATAATGTGCTAGAGGTCACCTCTTGCATGAGGGGCAGCTTACTTCTCTCTCTTCTTTTCTCTCTCTTCCACTTAGGATTGTGCTGATGTAGATTTCACTAGAGGCAACCTAGTCAGCACCATTGTACTTGCTCTTAGACCAGACATGATTGTACGCGTGATCGAGCTAGCATGGCATTTAATTAGCACACGGCTTTAGCTAGCAACAGCTAGCTAGCCAACCAAAGCTAACTAACTGGCCGGCCTAAACCACTAATCAAATTGGTGAGACACTTCAATAAAGAGATGGTTAGTTAAAGCAAGGACATAGCCTACTAGCCTAGCTATAAGTACGTACGTAGTATAGTACATGATAGTAGTTGGTAAGTTGTACATGTCTGTGCGTACTTGCTGGCCTAATACCCTGCAATTAACGGCATAACGGTACGTAACTGTTCTTGTCTGCATATGTAGTAGTTGCACAGTACATACATTACACATGCACGTTCGATCGACGTTGCCTAGGAGTTAAAGTCAAATTTGGCACTGTTACCACTGCATTTACAAAATAAACCGTATGCATATCATATTTACAAAAATAGCACTTCTGCCGTCCGGCGGGCGGGTGGCAGCGCCGGCGAGGCAACACGCGGCGAGGCGCGCGTGGCGGCGCTGCCGCCTCACTAGCGACAGCAGTGCACCTACCGCCGGTGGGGACAACAGCAAGCTCGCCGTGCGTAAGGCGTGAGGTGATTAAACTGGCTAATTCACTGGCTTAATTAACTACCCTAATTTTTTGTATTTAGTATTATTTGAATTTTTAAATATAACAAATAAGCTCAAAAAATTATAAAAATTTATACATAGCCTCCCGACACAATGTACCTCGCAGTGTAATCTTTGGGTAATTTTCTCCATTGTGAATGTTACTCAAAAATTCATACAATTTTGATATTTTTACAAGTTTTTACATACAGAAAACGAGCTCCAAAAATTACAAAATTTCGTAACTTTTGAAGCTCATTTGCTATATTTAAAATTGTATGAATTTTTGAGCAATAGTCGCAATGGATAAAATACCCAAAAATTACATTGCGATGTATGTTGTGTCAGAAGGCTGTGCATAAATTTTCGTAATTGTTTGAGTTCATTTGATATATTTAAAAATTCAAGCAAATGCTAAACGAAAAAAATTAGGGTACGTAATTAAACCAACTAATCACTTGTCGCCCCCTCACTAAATAGCAGGCTTGCCTGCCGTCTACTGGCGGGGCGGCAGGCACCTACCGCCAGTGGCCTCGTAGTTTGTTGCCTCGCTGGCACTGCTGCTCGCCCACTAGACGGCAAAAGTGCTAATTTTATAAATATGGTACGATACGACTAATTTTGTAAATATAATGTGTAACAATGCTAAATTTGGCTTTAACTCCCTTGCCTAGCTACTTAACCAGCCGACGGTACGAATTATATTGAATGCCGGTATATATCGATCGATGCAATCTTTATCTATATCTGCATCTATATATACTCGTACTGTCACGTCAGTTGGTGATTTTGGGTGTAACCTTAAAGCATGCATATATTCATGCACGGACGTACGGTGGTAGACGTAAATATACACGTACCAACAGGCCATTGTACGGTATTTTATCCTAACTGCTTCAGCCGTACCGCCAGTGGCGGATCCAGGAAATTTTTTTGGAGGGGTTAAAGTATTTTCAGCTCGACCTCAGCCCCTTCTACATTATACATCCATGGCTAAAAATTTAGGGGGGCTCCAAGGGTCCGGTAGCGGTAGGGGGGCTCGAGCCCCCCGCCCCACCGCTGGATCTGCCGCTGTGTACCGTCGTGCATGTAAAAATAAGCACGTGGTTAATTGTATGCAAGCACGGTTTAATTTCTTATCAACAAGGAAAATAAACCTTAATCTTATTAAAAAGGGGCAGTATACCTCTAAATTTACATATCTATCTTGCATGTGCGTGTTCAGTTGATTCGAGGGAAAGAAATTTTTAGGAAAATAAATCTTAATCTAATTAAAAAAGGGCAGTATACCTCTAAATTTACATATGTACCTTGCATGTGCGTGTTCAGTTGATTCGAGGGAAAGAAATTTTTAGGAAAATAAACCTTAATCTAATTAAAAAAGGGCAGTATACCTCTAAATTTACATATGTATCTTGCATGTGCATGTTGATCAGTTGAATCGAGGGAAAGAAATTTTTAGGAAAAGTTAAGACCGATTGCCTTCAATTCAATCCCCCTTTCACTAAATATCCCGCATGAGATCGCACGTTACTCGACGTGAATATGATGCATATATATCTTGCTGACCAAGCCATGCATATGCAGGTAGCATATACTCCATTTATGTCCAGAAATTGATGCGCTCATCGCCACACGCGTCGACTTCACCCCCCCTTCCGTAGGTTTGACCATGCATGTTATTACACTCATCAATCACCAACGCACGTCTACGTGGCCGATAGTGAGATCAGAGTTAAATTATACACAATATGAAGAACCTATACACATATGTATATCTGAGAGCGTGTATATATATGTTACTAAGAAGAAAAATATGATCTGGACCATGCATGTGTCATGGCATTAATCCAACTTCTCTAGAGGACACTTGGGCCCTCACTAACTTTATCCATTTGCATGTAACTGTAAACACAGGTTTTTCTTTTCTTTTTTGTTTGCCCATGTACGTGCCATAGGTGAAACTAGAATTTTTTTTATGATAATCTATTTTTATTAGAAATAACATAAATATACCTGTGCGAATTTTTTTTTACAAAAATAGACTCCAGTCGCCGACCCATCGGGCGACTGGATCCTATCGCCCAATGACGGCGCGACACGCAAGCAATCCGCTGGCCGTTGGGTGAATTGATTGCAGTCGCCGAACTGCCGGGCGACTACTTCCAATAGCCCATCGGTTAGCGACTGCGCCTCCAATCGCCGAAGGGTTGGACGACTAGAAGCACAGATAAAAGGACCGCGCGGCCGAGCGGGCAAGCCTGCTCAGCTTCTGGGTGAACAGACGCAACAGAAAAGAAAAGGAGAGGAGAGAATAGGAGAGAAGAGGAGAGTGAGGAGGAGAGGAGAGGGAGAGGACGGAGGGGAAAGAAAAGGAGAGGAGAGAAAAGGAGAGGGAGGAGGAGAGGAGAGAAAAGGAGAGGGAGGAGATGTTTTGCAACTTGTGAGGTAATTTTTTTGTTTGTTGTATTTTAAATTGTGTATGTAAAGTAGATCGTTTATTTAGTGTTAATATCTGTAGAAAATTGTAAGAAAAGAATAGTACAGCTTTGGTATAGAAAATTTAGTCAATGTAGTTTTAGAACATTAGCAGCCGTAGTAACTTGTAATTGTATAAAATTTAGTGAACATAGTTGTAAAAAAAATTAGCATCGTTAGCAAATTAGTGTGCATACAAAATTGTAATTGTAGAAAATTCAGTCAACGTTACGCAGAAATTAATCGTCCGTAGAAATTTGTAGTTATTTAAAATTCAGTCAATATTTTTGTTAGAATTTAATAATTTGCTTTGTATAAAACAATAATACGTAATATTTATACGAATGAATGTAATGCCGTTAGTACATTGGAAAAACACGTATACCATTGTAACTGGTATATAGGCATTTAAATCAATATGCCATGTAAATTGTCGAAACCATTAAGAATTAAACCCTACACGGTTGGTTGGTTGGTTGCACATGATGCTCTATGTTATGCATGTAATCAAACCCTACACGGTATGTTACTCCCAACTGTACTATGAAATCTATTTTAATTTAGACAAGTTTATTTTCTCGTCTTTTCGCATTTAATTATTCCCATAGCAAGTCATCCAACAACATTAACAAACCAGTTCTTCTCCGTATACGAATTCCCGGTAACATTACAATATATCACTTACCCTCGTACTTACCGATCGTTCTTATTTCAATCATCCTTAAAAAAAAGTTTCATAATTTTTTTGCACTACAATAATATATAACGATCATAAACTCCTTTTGCGAATCCAATAGATTATCTACCATTCATAATCTACGAAAATCATAAATAGATTAACCCACACCGCCTTGTTTACGATCGTTATGCATACTGAGCGATCGCAATCGCATCGCCAAAAGACTGGTGACAAGTCTGCGATCGCCAAGCATCGGCGATCGAGCTCGTCGTCCAACAGCTTTCGTGTCGCATGACCGTTGGATGATAGGCTTTAGTCGTCCGACGGTTAGGCGACTGGAGCCTATTTCTATAAAAATATTCGTGCGGGTATATTTCTGTAATTTCAAAAAAAAAAATGGAATATTGATAAAAAATTCCACTGTCCCTTGTTTGCAGTCACTGCACAGCCGAGCGACTGCAACTACAGTCGCCTAGCCACTGGGTGACATGCTGCAATCGCCCAAGCGTCGGGTGAGCCTGTCGCCCAACGGCTTATGGACAGTTTTTATGTCACATGACCGTTGGACGATAGGCTTTAATTGCCTGACGGTTTGGCGACTGTAATTTTAAATACTTTCTGTAATTTTAAATAAAAAATAAAATGTTCATTAAAAAATTCGGTGAAACTAGAGATGGAGGCTCATGATTGGCGTACTGTATGCAACGACGAACGCATGTCGTCATGCATGCATGCACACGAGTGGGACGCAGCATTTTTGCGAAGTGGCCGTTAATCAGGACGTGTACTACCACCGGCTCGTTAGCTATTAGAGTGTACTTTTATCAAACGGATAGTTTTTTTTATATTTTTTGATATTATTGTAAATAATATAGATATTGATATGAATGATATATATAATTTTAGGTTTGAAAAACTATTTGTAAAATCCCGTTGTGATGTTTGATTTTTTGATATTTGAGTAGTGCTAGTACTAGGCAGCTTAGAAAGAAAACGACCGAATCCAGCGAGTGGAGCAGCTAGCGTTTTCATTTTCTCCTCCATCGATTCGATTCGTGCCGTGCGTGCGTGCATGCGCGCGGACGTACGTGCGTGCGTGGGTGGGCCGCGCGCGCGGAGGGGCACGTATACGTCGCCACAGCTGCGGCGACGGCGACGTGCCGTGGAAAAGGCGAAGGGCGCACACGCGGCGGGGCCCCCCGGCGCGGCGCGCGCACGCATACGGCCACATATCGGCGTACGCGCCCACGTGGTGCCGCAGGCCCCCCGCGACGCGCGGCCGAGGCCTCTAGCCCGCCGGCCGTTCCGCCCTGGTCCACCCCCGCGCGCGGACAGCGACGGACGGGGCTCCGACGCTGCGCGCGCGGCGACGTCCGTCCTACCGGCCGCCCGCGTCGGCATCGCGTCAGATGGCGCATGATTACGCGTGTGTCAGCGCCCGCGCGCGCGCGCGGCTATAGCCCTGCAAAAACGGGGGGCTGATCTCGCGCGCGCGGCCGGATATGCATGCATGCGTGGTCTCTGCTGCTGCTTCTTCTTCCTCCTGCTCCTCCTCCTCCTCCTCTGTCGCAATCGTTCGTCCGCCTCCTCGGCCGGTCCCTGTCTCTCGCCCTGGACTGTCGGCCGGCACAGCCTGACCGATAGATCGTTGGCAACAACTAACTAATTCTATCTGAACCATGCAGCTCTGCATTGCATACACATGCACACGCCCCATTCATATATATGTTGTGTCAACTGCTAAGCACAAAGTGTTGAAACCAAAACCGCGCGTGAAACTAATTAATCGAGGTGTTGTGTTTCTTTATCAATTTCCAAGGAGGTAACTGGGGTTTCAAACGCATTTCAGAGCTCAACCACCGCGACCTTAGCTGCGCGCTCCACAACTGGATTACAAGGGTGCCCCATTAATCCACGATGCTTGATGTATATAGCAACATGTGGCCTGCCTTTAGAAGGGTATAGTGATCTTGAGCTGTAGAAGAAATTTGTCTCTTGCAGTGCACTTAATTCGAAGGACAAGTACGAGCTTGCCGTCTTTTGATAGTGCAAATGAAGTCTTCGAAACACTGTTCATGGTGTATGATCAATCTTGCCTTAATAGTAGGAAATATGGCTTGCGCTCTACAGTACTCCCCTTGCACGGCATCGTGTTAATTTTCACTGGACAAACTTCAATTAAACCTGTACGTCCTAGTTTTTATGATTGAACTGTACTGAATTTGTGGTATTGATTAGTACTTTGTTCAAGTAAATCCATTTAAGGTTTTGCGCACCCAGTTGTGTAGGGTCCAGGTAAGCAATGCTGATGCTTTCTTCTTTCAGAAAGAACAAAGAAAATAAAGGCAAAGAGGAAAGCTCTAACGAAAAACTATACGGAAGATCGAAAAAAGAAAAGGAAGACAAAGCTAGGAAGAAAAGAAACCGAAAGAAAGAAGTCCAATCAAGAAGCCTCATTTTGTGTCGCACTAAAGAGTGATATCTGTGTCTCTAATCCATCATCGTAGCAGTAATCGTCATGGGTTCTAGAACATATAGGCGACATCCCATCCTATATTTGTTAGGTAGGATTGTGCTCCAAATCTGATTTACTGTGACAAGTCCAACAAAATCGCAGCTAAATGTTTTCCGTTTACACCGAACGTTGTCCAAGTATAACGTTTAATAACTATATGAGAATCGTTGAATCTTTATCCACTACTAGTCCTTTTCGAACAGTTGGTACTGTTAGAAAATCTGGGTCTAAGTCGGCATATCTGCCCCATGATGGACACCTCACCGAATACTATAAATAAGGAGCCGTACCAGCATATTTTGTACACATACAGTCAGAAATTAATAAAGAAAGATCAGGAGTTCTCTCTACCTCTCTCTGTGTGTTCAATCTATTATTCTGTTTTTTGTGATTGATTCGATTTGTTCTAAGCAAAAGAATCGATCGGACTGGTCGCTAGCAACGGTTCCTCAACACGTTATCAGCACGACATCGTTCCGGTAATTCGAAGGTAACCATTGAAGCTCTAATAGATTGAATTATCTAGATTGTTGTAAATTCAAAGTTTTCGCGTTCTAGATTGAATCTCTACGGTGCAAATCCGCCCTAATCTACCGCGAGCAAACCTGAAGTCACCGGCACAATGTTGATTGGTAGATTACATCACAGGGTAGATATTGATTGCAGTGTAGATTAGAAAAAAGAAAAAAAGAATTTTTTTTTGCATAAATCGGCTCTGCACGGCCACTGCGCAAGAGAAAAAAAGGCGCCACCACCGGCTTCACATCGGCCGATCGCCGCGCGCATGCGCGCGCCGACCGCCACCGGCCGATCGCCGTACCGCATGCGCGCCGCCGGCCAACAGCCGGCCGAGGTGCTTGACGTGCCGCTCGGTTTCAATCGACATCGCTTCACACGCCGACGTCGTCACCGTCGCCGGCTTTGGGCGCCCCGTCTGGTCGTCGTCACCATTGCATTGGCTTTGGACCGTCGCCCCCGCACGGGCCGACCCGACTTCGGGCCACGCTTCCACGCATGGCGCCACCGCCCCGAGGGCCTCGGGTTCGCCGCATGCACGCACACCGTCTCAGACCGCCTCGGCCTCCCCGCCCAGCTTGGTGCCACCGTGTGTGGTCCCGCAGCCGCCTTGGCACGCCGCTGCACCAGCCTCGCTCGCGCCAGCACGCGCGTGCGCGCCACACTGGCCTTACCCACCGCCGCGTTGCCGGGCGCGCGCCGCCTAACCGCCGACGGCATCGGCCGATCCACCGCCAGCATGCGGCTACGCCCGGCCGCCGCGGATGAGCCCGCGCGCTCGGCTTTACGCCCTAACTTTCGATCGCCGGCTCGCCGCTGCATGCAGCCGCGCAGTGGCACAGATGAGCCCGCCGCCGCCACTTGGGTGTTGGGGGTAGGGGAAACCCTACCCCGCCCCTTGAGTCCGCTCGAAGAGATGGGCCGGAATAGGCCAGAGGTAATGGGCCGGACTGAGGAGAAAGAAAAAAATGGCCTGGCCGGGGGGAGGCGGCAGATTTGCAGAAAAGTCTCTCAAAATCATGGAAATTACCGATCGGTCCTTAAAACTTTAATATGGGACTTGGATTTTACAGAAAGGCCTCGGCAATTCCAAAAATTATGCATAAATCCTCAGATTTACGAACGGTCCCAAATTTTGCAGAAAACCCCTCGGAAAATCAGAAAATTACGTGAATTTTTCTCTGAACTGAAAATCTGCGCAGAAACCCCTAGAAATCGCAGAATTCGCTAAAAATTCATATTCTAGCATAAATGAGCCTCGGGAATCCGAATTTTGAATGATAGCATTTGATGATTATCTATTTCTGCCATTATTATTTTCTGTATTTATTTACTGTTTTGGTTAATTGTAATTGTTTAAATTGCTTTGAATCACTAAAATTAGCAGTAAAATTTATAGAAAATGCATAGAAAATTATGAAGCAGTGCGAGAACCTTTTGTACCATTTATTTACCCGTAGTAAATTATTCCATGCGTGTTTACGAGTAGTAAACTTATTTATTCCGTTCATACACATGTGGATGACTGGCATCACGAACCGAGAGCTCGAGGAGTTGGCCCAGCATAGCCAAAACTATCTGACGTGGGCATCTGATGTCGAGATAGTGCTTGGAGCCAAGAAGCTCCACGCGGCTATCGGGATTGGCGGACTGCATGACGCCCAACCCACACTTGAAGAGAATGATCAGGCACTTCATTTTCTCAGGCACCACCTCTGCCTCACTCTCAAGAATGAGTATATGGCGGAGAAAAGCTTGCTAGCACTCTGGACCGCACTCAAGAAGCGGTTTGAGAGGATAAAGTATACCATTCTTCCTTAAGCAGAGCAAGAATGGATCAGACTGAGGTTTGTCGACTTTAAGACGGTTAGGGAGTAGAATTCTACCTTGCACATGATTTGTACCAAACTTCAACTCTGTGGCAAGCAAATCACAGACGAACAGAAGATTGAGAAGACCTTATCCACCTTCTAACCCAATGATGTGCGATCCGCCCGCAACTATCGTCAAGACGGCTACAAGGAGTACGCCGAATTATTTGATATGATGCAGGTTGTGGAGGCTCAGGACAAACTTCTCCGCAAGAATTACGTCACTCAGCCACTGAGAGCTCCGCTGGCCACGAGGTCAACGCTGGGAGCTACAAGGTGCGAAAGCCCTTGACGAAGAGAAGGGGGAAGAAGGGTAAGGCCGTTGCCTAGAAAGGCAAGTCAGATGCTCCAAACGACAAAAAGGCTAAGAAGAGTGGCAAGACCTATGGCCAGCAGAACCAAGGTTACTACAAGTGTGGCAAGTGAGGGCATTGGTTGCGGTTATACAAAGAACCGCAGCATGTCATTGATGCCCACTAAGTCCAGAAGAAGAAGGATGGAAAAGGGCGGCTTGAAGCCCACTTTGCAGCGGTTGAGAGGGAGCATCCTGAGCAGCTGCCTGAGTTGATGGAGGTTGAGGCCATCCCGGCAGCAGCACCCCACGACCTAGATGCAGTCACCGCCATGATTTCTCTCGAAGAGAAGATCACTTCTGAGAAGATAGCCGAAGAAGTCTTTGATTTTCTAGTTGATTCAGTTTGATGCACAGAATGCATTAGACTTTAATTGTCATTTATTTTGTGTTAAATGGACAAGTTAGAACTTGCATGGATGATACTTTAGTTTTGTTTCTCTCGTGATGGTTGGATGATTTAGAATAATTCATTCATTTATTCAGTTTATGATGGCATGATATGTTTTGATATTGACATATTTTATTTAAGTGTTAAATGCCTTCTAATACATGGTAATAAAATATCTTATATTAGAACACGTATGGCGCCCTATGGAGGAAGTGTCTTAGTCAACAGCAGCACAACGAATACCATCTTAAGAGAGACTAAGTATTTTCAGTTGATTCGTAAGAGCACTGGTAGCCTTACGACAATCGCCGGAAGCGATGAATGTATAATCGGTTCATGAAGAGCCACAATTATACTTCCAATGGGCACAACTTTGGTCATTGAAGAAGCCTTATTGTACCAAGAATCGACTAGAACTCTCCTAAGTTTTAAGGATATTCACGCCAATGGTTTCCACGTTGAGACGAAAGAAGAGTACGGTAAGGAATACCTGCTCATTACGAAGCGCGAAGAGAATGGCAAAAGGGTATTAGAAAAACTTCCTTCACTAGAAACTGAGCTATATTATACCAACACCAAGGCACCTATAGCCTACACTGCCCTGAAGACAGTATTTATAATCTCTGAACTCTTCTGCCTCTGGCATTGATAGATTAGACCACCCAGGTCTTAGGATGATGAGAAATATAATTAACAATTCCGAAGTGCATAATATTAATGTGAAAAATTTTCCAAATCATGAAGATTTTGTGTGCCCTGTATGTGCCACCGAAAAATTAATCACTAGACCTTTCACTTTGAAAGTGAAGGATGAAGTCTCTATATTTCTGGAACACATCCAGGGAGACATTTGCGGTCCCATTCAGCCCATCTCAGGGCCATTTAAATATTTCATGGTACTCATTGACGCTTCCTCGAAGTGGTCATATGTGGGTCTGTTGTCCACAAGAAACTATACTTTTGCAAAATTGATCTCGCAGATCATTCGCATCAGAAATGTGTTTCCTGATCATCACATCAAGTCCATCAGAATGGACAATGCTGCAGAATTTACTTCAAAGGCATTTGATGTTTCTCCATACCCAGAATGGTTTGGCAGAGGTTTTAATCAAGACAATTAAGTTTATTGCCACACCCCTATTGCATAATTGTAATTTGCCAGCTACATGTTGGGGACACGCAGTCCTACATGCAGCAAATCTCATCAACTTTAGACCATCGGCCTACAACATCCATTCACCTATGCAACTAGCACAAGAGTCATCACCGAAAATTTCTCATCTCAGGAGGTTTGGATGCAAGGTTTATGTACCTATACTCCCTCCGCAGCGTACTGCAATGGGCCCTCTCTGTAAAACTGGGATATACGTTGGTTATGAGAATGCATCCATAATTAGGTATTTGCAACCCATGTCAGGAGATTTGCATACCGTCCGCTTCGCTAATTGCATTTTTGATGAGGATAATTTCCCAACATTAGGGGGAGGAAATCAACCCCTTAATGAAAAATGTCAGAAAATTACGTGGGAAGCTACAGGAATTCATGCACATGACCTGCGCACTAGTGAAACAGAGAAAAAGGTCCAAAAGATCATTGACTTGCAAGTATTAACAAACCAGCTGCCTGATCACTTTAGTGATTTGAAGAGCGTGACTAAGTCGCATGTGTCTGCACGCAATGCACTGGAGAGGGTTGAATTACCAAAGAAAATTGAAGGTATTTGTAATCCCGTCTAGAGGCCTCAGAATAAAAGGACGAGAACTCCAGCTCCTCGAATCCAAAGTAACCGGGGACGCCCGGTGAAAAAGGATAAGAAGGACTTATCACAGCCGATCACTGAAGTCCCATAGAATGAGAAGGGGAGCCAGTTGAGACCTGGCACAAGTATGATACCTTCAGAAAAGGGCATACCAGATCTGAATATCCCTATGGAAGAAGAAGTCAGCATGGATGTGTGCGCACACATTGGAGCCGAAAAACTAAAGGGACTTGCCACCGCAATTGGAAGAAGCGATGTGCAAGGAGAAGCTCCAGAAGAAGCAATCGCTCCAGAAGTACCAACTCATGAAGAAATAGCTATAAATTATGTGCACACGGGAGAGTCCATGAACAGGACAACAGCCAATATCGATATCTATTTCGCAAAGAAAATTGCCACAATCATCGATCTTGATCCCGAGCCTGCATCGCTCACTGAATGTAAGAAAAGATCAGATTGGAAAGATTGGAAGAAGGCAATAGAAACTGAATTGCAATCTCTGAACAAAAGAGAGGTGTTTGGGCCCATATGTCGCACACCTCCCCATGTGCACCCTGTAGGGCACAATTGGGTATTTGTTTGGAAGAGAAATGAAAGAAACGAAGTAGTGAGATACAAAGCAAGGCTGGTAGCACAAGGTTTCACTCAACGTTCTGGAGTTGATTATGAAGAAACCTACTCCCCAATCATGAGTGAAATTATCTTTAGATATTTGATCTCAATGGCAGTGAACTTGAATTTAGAAATAAAATTGATGGATATGATAACCGCATACCTTTATGGAAACTTGGATTCGTAGATTTATATGAAAGTCCCTAAAGGAATCTCTCTTCCGAACCAAGACAGAGCAAATAGAAATCTGTACAGTGTGAAGCTTAGAAAGTCCCTGTATGGACTGAAACAATCTGGTAGAATGTGGTATAATTGCTTAAGCGATTTTCTCTGCAAGAAAGGCTACACGAGTAATGAAGATTATCCTTGTGTATTTACACGACGATCCCAGAATGGATTATGTATAATCTCAGTGTATGTAGATGATCTGAACATCATCGGAACAATTGAAGACATAAAAAAAGCAAGCTCTTACTTGAAGTCAGAATTTGAAATGAAAGATTTGAGCAAGACCAAATTCTGCTTAGGCCTGCAGCTTGAGCATGCACCTGAAGGAATATTGGTATATCAGTCGGCCTACACCCAGAAGGCGTTAGAAAGGTTTGGCTTTGAGAAGGCATACCCATCGAAAGTACCGATGATCGGGAGGTCTTTACAGCAAGAAAAAGATACTTTCCGACCTAGGGAAGAAGGGGAGGATGTTCTGGGACCAAAATTCCCATACATTGCATTTGCCGTGAACCTATTAGCAAGGTACAGTGCAGAACCTACCAAAAGGCATTGGCAGGGCATAAAGGATATCTTCCGATACCTCCAAGGAAGTAAGGACCTTGGATTGTTTTACAGAAAGAATCAATATCTAAACTTGATTGGCTATGCAGATGCTGGGTACCTGTTTGACCCGCATACCGCAAGGTCATAAACAGGCTATGTATTTCTGTGTGGTGGAACTGCAATTTCCTGAAAATCGTCCAAGCAAAGTATCGTAACAATTTCGACGAACCACTCAGAAATTATAGCACTGTATGAAGCCGCACGAGAATGCGCTTGGCTCCGCCGAATGATTCACCACATCTAGCAGTCATGTAGAATGAACATTGTGCAAACCCCCACAATTATCTATGAAGATAATACAGCTTGCGTTGCACAAGTGCAGACGGGCTTTGTGAAGAGTCATCTCACAAAGCACATGAACCTCAAGTTCTTCTATGCTGATGAATTGCAGAAGATGGACGAGATTAAAGTACTGCATACTAAGTCATGTGAAAATCTGGTAGATTTGTTTACTAAATCACTCCCTGCATCTAGCTTTGAAAGGTACGTGCGAGGAATTGGAATGATGAGACTTAGAGAAGTGCAGAATTTAGGGGGAGAATTCCCTCAAGCCCGTCAGTAAATCTTGATCATGAAGATTAAGTACCCAAAAGAATAAAGTCCCAAAAACTGAATGAAATTGGGTGAATTGTACTGTTTTCCCCTTGACGAGTTTTCCTGAAGTTTCTCGACCAAGATTTTTAATGAGGCAATTCGTGCATCGTAGCATAACATGTATCATGTACTCTTTCTCCAAATTTTTCCCACTGGGTTTTTATGGAGTTTTAACGAGGCATGAACGTGTCAGATGATTGCCTAAGGGGGAGTGTTAGGAAACCTGGGTCTGGGCCAGCAGCCTTGGCCTATGGTGGGCACCTTACCAGAGACTATAAATAGGGAGCCGTACCAGCATATTTTGTACTCATGCAATCAGAAATTAATAAAGAAAGACCAAGAGTTCTCTCTACCTCTCGGTATATTTTCAATCTATTATTTTGTCTTCTGTGATTGATTCGTTTCGTTCTAAGCAAAGGAATCGATCGGACTGGTCGCCAGCGACGGTTCCTCAATAGGTACAAGCTAGCTTGTACTCCTATCATTGGCCTATGTACACTTGTAGAATTGGGTACGGTAAGTCACAGGGGTGAATGATTTTTTTAAAAAAATCTTCTTTTAGATATTAGCAATATAATACAGCGGAAGATTGAAACCTATAAGCTATCCTAAAGTCAAGAGCCAAAGATCACAAAGATCACCCGAGACAATAGTTTCATCGGTCAAAACATGGCGGTCTGACCGCTCGCCGAATAGAGGCAGAAAAACAGCACAGACACATGACCAAGAAAAGGGGCTAAATCTTAAACCACTAATCAAAATAGGATGAAACTTAGTAGAAATTCTCTTTAGGATATTAGAAATCTATTCCAATCATAGATCGTGAAGATCAATGCCAAAATTTTGGTTTTATCCAAAACAAAGAAGTTTGCACCAAATCTAAGCAAAAGAGAGAAACTCCAATCTACTCTTGCTCATGAGTTCTTGGTGATCTAGATGACTTTGGATGGATTCTTACATATCGTAACAAACTAGATCATACTATAAACTAAAGCCAAAATACCTTTAAAATCAGAACCCCAAAATCACTCATCTCTTAAGCAAAAATGGGCAATCACAAGGGCTTCCCATATAAAGTATCTAGATGTATGGGATCTGATCTTGAGAGAGATATCTACACCTTTTACATATCTTTAGCACCAAACGAGATCAAAAGGAGATAAAATCCAATCAAGCAATTCAAAAGCACAAGGAGAAATATATGTCACAACTCACTTGGATTCAATTTGGATGTTTATTTCACTTCGATGAAGTTTGAATGTTCATTTCATTTGAAGAGAAATATTTTACAACCACTTTCCCACAGAGAATATAACACTAAGCCTAGATCACACACACGCAAAGTTTTCAACATAAGAAACCTAATCTCTCTCAAAACCCTAAGATGTGATCCATATCTCAACACAAATAAGGGTTTATATAGTGGAGGCTCCCCCACCTATCACCAAACTCTAGCTAGTGGATACAACCACTTACAAATGGGAAAACCCGACAACCTACATGCAAATGGCTTTTACACTCACACACTTACACGCTTTTTAATCGTAACTTTCACATGGCCCTAATAGCCCAATAAAACGTTCCATTCTCTAAGACGTGACCTAAATCACTTAGACCATTGCCGTGGTTTGACAAATCGCCTCTTCACCCGATATCAGACAATTTCCTCAATTGTCACTCACCAGCCTTCACGGTGCTTCTCCTCAAAGATACCACCACACAAAATCTGTGATCACCATGACTTGCCGCGAAGATCGTACGCCTACTCTGAGGACCGTCACCACTTGAAACACTCAAGTCCAATGGCACACTACATGCATACAGTTGCCTCATCACGATCCTTTTTTCTTTCTCTTGTGCTTCTCCGCTTGAGCGCAACACTTCATGGCCTCCGCGCACCTCTGCTAGCCCCAGTCTTACCGTTGATCGCAACAATAATCAAGCTCTTTACACATCAAAAAACAAGCAATCATCCCAAGCACAAATCATATGCACTTCACTTCTATCAATAAAACCGATGCAAACATACATCACTTGACACCTATATCAAGATTCCCATAATGCATGAACTCTCGCCATGACTAATACAACTGAAACTAACTCACTCCACTTAGCACTGATCTATTTGACCGCCGACCAATAGTTGGTCGGATCACCACAAACTGACTTAAAACCTCTTAGTAACAGGGGACCAGGCTAACCACGGTACCTATACTGGTCAGACCGCTCAACGACCTCCAGTTGGACCACCGCTGCAGGCCAGTCAGACTACTGCCTACCAGACAACAAAAACCAGAGAGCAAATAACACAAAATAAAACTCAAACTATGATAATGAAGCACAAACAAAATCAAATAGTTATCACCCAAAAATCACTTCTCTCTTGAGTAAAATGGGCAATCACTAGGACTTCCCATACAAAGTTCCTAGATGGATGGGATCTAATCTCTAATAGATATCTTTACCTCTTACACATCCTTGGCACCAAGAGAGATCAAATGGAGATAAAATCTAAATAAGAAACACCAAGCAAATCAAATGTAAAAGGAGGAATCCAAGGCACAACTCACTTGGATGAAGTTTGAATGTTCATTTCACTTGGAGAGAAATGTTTTATAGTCACTCCCTCATTAAGGGCAGAACATTAAGCCTATAGCACGCACAAAAAGTTTTCAAAACAAGAAAACCCTAACCTTTCCCTCAAAACACTAAGATGTGATCCATCTCTCAACACACAGAAGAATTTATATAGTGGAGACTCCTCATGTATCATCAAACCATAACAACCAGCAGCTCTTAATGGATACAACAACTTACAAATGGGAAATCCCAGTAACACACACATAAACAGGTTTTACACTTGTATATTTTTCAAAGCGCTATTTTCACATGGTTCTAATAGTCCGATAAGACGTTCCATCATCTAAGATGTGACCTAAATCACTTAGTCCACCTCTGCAGTTTCGTAAACTACCTCTCCACCTATTATCGGATAATTTTCTCAATTGTCACCCACTAGCCTTCACGGTGCTTCTCCTTGAAGTAACCATCACACGAAATCTATAATGCCCAATGGCTTACACCAAGCTCATACACCTACTCTGAGGACCGTCACCACTTGAAATGCTCAAGTCCAATGGCACACCACATGATACACTTGCCTTATCACGATCTTCTCTTTCTCCCGTGCTTCTCCTCTTAAGATGATGCTCCACCCGAACTTACTTGACATGTTATGGCCTCAAGACATCTCTCTTAGCCTCGGTCTTGCCGTTGACCGCAATAATCACCAAGAGCCATGCATATAAAAGAACAAACAATTGTCCCAAACACAAGTGGCATGCACTTGACTACTTGAAACGCTCAAGTCCAATGGTACACCACATGATATACTTGCCTCATCATGATCCTCGCCTTTCTTTCGTACTTCTCCTCTTGAGATGATGATCCACCTGAACTTACATGACACGTTATAGCCTCAAGGCACCTCCCCTAGCACTAGTCTTACCGTTGACCACAATAATCACCAAGCGCCATGCACGTCAAAGAACAAGTAATCGTCCCAAACACAAGTGACATGCACTTGCATGGACTTATGCCATAATTAACCTATGCATGGACTCCTGCAAGGGGCGGATCTACAGTAATTCACGGGTATTCAGCTGAATACCCAAATTTTTTTGCTAAAAATTTGCCATATATTAGGTATTATATATATATATATTAGTAATTGGGTTTAAATGTAAGGATTTGAAGTGAAGAAGGATTTCGGGCCGACTGATCAAGCGGCACGCCCGAACGGCCCAGTCGGCAGTCGCTCCCACGCGCACGCGTCCTCCCCCGAACGGCCCACTTGCGGCTTGCCCATCTCGGAGTCGGCACAGGCGTCCTCCCCTGAACGGCCCACTTGCGACTCGCCTGCGCCGTCTTCGACTCTTCGGTCTGAGGAACTCAACCTAAGTCCTCGTTCGCCGATCCGGCGCCGGCGACGGCGGCCGGCGCGCTTGGCGGCCGGCGGCGGCCGCCGCCCTCCTTCCTCCGGCAATCGGCAGCGCCGCAACACATGAGCGCATCCCTCACTCCCGATCGGATCCCATGGGTTCTGGCGGTGGCGTGACGGCGAACGGCGTCCGGCACTCTGGGCGAGGCGCAAGCAACGACCTCATCTTCACCCCGACGGCCGGGGATAGTGGGAGGTACTTTCGATTTCTCTATGCCATATTGCCAAATCTGATTCGCATTCGGTGATTCGCACTATTTTCAGTTTGTCATCAGATACAGGATCCATTGGAAAATTTTCTTATATTTTGAAGTTCTGGATTTTGATTTAGGGATCCATGAGAAAAAATGATGGATGTAATCTTGCTTGTGTGTTTTGGAGTCCATGGAAGATAAATGTTCCTAAAAATGGCAGATACATTTCCAGAGATTAGCATACTAGTCTAATTTTGGTTTCTAAAAATTTCTTATATTTTGAAGTTCTGGATTTTGATTAACAAGTTTCTCAAGTGCCATCTAATCCATGACTATACTATATGACTGGATGTATGATTGAAGAAATGAAAAGAGGTGGCAATTTCTTGATGAAGGACGACACTTTTGGTTTGAAGTTGTGGTGCAACTTACTGATCAGGAATTATTCCTTATATGATACTAGAAAACTGGAGATAGGTATCAAATCTTTGATCACTACATTTTGGTGGGCTTGTGAAGAGTGGGTTTCTACTTACTGGATTGGCATGGCATATTGGCATGTATGGAGCACTTAAAAAATCTTTGTGGATAGAAATTTTCTTTGGGTAGTCGGATAAAAAGGGAAATAGGTGTTAAGCTCTTGTAGCATTTTATTTTGCATTTTTGCTTATGGTGCAGTGCATATGTGCTATATATGATTAAGATCAAGTAGTTACGATTTAGTACTTGTTGTATAGTTTTTAGATATAAAGAAACTATAGTTGTTCAAATTCTGATGTGGTATAGTATGTTTCTAGTGTTGTTTGTTTGTATAATAAGGTCAAGCTGGAAATATCCCAGAAGATTAATATCTTCCTAGTTCTAACTATTGGTTACTGTTGTAGGGGTGGCCCCCACCTAAGCCCAGCCGGCCTACTAAAGGATTATGAAATCATTATAATTTTTTTGTTTTTATTATATCTATATACATGTATCATTGCATCAGTGTTTTCGGGGAATAATGTGTCGTGGTATCGACATTTCCAAACAACCTAGCTCCGAAGTCCGAATACCCATTCTAAAAATCCTGGATCCGCCACTGACTCCTGCCATGACTAACACAGTTGAAAGCAACTCACTCAACTTAGCACTGATTGGTTTGACAGCACCGACTTAAAACCTCCCGCTAAGAGGGGACCAGTTTTATTGCGGCACCCATACCAGTCAGACCGCCCGACGACCTCCGGTCAGACCACTCTCACGCACGGTCACACCAGACACCGGTCGCACCACCCATGCACAGTGGTTAGACCACCTCTGCAGGTCGGTGAAATCGTTGCCTACCAGACAGCAAAACCAGAGAGTAATTGAAATAAAATCAAACTCAAATTTTGACGACAAAGTATAAATAAAATCAAATACTCAACACATAACATGGAGCTGCGACAGTATGGTTACAACATCTAACCTGCGCATGCATGTTGATGTTGTAGAATGATACTTATACGTGTCAGCATGCATGCATCTTTTGTCCCTGATGGTTACACACAAGTTTCTACTGTCCTACTTGGCAAGTGGGGCTAAATTAAAGATGAACAGACACACAACTTTGGGTGCATATTTATCAAACACAGCAGGGACAATACATACTAACGAACTAGCCATGATACATCAAAAGGAAAGGGCCGGAATGTGTGTGTAAAGATTCAGTGCCTGTTTGGTTGGTGCCTAACCTTGTCATGCCTAAGCTTAAGCAATATGTGGCTGCCACAGAAAGTGTGGCTAACAAAATCGAAGCCACATTTGTGGCAAAGTTTGGCAAGAAACTGAGTCTATGACGTGTGGGGCCGGGTGCTAAGAAAGTGTGGCATGCCACAGTTACGTCAGTGAACCAAACAGTTACCTAAAAACTGTGGCACACCTAACTTGTGGCTAGGTAACCAGATAGGCCCTGAGCGTCCCTTGATTTGTTGTCCCTTATCCAACGTGTGCGTAGGCTCAATGATCGCATCAGCAAGCACCCAGTGCAGTGCGTGCATTGCCTGCCTTTCGTTTAGTGGAGTGGTGTGATTGCCTTGCTCAAAAAGGTTTGTTTTGAGTGGTTTTTGGCTGAAAATTACTGTAGCTGGCTGAAAAAACACTATAGCTGACAGTGGCTTATTTGGCATAATTAAATTTAAAAATAGAAAAAACAGATTAGCCCGTCACTGACAGTACAAACGAATATGAAAAAAAATAGAACCGACAAAAAAGCTAAAAAACTAGAAAAAGACGAAATTGTTAAATAGTGAAAAATAAACCAGAAGCTAGAAGTCCAAGCCGAAATGAGCAGGGAACTCCCTGTTCCATCACTGCATTGCATGCCGGAAGTGTTAATTCTGACAGCAGATAGGTTGAAAATGTCAGGCATCGAAATCACGTTTCAAGAGTGCCTCGAACGATCAAACCCGGATTCGTTGATCAGACCAAAATATAGCGATCACCGTGTTTATGGTTGATTAATTCTGGAAGGCGTAGGTCTTACACTGATCGAATCATGAGACAGAAGCTAGTGATGTGAATACATATCAGGTGTTCATACTGACAAAACAACATGCACAAACAGAGCAAATTAAGGGCCTGTTTGTTTCAGCTTCTGGCAGCTGCAGCTACTCCCAGAATCTGCAGCTCCCCCAAACAGTCCAGATTTTCATCCAGATTCTAAGTAGCCAGAAGCTACAGAATCCAGAAAATGAACTAGTAGCCAGAAGCTGGGGTTATCCAGCTTCTCCAGATTCTGACTAGCTGAATACTCACCAGCTACTTCTCAGAATCTACAGCCGAAACAAACAGGCCCTAAGCATATGTGATGGCTCACCACGAGCCTACGTTATAGGGTTATACTAATGGTCCAATTCTGACTTGTATAAACTACTCATATTTGCATTAGGTATATATCATAGCGACATTGCCATACTGTGCGTCTTCTGAAAAACAACCACAAGATGTGGCCAAGAAAGAAGCAGATAAGTTAATTTTGCCCTCAGTTGGCAACAGAAAAAATTGCTTCACTTCAGGCACAAGTTAAGAGGAATTGTCACTGGCAATATAATTTTAGTATATTGTGGCGAACAGGTGAACTGTTGGAAGCTAGAACAGTACCATACTCTGAACAGAGGAAGCATTTGCAGGTTGCAACTACAGACAAAAAAAAAAACCTTCTTTTCAGCAAAGCCCATAAAGAAAGATTAAAGGCATGCATGCAATGCAACACAATGCAAACGGTCCTGGTAATAGTGCCCATGAATGGATGGAAGCCAAGTAGACTCCAGACAGAAGAGTTCCATGCTGGCCCTACCCTCTCCCACGTTAACAACATGCGCATCTAGCTAGCTGCCCCAGTGAAGAGGAGAGCCCCGAAGTCGAGATAAATAGAATAACTTTTTAAAATAGATTTTTTGTAAAAATGCTTTTTAAGTTTAAAATCATGTGCGCTATCTACGTCGACATCTCCGTCGCCCGCTGTTATTTTAAAAAATAAAGATAAAACCTAACAGCTGTAGCTAAAAATCATCAACTGTAGTCTAAAAAAACATGACCTTGATGCCCTAATTAGACCCTCTTTCCCGTGGTCCTGCTCACCACTACTCCTTGAAAGGCCCTTTCCAGCTCAGCTACTCATTTGCTTTGTAGAAACCCCATCCCCCATGAGAATCTTCAACAGTGGCATGACATACTAATGGCCAATTAGTCATCATTATCATCAAACAAAACCGTGGATTAGCATCAGACAAGACAGGTATGGTCAAGTCACCGAATAATTGCTTGCATTGCACGCATCCACAGCAGTTCATTTCATCAGGTAAAAACGGAAAGAAATCTAATTACTTGAAGATGGAGTAGTAAGTCAAGTAAAAAAGGCCAGAGTGAGTAATTAAGCTGTGATGTACAATGTACATACGTTGGCTCGACCATAGTTCATTCCTTCTCACATCCATGTTCCACCCAGAGCTAGAATGGCCTACGGCATTGCTCGCATGGTGATCAATTGGGCTTAAAAGCTCATAGTTTATGGCTGAAAATACTGTAGCTGGCTGAAAAAAACACTGTAGCTGACAGAGGCTTATTTAGCATAATTAAATTTAAAAAAATATAAAAAATATGTTAGCCCATTACGTATAATACAAACAAATACGGGAAAAAAGAACCGGCAAAAAAGCTCAACAAAAAACCAAAAGTTCAGAAAAGACGAAATTTATAAATAGTGAAAAATAAGTTGGAAGCCAAAAGCTTAAGCCCAACCAATCACTGAGCAATGGAGGACTGGAGGTGTGCTACTACCAGCAAAAACCCAACCCACAAATCAAAAACCTAGCTAGCCATCGAGCTCACAAGAAACAGAGGGGGAAGAAGAGATTCTACTGTAGCAAGAATTAATTGATGGAGCTAGCTGAATCAGATGTTGGTTTGAAGAGCTAGAGATTGATGTTAGGAGTGAGTTAGCTAGGTTATTCAGCAGTTACATGCAGGCATGGCATGGTTGTGCATGGCTTTTTGTTTTTTCCTTTGACTTTCGGTTTGTCCTAAAGCTAAAAAGCCAAACATCGAAATGAAATAGTTTCTTGAAGCAGATTCTCTAAACAGCTTCCCAAACTTAAAACCATGTGAACCATCTGTATCGGCATTTCCATTATCCGCTATCATATTAAAAAATGTAGCAAAAAACTATTAGTCGCAGTCCAGAAAAACATCCTGTAGATGCCCTGGCTTGCTTAGTAGCTGTCTGTCGACAAAGAAAAAGAGGGATATGAGAGGTCGGCAAGGGGAAAAGAGACAAGTCATTCCAGCACCCGCAATTATTAATCCCACAGTGCTTGCTAGCTAGGAAGACGCATGCAATCTGTCATACGTACTCTCTGATATATCACACACTAAGTGCGTGCGTCTTAGGAACAGGAAGCATCAGATCTTAACACAGTAAACGCAGTGCGTTGATGTCGTTTCTATAGCCGCTGGTCGATCGATCGATCGACCTTGGGTGGATACTAAAACTATAATAACCAAGTCTACGGAATAGAAGTTTGGAGTTTGATCCTGAGGTTTGGCAGAGAGAACTTTGATGATTCAGAAAACAAGTTGAATTATCTCTATCGTTCGATTTTGTCAGCAGAATTGAATTCAGAAAGCCCTATCATCGTTTGCACAAATCTTACTGAATTCTAAACCAAATGCACGCATGAGTTACACACGAAAGGAGGAGAGATTACAGGAGTATATAACCCGAGTGTTTATGGTCTGTTCCAAACAGTTTCCGTGGTTTTCCCCCCCTCATTTTTCTCCTTTTTTCTTTCCATTATTCATGATGATATAACAGTATTTTTTTTCTTACTTTTGTTCTTTTTCTTTAAATTAAATAACTTAAAATAAACTAACAGCAGCTATCATTACAACCAAAAGTAAAAAAGCTATTGCTTTTTAACTGGCTTTGCAACAGCAGTCGAGAGTCGAGACGGCAAACACAAAATATGGGCCTGAGAAAGAAAATAGGGCCTATTGGAGGCCCAATTCAACCACAACGTGCCGGTCGTAAGCCCATTTTATCGGAGGCATCGAGACTACGCGGCCCAGCAGCTTAGCTCGCTCGCTCTCTCCCATGGCGCACGGGCGAGTTCTCGAGGCCGCCGCCGCCGCCGGGAGCATCACCCGCCGTTCCCGACCCAAAAACCCTACCCTCTGCCTCCCCGTGGCCGCGGCGCCGGCTCGCGGGAGCCGCCTGAGAGCTCGCGGCGCGGGTTCGAAGGTGGCGGCTGCGGCTCCCTTGGCGCACTCCGCGAGCTCGCCCGGGCCTCTTTAGGGTTTCGCTTCCACGCCCGGCGCCCTAATAGCACCACAACACCGCACCAAGAGCCCCAACCCCGGCCGTCGACCAACTGAAGCCCTAGCATGCACCTCGCACGGAAGCCAGCTTGCAGTGCCGGGTGGAAGGAAGGCAGCGCCAGCGCGCAAGGTGCTGTCGCCCAGCTCTGTCGGGATTCATCACCCTGTCAAGGTAATGCCGCATCTGAGGATAGTTTTTGAGATTATAGAGTTCAGTTCGTCCAGTACCCAATTTGATCTGATCTCTGAAGTCTGGTCATTCTGAGGCCGGTTGATATTCTCGAATGTTTGCCCTAGTTGATTCCGTGGCCAAATAGATGCTGCATTATTTAAAAATCTGTTTACTATTATTCTTGTTAACTTCGAAAATAATGTTGCTCTTATGTTACGAGGACTCACTCACTCACCGTATGTTAATTTTTGCGATAGTGTGAGTTGCTTTGTGAAGTTTGATGTTGGTTGGGAAAATGGCTCTTGATTCTGATGTACAAATGAGATTTGCATGGTTGTAGAAGCTTGTTAGTTGGTTTTGTGTTTTTACTACTTAGTGTAGTCATGGCTAAGCCAATCATTTGTGATAGAGCAGTGCTCTCCAGCAAAGTTTGCATTATTTTTGGATTTTGGTGTTCTGGTTAAACTTCTAGTCAGTTGAAGTTGAACTGAAATTACAGAACTCAAGATGCAAAACTAGAAGTACACTACAGCAGTACAGTGGCATGTTTTGTGACGGTTGGAACCTATTGTATGCTTGAAGTACTCCATGTCATTGTTTAGCCATGAGAACTTGGACAATTGTTTGTACATTTGGGTCTGTGAACCTTCTTGAAGCTTAGTTATTTTGGCTACAAGAACTCAGTGGATTGTTTGTAATGTTGTGACGCTTCGATGCTTTGCCCTTTCTGAGTCTTTGTTATACAAGAAATTTACATGTTTTTACCTTGCATTCTTTTTGGTGTTTTAGTTAATTGCTATCTTTTTTATGGAGATCATCTAAATATGATACTTGGGTTGATGTTATCTGTAAATTGTATGTTGGCTACCACTTCGAATGGTAGTTCATGTAGGAACATGTTTATCTATTCCTATGGTTGAATAAGAAAAGGGAAAAAAAAAGCCCATTCTTGGTCCCTCAACTATTCGCATGGTTTAATTTTCGTCCCTCATCTGCATAACTCTTAAAACCGTTCAAAATCCGTCCCTCCTGCTAGCAAAAGGTGGTTTTGACCGAGTTTGACCCATGTGGCACGCACATTGGATCTTAACTGGCAAGAATGAGGTGGGGCCCACCTTCTTTTTTATATTAAAAACTGAAAATGCTTAATATTTCAATGACACGTGGGTCTAACCTATCTTGTGAGTTGTTCATGGACTTGGTCCACTATGGACATGCTGTCCCCACCTCATTTTGGCTAGCTCAAATCCAACGTGATGTGCCACGTGGGTCAAACTCGAACAAAACTGCCTTTTGCTAGCGGGAGGGATGTGTTCTAAACGGTTTTGAGAGTCGGAGGATGTGTTTTATCCGGTTTTGCAGATGAGGGACAGAAATCAAACCACGCAAATAGTTGAGAGACCAAGAATGAACTTTTCCATAAGAAAAAGAATATATTCGTGTTATGGTCCAAATATGATAGTTGGGCAGCTTAAAGAGTTTTGATTTGGGCCTTTACTTCTGCAGTTGCTTACAGTGCAGTTTTATCTGCACATAGACGATTTGCTCGCAATGTCTTTGGTCCTAAGCTCTGTGTCAAGGAGATTATCTTGTTTTTACAGAAATTTGTGGATGAGGCTAATAAGAAGATGACTCTCAAAGAATTCTAGGATATTCTTGCCTACAGATGGTCTTTTCCTGTAAGAGGTTTGGTGTCCATCAGTGTTGTGTTGTGGCTGTCATCCATTATTAGCTTCTTGGTGTGCACCTACTTTACCATGCAGGGGTCTGTACTGTGAACAGAGAGCAATTTATGCTGCTGCTGGCTGCTTTTTTTTTTATTGGTGGTTTTGGTAATTCTTTATGTGCTATCTTAAGCATGTCAGTGTGGAGCCTTTTTTATTTTGTCATGTGCTACTATTCATATCATACATTCTTTGTTGGCAGTTAACATAATATAATTCTCTTGTCCTGTCAAACACAATTTACTTATTTTACCCTTCTATCTATATTAATGGATTGGTTCTTTGAAGATGTGGATGATGGCGGACTGTTTTCATAGCCTATATCTTACTCACAAAATGTTTACTTATGTGGTTGTTATTCCTAAAGTGTTTGTTCCATTGTATTTGGTCGACCTATTGCTTCTTTACACACAAACAAGATGCGAGAAAATGTCGGGGTCCCATCAATTCTGCCCATAACATTCTGTTGCTTACAGCTTCCTTTGCCATCAAGGATATTCTGCTTTGCAAATTCATATGTCCTTGTTGGGCACATGTTTCCTTCAATCCTTCTGTCTTAAAGGCAAGGAGCGGTTGAATAGTTAGACTAGTAATTGTGTATGTGGTACGGTTTAGTATGCATTTAGCGAAGTTGGCCAGAGGCCAGTAAATTTTTTGCATAGCGATAAGAAAGTAGTACTTTTTTTTTAGACCAACTAGCAAGTAGTACTAGTGCTTGTATAATCGTTTCCCTGCATGCTGTGATCTTCTGTATGATATTAATTATTGTACCACACTTCCTGATATATACAACAACAAGCTTTTTGTTCTAACCAAGTTAGGATTGGCTAGGAATGAAAGCCCTCTCAAGGTCAAAGAAACGAGACCCTTATAATAAAACCTACAAGGCTAAAACCATAAACTCTACATCCTACCATTTTAACCGAGAACCTAAAACATCATCCCTAAACCTTCTTATATCATGGTTTTGATACGTAGATCACTAACTTCTATCTAGAATGTTCCAATACGCGATACTTATACGGTGATACAATATTTTTCAAAAATAAGGATACGGTGATACTCCAAGTATATATGTATTTGAAAATTTAAAATTGTAAACAGGCTGTATATGTATACTGCGATCACAATGCAGGAGCGTAATAGACTTAGACAGGCCCGTATATGGCCCAGTGCAACTGGACCGACAGCACCAGGCCCCAAAAATTTTGGGCCCCCAATCCCCATATGACCCCTCACGTAGCAGCGATGTTGCATAGTTCGATTGCTTCGGTTAGACGGAACGACGCGACTCGCGTGAACCCAAGGAAGTCGAATCGACAAAGGCCGGGTGAGCGACTCCCACGAGGCTACGAGCTACGACAGTACGACTTCCAGGCTCCCGGCGACCCGGCGTGATCGCGGATCGGTGGCATCGGCCGTCGGTGCGCCACCGACAGGCGGCAGGTGCTGGCGACTGCATCGTCGCAGCCTCGCACTCGCAAGCAAGCATGTTTGTCCTTCCTTCTTCATTGCAGTCTGTCTTGCTCTCTTGCAGTTCAGGCGTTGAGCATCAGCACTTCAGCAGGTAGGTGCTCTCACACGTGGAGGGCTGAGGCAATTAATTTTCCACTTGCTACTTGGATTAAACCTTTAGTAATTAACTTAGTATCTTATCTATTGTAGATTTGTAGTCTTGTACTCTTGGTGGCCTATTATTTTTGGCTTAGATCACACTATCACAGGGAATTCTATTTGCTAAATCTGCATCTTCATATAAAGGTTAGATCTGAATCACAGGCAAATTTTGTCTCTTTATTGGTTACTATGAACTTTATCTTCAATTATTCATCGCTCACTAGATACTGATAATGATGCAACAATATGTAGTGAAGCCAAATCCTTGGCGACCAATGAGCTTGGGGACTTTGAATTTATAGTATCAATAATTATCTGGTATGAAGTCTTATCTACTGTTAATTTGGTCAGTAAACAATTACAAGCAAAGGATATGCTTATTGATATTGCTATTGAGAAAGTGCAAGGGCTGATTTCCTTCTTCGGTAATTATAGAGAAACTGGTTTTTCTAATGCATTGGAATCTGCCAAAAAAATTGCATGTGAGATGGGTATTGAGCCAGCTTTTCGTACCAAGCGTAAAATCAAAAGAAAAAGACAGTTTGATGAGACCCTTGATGATGCATCTACTGCTTCACAGTCTGCGGAGGAGTCAATTAGAGTCAATTATTTTCTGCCTGTTGTTGATCAAGCCATTGGTTCACTAACTAGAAGGTTTGAACAATACCAGGGGTATGAAAAAACTTTTGGCTTTCTGTTTACTTCACAAAAATTATGCTCCTTAGATGACAAGAGCTTGTTGGCTTGCTGTACTCATCTTGAGGCGGCACTTAAGAGTGGTGAACATTCTGATATTGATGGCAAAGAATTACATGTGGAGTTAAAGTTCCTCCAAGATTTCATCCCTAAGGAAGACATGAGCCCTCTTGATATTCTGAAGTTTGTGAAGTGGATGGGCTGTTTTCCTAATGCCCTTATTGCATACAGAATTTTGTTAACTATTCTGTGATGATTTGCATCTGAACGAAGCTTTTCGAAATTGAAGTTGTTGAAGACCTACATGCGTAGTACTATGACACAAGAAAGACTCAATGGATTGGCAACAATTGCACTTGAGAATGATGTTCTGGATAAGATTAAATATGAAGATATAATTGAATATTTTATTTCGAAGAATACCAGAAGAATGATGCTTTTTACTCGAAGTTAAGAAGATATCGGTAAGATTCACCTATTACAGTATTACTCCTCTTTACCATGAACGCCTATTGTGGTTGTTAATACTGCAAAAAAAAATTATGTCCATTATAATGTGAAATTCAAATGCACTTTAGTTATTTTAGGCCCCATTTTAAGTTTCGCACTAGGGCCTAAAATCCCTGGATACGGGCCTGGACTTAGATTACCCTGAACCCCTGTATGTGCATGATCAACTATCATCATCAATGCTTCTGGAATTGTGTAATACCAGCCTACAACTCATGGTTGAGCATCTTGGCTCATGAAGTTCTAGTCATGCTTTTTTTTTTTCCTTTCCTTTTCTTCTTCTTTTGTACCTTTTCTCTATATATTTATTCTCGTTTTACAAAGTTTCAGTAAGGTCCCCTGATTGTGTATCACTCAAAATAATAATAATAAAGGAAAATAGGAAACTTAGAAAATCATCTAGGCAACTACCAACTGGGATCATGTTACCTAGGCAAATAACTATGGAACGATGACTCAATGGTTGCGCTATAGTTGGTTAAAAACAATGTGCATCAAGTATTTTCAAAAGCAAAAAAACACTGATTAGGAACTCATTACTGTAACTTTTTTAAGACAGGCCCTAGCGAAGATTAAGAGTAAATTTTACACGTTCAAACCCACAATCATTCAAATCCAAGCCATCCTAGCATGTCCATTGAAACTTAAGATGATTAAACTTGAATTCACATATCCATATGTCCCAAAGAAACACTTTAGATTTGTTGTCTCTTGAGATTAGGAGCATGATTATAACAAGTATCTAGATTAAGAATGGGTTATAAATTCTAAAGTCACATGTATGGTAATTAAATCTTAGTCAAATGCTAAAACAGAGTTTACTCTCATTTAGGTATCACTTGAGCACTAAAATTACGAAGCTATTTGAATAAGCATTAAACGAACAGTGATAGAGCTATGCAAATGCTAGTACACCCCATTTAACTCAATTCAGAAGTGCAACCATATGTAAAATATCAAGAGTTTAGCTGAACAATTTTATTGAATTGACCCCAAAAGAAGAGTGGTCAGGACCAAATATTTGACTAGGCATATAAAAGATAGTGCTTTAGAGCAATGCAAATGATAGTACATCCCGTCACACAATTCAGAAGTGCAACCGTGCGTAATAGATCAAGTGTTTAGCAAAATAATAAATTTACATCCCGTTTGGTTCCTAGGAATTGAACTCAATTCTTAGATTTCGATTGCAATTTCTATTATAAAACCATTTCAATTCAATTCAGTCCAAATCTGAAGGACTATGTAAGAAGATTCATGATACTGTCGTGATGAACTATTGTAATGTTTGTGGAGTGGTCAATTGGTTTTGTAAAGATTGTATTTGATTTGGAATGTTTTCTGAAAGTGTTAGGAAAATCGGAAAATACAACAGGTATTAGTGCGGTAGTTTCGCTTTGCGGAAGTACTGCAGGCATAAATGCAGCAGTACCACTCAGCGGAAGTACCGGGTTGAGTTGCGGTACATTTTTTCAGAAAGGTCTATGTGAGATTTTCAGCGTGCAAAAATATCGTTTTGGAATGCGGTAGTTCCACATTGCGAAAGTACCAACGTGTTAGGCGCTGTACTTTCGATCTTCCCAGAAAAATGGGATTTTGTGGAATTGAAACATGGATTAAGTTGGTTTGACCTGGATCATTGGATTAAGGGTGCATGATGCATATCTTGGCTAATGTAGGTCAAGTTGCGAAGAACTTGTGCCTGAAAATAATTTCTTTGTCTTTGGATGTGCAGAGTCGCTTGGAGTCAACCGTGGTCAACGGCGGGGATCGGGGTTAGATCATGGAGGAGTTAAGGCCCAGAACAGTCGAGGATGCCGAGTGAGACGGTGAGCTCAAGCATGGCACGAGAAAGGCAGAAATTTTGAAGGCGAGTTCGAACGGCGGGATGGCGCCATGTAGCTTGCACAAGCCAAATGAGTCATGGTTCGGTGGAACCAGAATGGGAGAGACTTGGCGACACATGACAGGCTAGTGGTGCACCTGCACGTGACAAGCATGGCGATTACTTACAGTGGTTGGTGATGGCCGGATCAAGGAAGGATATTTGGTAGTTTGATCAAAATACTGAAAACCATCTTGGATCAAAACCGCGGTGCATGGACGATGCGTTGGAGAGCGGTTTAGGTCAAGATGGAGCTGGTTAGATCAAGGCTAAGGATTTAACGGATGCACACTAATGCACTTTGAAAAGCGTGTATAAGTGAATTTGTGAGAGTAAAACACATGTGTAGGGGTTAACAAGTTCCCCATTGTAATAGTGGATAGGATCCATTAAGAGGTGTAGGCGGCTGATTGCCCACTTATAAAAGAGGTTAGGATGGAGACGTGTAGTGTTAACCATCCAACCCATATCTTGTGTTCTCATCTCTAGGGTTAGGGTTTGAGAGTGAGTGTCTTGTGTATTATTTGTCCTCCAAGATGGAGTGGTTGTAAAATCTACCTTCTCAAGTAACTAATACATCAATCGTTTTGCATCTTTTGTGTCTCTCGTGTTTTTGATTGATGTGCTCGACTTTTGGTTGATTTTGATATCTTCTCTTTCCCTCTTGTGATCTTAATGTGCCAAGAACGTGTAAGAGATGAAGATAATCTTTGGAAATACATCTCCACCCATCTAGGCATTTTGATAGCAAGATTTAAAAGAAAATCCCGTTTTGCTTGATTTTGGTTTCTTTGGTCCATCTTTTGATTGAGGGTTTTAAGGCACCATTCACCCCTCTGCTGTCATCTTCGGTCTTTCAAAATGGAATCCTAATTTTTTTTTGTTTGGGTACCACGTAGAATTAGAAGTTTTCCTCCTTTAACGATGCAAATCAAAATTCACAAGTACTTATACGCCCGACTTCCTCCAATCCAGCTTCGGTGATCAGTCTCCCGCCGCTGGCCAGGCCAAGCCACCTCACGGAAGTCACCTTTCCCCGTGAGGTTCCACTCTCCACCATATCTAGGGTATGTGCCCATTGTCACGGCCGCCAGCTTCCTCTTGGCTCCCCTCTTCTACCAACCCTGCACCTGCACGCCGTACACCTCCACTCGCTCATCGTCTTCGTTCCTACCACTGCCTCCTGCCACCCTCTTTTCCTCCCTCCATCGCAGATCTCGACAACACAAGTTCTCCAAGGGCCCCGAGCATGAACGGTGGGCAGAGGGGAGATGCTATGGAGGAGGGGAGAGGCCATGGGAAGAGGCTAGAGAGGCCATAGGAGTGGGGAGAGGCTATGAAGGCTATGACGAGGGAGTCGAGGGGTGCTAGAATGAAGAAATCGACCTCGATTCGAGATGATTGATGGCTAGACGAGAAGAATTGCATCCTGTTGTATTATCTCTCCAGAATTGGCTGGAATCATCTGTTCAAATTCTAATCAGGAGCCAAACAGCCTTGACATTGGGCTGGGTGTTGACATTGTTCAGTTTATGCCAACTTGATTTGAACTACCTCTTCCATGAGTATGCAGCAGACTCTTCGAAGATGATGTTGACATGGTTATCAGACTTCTGATATACCATTTCTTCATCTCTATTAGTGTCTTTGATGTTATTGTGACCACCACTTTCAGACAATATGGGCATTGGCCCCTTCCCCAAATAAAAGTCATCCAAACATTTTTGTCAAGTAGAGCAGTTATGCAAATCGTGTCTAGGCACGTTTTGGGTACACAGGTCACCCTATTTGTGCATATATAAGGGGTGGTAGTTCAAGCTGCTAAAGGCGCCTTTTGTCCTCACACACGTATCTACATTTAGTCATGAACCTTCGTGTACTTGACTAACTGTCATGTCTCTTAGCCAAACATTGTAAGTTGCCAGTTGCGCCAATAATCATTCTCATGCTCATCACATAGGAAACCGACATGTCTCCCAACCAGTTTACCTAGTTGGAGTTTATAAAACCATATAAGTGATCATTATTGCCCGTAAGTGGTTGTCTCTTTGTCATAACTGCTCGTTGTTGGCTTCTCACCTGCTTGTGACTAAAGAGATAATGTTTTCTTTAAATCTTGGTTGTAAATATAACTGTTATGTCAAGTAGGCCCTTACTATGTGGGTCTGCTTTTTTTTTATAGAAAAACTAGTATAATACCCGTGCGTTGCAACGGATTCTCAAAAAAGGTGATATATAATATCAGTATGATTCTAAAATTTACAATAAATATAAATTTTGTTTCACACGTGTCTAAGAGAAACATAACTCTACATAAGGAGCATTTTCCAAACACCTTATAAGGGATATAGGTTTTAAGAAATAATTTTGCCAACATTGCATATTTTACTACCCATATCCAGACTCTAAAATTTATGTTCTATGGAACAAAAATAATGACCTAAAAAATTATGCAATGGATGCTTTTTAGATTCATTAGATATGTTGGATGCATCGTTAATGAATAGCGCTAAAATGCTATTACATTATGCATCGTTGGATGCTAAAATGCTATTAAAAATTATGCAAATGTTGGATGCCTCCATAGGAAACAGAAAACCAAAGTACCACAATTACATTATATGCAACAACAGAAAGGAAATGAATAGCGCTAAAATGCAAATAACTAAATTCCAAACTTGAAAGGATTACGAACACATGCTAATTTCTCCATCTCTTGTCTGAATTAATCATTTTGTGACATTCATCAAATGTTGTGAGGTGAACAACCTTGTGCAGAAATTGCACGAATTGCAAGATTGACTATATGAATTACATGCATATAACGACACATGAACATAACAAGCAATCGATATTGCCAGGCATATGACACATCTTTATCCAAAGATAAATCGGCTCCTTTTACCGCACCTCGTGGTACTTTGTCAAAGTGATCTGGAATGAACATGTTAGAGAGTCGTCGATGCTCATCATAGCACCAACATTGTCGAACTCACCACAATAGTTCGGTGCAGAGAATATGGTTACCAGTTGGCGCTTAGCAAAGAATTCATAGTCATCCTCCACAACCTGTGAAGAGAAGATTGAAGTATAAAGCAGTGAATAGTTGTGTGTGGTGAGATACAAGCATAAAGAAGCTAGTTAGAACTACAGAACTCTCAAACAAAATGTATTTCATACAACATTTCTTTAAAAGTACGATATTATTTCACCAAGCATTTCATTTAAGAAAACTCTCTTCGCAAAACTTAACACAAACTACAAAGACTCTGGGATATCCCAAGTGATAATTCATTTCTGACATGCAATCTATGAGCCTTCAGGAGGAAAGAGGTAGTTATTAATCCCTATATGATGTAGCAAGAAGATAAAAAACACATTCAAAATGGAATTGTGGAAGATGAAATACTACACATAACATTGGTATGCCTGAAAAAACAGAATGCTAACACCTAAATCTTTCACGCCTGAATACATTGTAATTCCCTATAGGATAGGCAAAACATTGCCTTTTACCTTTATAGCCAGCAAAGGCACTAACACACATTAACATATAAATTATTGTTAGATGGAAAAGAGCCCAAGGTTCAGCTTAGGCAGTTGCACAGGGAGGGCAATCAATGACTTGCAACTAAATAATAAACAATGTGCTAGGTAATCTCTGACAAGTAATGGAGTAATACATTATAATATCTTGAACCTTAATTAATCCTAGATGTGGATCTATTATCCCTAAAGAAAAGGGACATATGAAAGCTAACCACATGACCCATATCTAGATCTGAGCAATCAACAATGTAGAAACTACTGAAATTATCAGCTTATCGAAACAATATGCGGTGATTTCTCTCAAGATAAAAGATCGACAAACTTCAGAGTTGCATAGTAAACATCTACAAGGTAGTGCAAATACATGACTCTCCAATGCTCGCATGGAATACTCTAACGAAAAATGCAAGGCCAAATAAAAAAATTAGCTTCTGCATTCACACAAATGACTTAGGTTCTAGATGAAGGACTTACCTAGAAGGAACAATCGGTGCCACTGATCGCCTCTTACCAAGATGCTTATTCCACTATTGGGAAGGCAATATAGCTAGAAAAACCATAGAACAAAGCCTCCACATAACCAGCAACATATTAAGTGACTTGAAATAAGAGCATCATTGTATAGCTCCCAGTGGCTGCAAAGACACTGCATGGCGGCATGCCTATAACCAAACCTTGCCTCACGCCTGGAAACACATATTGCAAGTAGCACGACGCCAACCAAAACAAAGCACAACAGCTGCAAAACCTAGCCTGAAAAGGATACAAAAATGAATAACAAACTGAAAGAACAAAAAGGGCAATCTAAATGAAAGATTGGCGAAACCAACATCAACGTAGCCGTCGTAGCCCCGATGGAGCCTCATCTCCAGCCACAAAATGGAGCGGATTTTCATAATTTCATCTAAACATTAAAAATTGTGTGCTACAACCAGGAAGCTTGGGGCTCGGGGCTGCCACGGTCGACCTGGACGTCGGGGGCACGCCGCAGAGGACGCTGCTGCCGATGGGTAGGTCCGGCGCGCAAGACAAAACAGCCCGAGGCGGAGAGAGATCCGTGCTGCCTCTAGATCTGGGGTTTGGTGGGGCGGCGGCGCCGAGGGATTTCAATACAGTGTTCTTAGTTATATTCTTCATGCTGTCATGAGTCACAACTCACAACAAGAGCTATTACATGCAGCCATGCAGGAATGCAACCTGGCTTTGCAAAAACCACCGTTTTCATATTCAACAAATGGACATTAAAGAATCGATCTAATTGGAAAGAAAAGCAGACCACTAATGAATCACTGATGGCAAGCGTCAGGCAACCTTTTTATCCAGCCATTGTAGACTGATAATGATTTGCCAAAAGCACAACACCCAGAATACATGATTGAATCAAAAACCAAATTCGTAAACTTTTCACACATTCATCAAGCAACTTGGAACGGGGAAAACACCTTCTAATGCACATAAAACAATGGCACACAGGGATATGACACAAGGATATTAGCAAATGTCAGCTCAAACCAAACATACATTTTCATGCAAAAAACAACAGTCAAGAGATTCTTCCAATACAGCAGGTAAAAGGCCGTTCTTTCACTGTTTATGAAGTTCAATAAATGGCATATATTGGGAAAATAAAATATAAAAAGAGTTCAGATAACAACATGCACCCTTTCCGCTAATAAAATCGAGGAAAGTTCAGTGAATCTACAACCAACACTTTGATCGGACCTACAAAAATGCCATTCGCCACACACACAAAAATTAGATGAAAAGATTGCATAAAACATTAACAAAGCAAATCTCGATCTCACAAGAATGACTTTAGTCCCTATGGCATTCGTTATATGCAATGATGTTCTTATTGAGCAGAAAGCCATCACATGACAACCTATATCACCACCCAATTCAAATGTTCACTGCTTTGGGGATCAGAGACCAAATTAAATTAACTCCAAAATGACACCACTAACCCCAATAATTATACTCTCATGTTCTCAACACATCCGCACCAAATTGAACAAATAAGCAACATCATGTAGCAAAATGGCATCAAGAGAAAATGCTCACTCAATCGAAATTCAAACAGTTCGCTTAAGTTACATCGAAACTACTCAAATCAGAAATTGGAGAATAAATTCCTACTTAGCGAGACAATTATAAATTTATTACGAACCTAGTCTGCAATGCCAATTGCATCCAATCCACCAAAATCACATGGCTTTCGCGCAATCGAAACAAACGAGGAAACACAGGGATGAGGAATCTCACATATGTGTTGGTGGCGTATGAAGCGGGTGAAGTTGTTGTGCTTGAAGTGCCTTGAAAGCTGGTCGCGCTCGGCGTGTGAGTCCCGCATCACGAGGCCGCCGCCGTCGCTCAAGGAGATCACCTCCTCGGTCGCGGGGTCCGAGACCATGTCGTACACCTTGGTCAGGAACGGCACCACTTCCGGCGGCTTCGGCACCACCGCCACCGGTTCCAGCTCTGGCCCTTTTCCGGCCGATGCGCCCACATCGCCGGAGACCCCACCGCCGCCGCTAGCGGCGGAGGGAGGTTGAGGCAACCGGTTCTTAGAGTCCATAGAGATGCAGAAACCCTAACCTTGTCGAAGATTCGAGATTGAGGCGGCGACGAGGCGAGACGAGAAGGATGTATCTATCCGACCATCCGGGAGGCGATTTCGGTTTGGTTTTAAGATTTTGAGGAGATTTTGTAACGGGTGGGGGATTTGCGGCTTGTTTGTGTCGCCTCTGGGGTAAGAAAGAACATTGTAGAAGAGAGGGCGGAGCGGAGGAGGGGGAGCGCGGATCGAAGGAGTGGGGAAGGAGGAGGCGGCCGCAGCGCGGAGGAGGAGGAGGAGGCGGCGGCAGCGCAGGGTGGGGGAGGAGGAGGCGGTGGTGGAGCGGGGAGGCGGCGCGCGGCGGGGTGGGGAGGAGGAGGAGGCGGCGCGGGGGGGGGAGGAGGATGCGGCGGCGGGCAGCGCCGCGGAGCGGAGGGCGGGGGAGGAGGCGGCGGAGGAGAGAGGGGAGGAGGCAAGGGAGAAATCGGGGGGTTGGGGGGAGACTAGAAGTAGAAAAATCAGAAAATACTAGATTAATCTGGGCCGTTGATTGCTAGATGGACGCATGCTACGAAGGAAAGTCACGCCGTGACTTTACGAAGTAAAGTCAGAGAAGCTGCGCCGGGGGGGGGGGGAGGCAGGGCGCACGGGCGTGGGAGGGGTGGTTGGTTCCACATGTCAGATAAAGTATCTTTTTTGTCAAGAGAGGTGGGAACTGGGAAGAGTAGGAGAGGCCGCACCAACCACCAACTCCTTCTTTTATAATAGTAAAGATATTGATCTAGTCAAGGATCTCCTTCAGTGTGTTGGCAACAAAACAAATACTGCATTCTCATGTAATATTCGGATGCAACAAAGAAAGAAAAAAAACACGTAGACTGTTGCCTAAAGAGGAAGACGTGTGTTGCCCACAAAACAGGTAAGTGCGATGAAGAAAGAAACATGTAGGTTTTATTTGGAATGCGAGAATTTTTCCTATTTTATATGAGAATTAAACTATTTTCTGTCAAATTCCTGCGTTTCGAATACGCCATGGATTGCCCCTAGGTAGAAGTGGGCTGGCTCCACAACATTATACAGTTCTAGTACAGTAGAGGCCTAAATACCTGTATAGTCCATGGGCCATGTAACCGTAAGCCATTGGACCCGGCCCAAATACGAGTCCATGTTAGATTTGGGCTGTGAAATCTGAATACCCAGCCACGGCGGCGCAGGCGGACAGGAAAGACATCGGGCCTCGTAACCCGAGCAGCCACGGCGGCGACGAACGGACCGCCGGCGAGAGAGATGAAGACGATGAGCCTCGGCGCCTCCAGATCCTCCACTGTCAAGTTCCGCATGTACGTCCCCCCCCCCCCCTCTCTCTCTCTCGACCCGAAGAGATCCACTTCCATTGGTAACCTTGGATCGATTGGTGGAGGAGGAGCTAATCCATCCACCTGTGCTGCTGTGCAGGCCGACGAGGGACAACTTGGTGCCAATACGCGTCGACGTCGAGGTGGACGGCCAGCGCTACAGGGACGCCTTCACCTGGAACCCCAGCGGTATAGTGGCCTCTTCACTTCTTGATTCTTCTCCCATTCGCTTGCTCCTTTCTTTGGGGGATTCTTCTGTTGCGACCCAGTCTTTCTTGCGCCGGGCAGATCCCGACTCGGAGATCATCAGCTTCGCCAAGAGGACGGCCAAGGACCTCAAGCTGACGGGCAACTTCGTCCCCCAGATGCTCCAGTCCATCCAGGTACCTAACCTCTGTTTCTCTGCTTGCTTCCCTTTGCATTCCATCTTGCTTAGGGCATTTAACATTAGTCGATATAGGTAGCCTGCAATTTTACAGCTTTGTCGCTTACTAGTACTCTATTGGTTGTTTGTGTGTTCCAAAAAGGGGCAATTGGCCGAGTTCCGTTCCTACGAAGGGCAGGAGATGCAGATCAGGGAGAAGATTGTGGCCCTCAAGGTTTGCGTCTCTGGCTAATTGTTGCAGATTTGCGCTGTTTCGGTACTTTGTTTCAATCGGATGAATGGAGTGTAGTGACAGCTGTGGTGAATGTGCAGATTGACCTCCGAGTGAACAATACTGTAATCAGAGATCAGTTCCTGTGGGTACGTACATGTGTAGATTTCAGGAATTCTCATGTAGATGTAGAGTGTTTGCTTTATCGATTTGTCCGAATGTGTTTTTTATTTAACTTTGTTGCTTTACACGAACCTTCAAATACCAGGATATAGGCAACCTTGAGAGTGATCCTGAGGAATTTGCAAGGACATTATGCAACGATTTGAACATTGCAGATCCTGAAGTTGGGGTATGCCTTCAAATCTTGGATTCCTGAAGAGCTCATTAGTGCATTTTACTTTTGCCCATTTTATTTAGGAATGCTACAAGATGGCAAAACTTCGAGAAAAGAAGACGAGAGATTTCAACTAAGTTAAATACATCAAAGATGGCACTAATAAACTTTTTTTTTTGTAAAAGACGACGAGATCAAGGATAGGTGAGAGATTACTTCGACGAGTTGTTCAAGGGAGACAATGATGATAGTATGATTGAACTGGATGATGCTTTTGACGATACCGATATGTGATTTGTTTGAAGAATTTAGGAGTCGGAAGTAAAAGATGTCTTAAAAAAGGATGAAAGTGGGTAAGACGTTGGGACCTGATAATATTCCTATTGAGGTGTGGAAATGCTTTAGAGACGTGGCGACCGTTTGACTAACTAATTTGTTCAATAGTGTTTTTAAGTCGAACAAGATGCCTAATGAGTGGCGAAGAAGTACATTAGTACTAATTTTCAAAAATAAATGAGACATTTAAAGTTGTACCAATTATAGAGGAATTAAGCTCATGATCCACACAACAAGCTTTGGGAGCGAGTGATTGAGCATCGTTTAAGAAGAGTAACTAGCTTGGCGAAAAACCAATTTGGCTTTATACCCAAGAGATTGACCATGGAGACGATTTTCTTAACACGACAGTTGATGGAGAGGTATAGGGAGTAAAAGAAGGATCTTCACATGGTGTTTATCGACTTAGAGAAAGCCTATATAAAGTGTCAAGAGAGGTCATGTGGTGGGTGCTCTAAAGGAAATGTATGTTACCCTGATCAAGGATATGTACAAAGATGTTGTGACTAACGTTAGAGTATGTGGTAGCGATATTAATAACTTTCTATTAAGATATGACTACACCAAAAGTTAGCGTTGAGCTCATACATTTTTACCCTAGTGATACACAAGGTCACGCGGGACATACAATGAGATATCTCTTGGTGTATGCTTTTCGCTGATGACATAGTGCTAGTTGATAGGAGTTGGATATATGTTGATAGGAAACTGGAGTTGTGGAGAATGGCTTTAGAATCAAAGGGCTTTAGGCTTAGTAGAACTAAAACTGAGTATATGATGTGTGATTTCAGTTGTGCCAGGGCAAATGATGGAGACGTTAGTCTAGACGGATAAGTAGTGCCTAGAGAGGACACTTTTCGATATTTGAGATCAATGTTACAGTGCGACGCGGAGATTGATGAAGGCGTGAGCCACATGATAAGAGCGAAGTGGATGAAATGGTGCCAAGCATCGGGTATCTTTTGTGATAATAAAATAGTCCCAAAAAGTTAAAGAGTAAGTTCTATAAGACGGCGATCATACCTGCGATGCTATATGGAGCGAAATGCTTGGCAACTACAAGACAACATATACAGAAGATTATTGTGGCGGAGATGAGGATGTTGCGGTGGATCTGTGGTCACACTAGTCGGGATCGAATCAGCAATGATGATATACGTGATGGGGCAGGGGTAGTACCAATTGAAGAGAAACTTGCCCAACATTACTGGTTTGGACATCTCCAACGGAGGCTTTCTGAGGCACCGGTATGTAGTGGGATTTTAAGATGTATCAAAAATATAAGAAGAGACAAATGTTAACTAAGACTGACTGAGACAAAGCAGTTAAAAGAGATATGAGGGATTGAAATGTATTCAAAGAGTTGGCTTTGGATAGGAGCGTATGGAAGTGAGCGATCCACGTACCAGAGCTATGACCTAAGAAGAAGGTTTAGGGGTGATGTTTTAGGCTCTCGTTCAGATGTCATGATGTAGGTTAGGGTTTTAACCTTGTAGGTTTTATTACAAGGCACTCATTTCTTTTACCTTGAGGAGGTTTCATTCCTATTCTACTTTAATTTGTTTGGAATAAAAGGCTTTGTTGTTGTTGTTGCTGCTGCTGCTTTAGGAATGGTGGTTTTCCTTGACACCTTGTCCCTATTTACACAACAAGAATTCCCTCTAAATTGTAATTGAGGTGGGATGAAAAAATTGCCGTATTTTTATTAAGCTTGTGTATAAGTGGCAATACCTCCCCTCTCTCCTTCCCCTTTGAACCACTGAAACATACGGCCATACAGACATGCATGTGTGGTTTTGTTGCTCATTTTTTCATTAGTAATATTTGACTCAATGTATATTCTGCCAATTTATATCATTATATGCTAATAAACTGAAACTTAAGTTTAAACCTTATTATACTTACAAGTACAGTAAAAAAACTCTTGTAATTGATGTGCCTATGGGGCCCCAATTCTACTATTCTATTTTAAAGGATTGGACATTGATTGCTACCATCACCTTCTTTATTAACCTTCATTATTCCTGCTGGTTCTGAAGTTTGGTTCAATTTACCCTTTTTAAATATTTCCTTGCATTGCAGATGGAATTATAAATACTTGGTGTGATTTATGCATAGTTTCTAGTTATATGGACATTTCTTACTGACATATCTTTTTCTGTAAATAAGTTCCTTCAACTTTGTTTTACGTTGACAGTCTTGCTGATTGATGTGCAGCCTGCAATAGCTGTCTCCATCCGTGAGCAGCTTTATGAGGTTAGATATACTTTCCGCTGCTATTTGTAGTTTACAAATTCATGAAATTGCTTTGATTTTGTTTCTTTTTTTAGTAAGGCCATGTAAAAGTTTGGCTTTATTTCCTTCAGATGGTTAACATTTTGTTAAATAAGGTCTTTGGTTGGCAAACATTAAGAAATATCACATGATATTGCAGATTGCTAGCCAAAGCGTTTCTGTTATGAGAGAAGCTAGATTATCAAAGAAGGGAAGGCGAGCGCCAGAATTTGCTTCTAATAGGTTCGTGCAAGTTCCTAGTGGTGTTATTTTAATTCAGTGGAAGTGCAGCAGTAACGAAAATAGTCAAACTACGTCCCATCCCTTCTTTGCATGTTCTATTTGTTATTTCAAATTGTTGTGACCATGTTTTTGCAGTAAAGCCATGAACAATGCATTGGACTTGTTCAAGTATTTCGGCAGCAGAGGGAGTGTCATTCGGTAAGATATGTTCTGTTAAAATATCGATACGCTAATGAACTTGTATAGTTTGGTTGTTATCACATCATTTATTCTCCATTCATAAGTGGCTAAGGCAGGTGATTTTTGCAATTTGAAATGTTTGCTTTGTTGAATTGTTATAATTACTACCTAGGAAGCACCGATACTCCATTGAACTGCCGTACCCGTGTCCGATACGTATCCGATACGGCGATACGTACCGATACGTGGCGATACGGTATCGCGAAGTATCGGAGAATTTCAGCCTCCAAAAAAATTAAAAAAACACCGATACGTTAGCGATACGCCTGCGATACTTCCGCGATACGTTTCAGCCCATAAAGCCCAAAAGTCGAAGCCAGCCCACGTCCGATTGCTCCCGTCGCCCCCTAACCCTAAATCCGGAATCGGCCGTCAACATCCCGCACATCCCTCTCCAGTCTCCGCGCAGAAGCTGTCGTCGCCTCCTCGGTCGACGTCGGTAGCTCGCCGCGCTAGTCGCCCGTTTCCCCCACCGGAGCTCCACCACCTGGAGACCCAGAGGTCTTCCGTATCCCCCGCCGCCTGGAGCCCCGCCGCTTGGAGGTCCGCTGGCTGGAGCCCCGCCGCTTGGAGGTCCGCCAGCTGGAGCCCCGCACTGAGATCTGCCGCTGAGCCACGCCACTTGGAGGTCTGCCAGCTGGAGATTCGCCGTGCCGCCGCCGCCAGTGCCTAGAGTTCCGTTGCGCCTCTCCGCGCAGCGCGCCGAGTTCCGCAGCCTCTCCGCCGGCGGCGCTGGAGATCCTCCGCCGCTCCGCCGGCAACGCCTCGCCGCCGCCGCTGGCTCGCCGACCTCAGGCTCCAGCTCAGAAATGGCTCGCGCTGTCGCTACTCGCCGTCTTCCTCGCCGCCACGCCACTTGGAAGTCACCCTCCCACCGCCGGAGGTTACCGCCGCTGCCGCACCGCCTGGAGGTCATTGTCGCCTGCAACACTGATACTTTTTTGGTGGCGAGGAGAGGACACAAAAGGAAAGAAACCACATGATCTTCACTCACATGTTCGATCCGAAGCCATTCTGCTGTAAGAGGTCATTATTCAGCACTCCCCACATTTTTTTAATTTTTAAATACATATATACTTGCCGTATCGACGTATCCTTGTTTTTGCAATATATCGTATCGAGGTATCGCCGTATCCGTATCGCCGTACCCGTATCGCGTATCGGGGCATCCTAGATTACTACTCCATGGTCTTGAACTTGCTTTTGCATTTCCTTTTTCTGTATCAGGAAAAGGAAGGAATGGTACCTGTATGAGCCTGTTGTAGATGTCATACCTAATGAGGAAGTTGGGGTTATTGATGCAACGGAGGAGCTTAATTCCAGGTGAGAAGATCACATATTGATCATTTATCATCAGAGAGCTCCATTTACTGCACTAAAATTTGTCTTTCCCCTTGAATCTTTTATTTGTGTTCACTCCTAACTTAAAGCTGTAACAGAAAATCACTGTGCCTAGGAGCGCAAAGACTATTACATCTGAAGGGAAAGCACAACTGATGATGAATTTGAATTTTGACAGGTTAAAGAAGAGGCTAGAAGAGAGAGATGAAAGTCTTCAATCTCTGTGACTCCGTTGTCGGATGCAGAGCTTTGTAGCGGTAACGGCAAACCTGATGAGGAAGATTGTTGAATAGCCGGGAAGAATTTCTCAGCTGCCAACCTTTTCTTTCCGTTTGCAACGTGGAATTCTGCCCTGTAGAGTCCTAGGATCTCCATTGTTGTATGCTACTCGAGCATTATGAATGCAGTGTGAGCGCTTCAGCCTTCAGGTCGGTAGGATGTTCTATTCGGAATGAATATTCTTTCGCCACATGAGTATGCACCTATGTAGCACCGACACGCGTCCAAACCGCCGTATCCGTGTCTGACACGTGTCGGACACGGATACGACACGGACACGGCTCGGACACGTGTCCGCGACGTATCAGGCGATTTTCAAATTAATTTAATTGTTAAAATTCTCGACACGTGTCGGACACGATAAATACACGAGTCGGACACGGCTCAGACACGAGCAGCCGTGAGCCGCCCATGACTTCCCGCCCTAACCCTAGGCGGGCGCCGCCTCCGAGCGCCGCGCCGCACTCACACTTCTCCCATCCCCACGCGTGCGCCGCGATCGCCACTTGCGCTCCTCCTCGCCGCCGCGCGCGCCGCCGCCGGCGCGCAGACGCCTCGCGGCGCCGCCAGCTCCCGCATCGCCGTCGCGCCGCCGGCCCGCATCTCCCGTGCGCCGCCGTGTTGAGGTGGAGACGGGTACTTACCGGATCGGCAGAGATCCCCGCGCGCCGGCCGCCGCCTCCAGCGCGCCGCCGGCGTCCCAGCTGCTGCTTCCTCGCGGCCGCTGCCTCCCGTGCTTCCTCAGCGTCGGCCGCCGCCTCCCGAGGTCCGCCGGCCGCTTCCTCCGTGCTTCCCGGCGTCGCCGCTGCTGCCTCCCCGCGTGTCGCCGCTGCTGCCTCCCCGCGCGTCGCCGCTGCTGCCTCCCCGCGCGTCGCCGACCGAGGTAGGCTTTTATCTTGAGATTTCCTGCTCACTTGCTCAGGCCGGTGTTGACAAGGCATAAAAATGCCAGCGAAGGCCGGTGGTGACCGGTGCTTTTAATGGAATCTTGATGTTAATGAAAGCCGGTCACTCACTAGACCATGTCCTGTTCAGGCCGGTTGTCGGTTGATATAAATTATTATTCACATCCATGTCATTATAATTGTAAGTTTGTAACTTATACTTGATTGCCTTTTCGTCATTATAAAATGTCTGATCATTTTACTTTTTCCCAGGTTAATGGAATTCTTATTTTTGCAAATGGTATTCACATCAACAATTGTCGATTTGTCGTCAGGATTAACAAAACAATTCATGAGGACATGAGGTACATATTCCGAGTATACACTTTGCAAATTACAAGTTTACAATTTACATTATTGCAGTTTAATAAGCATGTAGAAACATAGAAAATAATACATATATATATATATATATATATATATATAATTTATTTATTATTTAAATATATATAGCCGTGTCGCCGTATCGGTCTTTTTGGGAAAACGGTGAATTCCCGTGTCGGTGTCGTGTCGTGTCGTGTCGATGTATCCGTGTCCGTGCTACATAGGTATGCACATGACACGATAGCATCGATGTGTGGATTGGATCAGTACCGGACTAGCCTAATCGATGGCCATGGATGCTCCAAGGAAGAAGCTTCCCTTGCAGAGAAGGCAATCAGATGACGGCGAAGGCCAAAGGGCTGCTATTGCTGTGGTCAGTACTGGTAATCGTAGCCTAATTGCAGCAGCGTGGCGGCGACGTGTTGGATCACGGCTCATCTGCATCCAGCACGTGGATAGCTCTCGTCATTATTTGTACCAGTCCCTGCACCACACGTACGATGATGCAATGGTAGGGGAGTCAAAGACGGCACACCGTCTCGTGTGAATTTCCTTTTCCTGTCTTAGAACGAAGCGTGCGAGCTGTTGGCCAACCTAGCACATGCTAGATACTACTCCCCTAGCTAGCTAGTTGTACCCATCTAACACGAGAAAATGGGTTGTGGGACAAGGTGAAAAGCATAACCATTGGATAAGTTCTTTTAGATTTATCATTTAACTTTTTATAGCAACTAATTTTTAATCAGAATATCTTTTAAGATAACTAGTTAGAGATTCGTAAAAACGATGAGACGAAACTTACTGTCTGACCAACTTCACACATCAAACATTAGAGAGCAAGCGACAGAGATAGAAAGGTGGTCAGAATGCGTGAGGAGATGGGGAAAGTGAAGGGGTAGACGGTTGTATCCTAAGAGAGAGAGAGAGAGAGGAGGAGAGAGACGAAAGGTCCAGATCAAATCGGATGGCTGAGAAGAGAGGAGGGAGAATGAACCCACCACGAACTCACACTTTTATAATAGTAAATATATTTACAAGTCGATTGCAGTAGATATTGTTCTGACTTCATTTATATCGGTCAAAATCGTACATAAGTATCTCTCTTCATATTCTCTCTCACGAATAACTAAAATTTAAAAATTTAAGTTAAAAAATCATAACGTACAGCTAAAAAAACCCATCCATATAGCCAGCTCTTGTGAGTTGTGACTGTCTATTTCCCTTTGAGAAACAGGCCAGCTAAAGCTTGCTCGAAAGAGAGATAAAGGAAAGAAAAGAGAGGCATATAGCTGGTATAAAGGGGGCAATTGGGGCCATTGCAAGGGTGAATTCGCTGCCCGGGAAAAGATCACCGCTGCTATGAATTACAGACAGGAGACAGGATGAATCGATTCTTTTGCATGCAGCATGATCGCTGAGGATACAACACGCAATCACAAAATGTTAGGGAGACCCAGGTAAGTATCGTAGTGATAGAGCACCTGGCTCCTGTACTCGTTGAAAACAAGATCGCTGACCAGACCAGACCGTGTGGGAATCGCTGTGCAGAGCGACGGAGGTCGGTGCTTAGCAGCTAAGGAAAATCGCTAAGTAGCGCAGACGATCGAGCGAGTAGACCAGAGAATGCACGAAGAAAAAATAATAATCTGCGCTAGTTCTGACATCACGCATATCTAAAAGTATGGCCCGCTCGGTTGGACTAAAAAGTTATGATTTATAGCTGAAATTATACTATAGCGGCTGAAATTTCACTGTAGCTGAAGGTTGCTTATTTGGCGTAATTAAATCTAAAAAAACTTTAAAAATAGAAAAAAATATGCTAGCTCATCATGGACAACGCAAACGAATATGGGGAAAAAAACCTGGCAAAAAAGCTCAAAAAAGTCAAAAGTTCAAAAAAGACGAAATTTATGAATAGTGAAAAATAAGCCAGAAGTTGAAGTCAAAATGAGCGAGATATCTATAATATATATTATTTAAATAATATTTAATAAAATTAGATTATATTTATATCTATCAGAAAGGCTAACATTATATCTATCCCTAGGAGGAGACAATTCTATTAAATATTATTTAAATATATTTTCTAGATATAGGCTGGGTCTATTAAATATTATTTAAATATATTTTCTAGATATAGGCTGGGTTTGAAACAGCTCAGGCTTTGAATTATCACTCCCAATGTTATAATAACTAGCTTTTAAATGATACATCATTTTAAGACAATGTTTATATATAAATTATAGTAAACACTATCAAAACTAACTATACAAGTCAAAACCTTATTTGTACCCAAAAAAAACCATCCACACATAACGCGGGACGGACGCGGCCGAAGCAGCCAGCTACTTGCCCGCCGTTTGGCCCACACGTGTCACTCCCCTGTTTCTCTTGCCTTTCTCCCCACACCCTAGAATTCCTTGCCATCTATAAATCCAAGGCAAAACCAGAGCAGACGCACACAGTTTGTTCCAACTTGCTTTACTAGACACGTCACTTCGTCCACCAGCAGAGAAGGTGATCAGCGAGATCAGGAGAGAGGAGACCGATCATGGCGGACGGGGACGGCACGGCCAACTGCATCGACATCCTCATCGCCATCATCCTCCCGCCTCTCGGCGTCTTCCTCAAGTTCGGATGCGGGGTACATCATGCATACCTATCAAACAAGATTCTCTCCTCTCTTTTCGTTCTTTTCATTTTGGCTTGCTTTACATACAGTAGATATTGGAATCTGATGGGGGTTTAAGTGCTAAATATTAATTGATTGATTGCTTGATTTTGCAGCATGAGTTCTGGATCTGTCTCTTGCTCACCTTCCTGGGCTACATCCCCGGGATCATCTATGCCATCTATGCCATCACCAAGTAGAGAGAAACTACTACTGTATCAACGACTGCTCAAGGATGGTGAGTGTTCTGCCATGTATATCTGCTAACATGCTTCCCCTCCTCTAAAAATAACATGGTAAATTTATTCTTCTTTTCTGGATGCAGGAACTGAAGGCCGATTGATCCGGTCCTAGTGCCTGCCTTGTACTGTTGTGAAAAATTCTCTAGTTGAGTGCTCAATTCTTGTTTTGCGTGTTATTTTCCTCGTTGTGTACTGTTGATGATGCAAATTCCGCGGTTAGTCTGTTGTTTTCGTGGACTATGTGAAGAAGCTCTCTGTCTGTCTGTATGACTATGGGTGTTAGGAGTTGATTATTATTTGAGAGTTCTGGGACTTGCTTGCCCCACTGAAAATCGAAATAAAATGTATGCTATGTGTATATGCATCCCGAGCAAGCAGTGGTGTGTATGTGGAGCAGTCATATTTGTAGATTGATCTTAATTCTCAAGTTCCTCTGATAAAGAAGCATCAGTTTCCTGGACACACAAATCGATCTATTGTACTTAAGACTTTTTTTCTCTCCGGGTAGTTTGATGCGCATGCCTCCAATGTTAGCTGCACGGCATTGTTTCTTCTTTCATCACATCAGGGTTGGCAGAAATCAGAGTTGGCAGAAATCAGGTGATGATTTTTAGTTAAAATTAAATAATAGTAGTTAAAAGAAGTGAATTTTAAAGAGAGAAGGAATAATAGGAAAATAAGAAAGAGATATATGCGTGAGTCAGTAAAAGAGTGATGCGTGCGTGAGTAGAAAGCGAGGGTAAGAAGAGTTTGGGCCTGTCGGTTCCACTGGTTGGCCCTGCCCGCAAGGGCATGGAAATAAATGGTCCTCGTCCGCATGGGCTCTTGCCGGACATAGCACGTTTTGTCCGTCCCATTTGTAAGCAAAAACAGCATTCTTATTTCTTCTTTCATCACATCAGACTTGAAAGAAAGCTGAGCCTGTTTATGGGGGTGATGTTCGGCTGAAAAGCTCGTGGCTTATGGCTGAAAACACTCAGAATTGGTTGGAAAAATCAGAATGTGAGAGCTTATTTAGCATAATTAAATTTAAAAAAAATTAAAAATAAAAAAATATGTTAGCCCATTACGTATAATACAAACAAATACGGGAAAAAAAAGAACCGGCAAAAAAGCTTAACAAAAAGCCAAAAATTCAGAAAAAGACGAAACTTATGAATAGTGCCAAATAAGCCTCCAGCACTGTAGCGAAGCCATAATGATCGCAGCCTATATCGGCTGATGTATTTAGTTAAAAATAAATAATAATAGTTGAAAGAAATGAATTTTAGAAGGAGAAAATAAACAGTAGAGAAAGGAAAAGAAAGATACATACGGAAGTAGAAAGCGAGGGTAAGAAGAGTTTGGGCCTGTCGGTTCCAAGGGCATGGAAATAAATGGTCCTCGTCTGCATGGGCTCTTGCCGGACATAGCACGTTTAAGCAACATTCTTATGGGTACTAAGAGAGAGAAACCGAAAGGATCATGGGTGCCCAGCCTAATATTACGAGTAAGGTTGCTGCTGAGCGCAGTCCAGGTTGGGCCCCGGGTCGACGCCGAGCATCTGGCAGTAGCGCAGGTAGAAGCCGATCCGGTCGTTCACCCGCGGGTCGCCGGGGCGGTTGCACTCGAGCCCGCCGTTGATGATGTTGGTCGTCAGCCCGAAGCCCGCCGTCCGGTTCGCCGCGGCGTCGGCCTCGGTCGGCCGGTACTGCCCCACCATCACGTCGTGGCACGACGGCTTGGGCGCCTGCGGCGTCATCCAGAACCACAGCGCCGTCTTGAACGCCACCGCCGGGTCGCTCGCCACCAGCTCCGGGTACTTCAGGCCGTCGAAGCCCAGGGCTTTCCCCGCCGGCCCGTAGTTGAAGTTCCTGCAGGCCCAAACCAAACCAATTGCAAGTATATTAACGATAACTGCTGCCTGTCAGTAAGCCTCGCTCTTACAATCTGTACAGTTTTCTTTCCAGATAGCTAGGGAATATATCGTATGGCATTTCTACCTTCGCTTTTGTGATCTGCACAACTTTCTTTCTAGATAGGAACGTACGTGGCGTATGGCATTTCTTTGTGAATCGAATACGCGAGTGCGCAGGTATTTTGTTTACGTATATACCAGGAGAGCTGTATGGGTCCTCGGCCGTGGTACGACTTGCCGGGGTAGCACGGCCACTGGGTGTTGTTGGCGTCGCAGTAGTTGCTCGGCGGGTTCAGCTCCTCCTTGAAGCACAGGCCCCACGCGTACGGCCCGTCCGGCGCCGTCGGCCACCCGCCCGTGGTCTCGTGGGAGATTTGCGCCAAGAAGGCGGCGACCTCGCGCTTGCGTGTGGCGAGGTCGTGGCCGGCGCCGGCGAACTCGGGGAACGTCTCGGCGGCGCCGACGAAGGAGGAGTAGTTGTAGAAGTTCCTGGCGGGGCAGGCGGGGTCGCCCTTGTGCAGGAACATGGACGCGTACACCTCCTCCGTCACGACCGACGAGATATGGGAGTGGTCGTCGCTGCCCGGGGAGTCATCATCCCACCACACATGCCACGACGCCGCTTCCGCAACGCCGGCGTTTGAGATGAACGACGCGGTGGCCAGCGAGAAGACCATCAAGAAGGGAGGGAGGAATGGGCGCGCCATGTGGTTCGTCCTAGCTAGAGCCTAGAGAGCAAGAACGGCATGCGGATCATGGACACGTCTCATACATATATAGAGTATGCATGCAGCTGTAGCTAGATAGGTCGATCTAGCTGAGAACGTGGCACGTGCATGGAGGCATCCGCGGCGGCCGGACCGGGACGACGGCGGCCGGCGGCTAATGGTAGCTAAGTTGACCTGATCAACTAATAATGTCGATGATCTGGCATCTTGTTTCTAATATCAATGGACGCGCGCGATGATAGTGTTATGATCCTTCGAATTCGGGCTGGGTCAATGGCTTCCCCACGTGCATGGACGGCGAAGAATGAATGTGTTTGAGGCCCTCAAGTTCATCACAGAGAAGGTTTTGAAAACCGGTTTGAAATTTTTAGTGGGTCCGGTTAAACCAATTTAACCGATAATTAAAAATTTTGGAGGATTTTGGTGTGAAATTTTCAAATCAAAATTTGAATTAAAAAATGACCAAAACTAAAAAAATATCAGAGTTTTTCGGCCGAAAATTTTAAAGCAAATCAACATAAAACTGTGTAAATTGGTGCAAATTCAAATTAGATCGAAATATTTGAGATCGGTTTGTACTCTAACCGAGAGTACTCGGTAAAACTGATTTTCGGCGTTATCGGCCGGTATTTATAAACCCTGTTTAGAGATGATCAGGCAGATACACGTATATGTTGCAGCAAATGACACCGCCCAAATACTCAAATTAATGTCCCGTGTTATACTCTGAATTATATCTAACATCATATAGGAAGTTAGGAGCTGGGTTCTATAGAATTATTGAATTTCCCTTTAATACTCGGTGTGGAGTGGCTAGGCGGGGGGCTCCTAGTGCGTTTCAGGCCCGTTGATGAGGGCGTGCGACCTGGGCGATGGCACAGGGCCTCCAAACCATGCTATAGGCATAGTGTTGGTTTCTTGTTTACTTCAAATAGGCTGCGATCCTTGGATGATAAGAATTTGATGGCTGCTTATGTTAATCTTGAGGATGCACTTAAGAATGGAGAACACAAAGATATTGATGGACAGGAATTGTTTGCGGAGTTAACTTTCATCCAAGATTTACTTGAGGAATCTATGGGTCCTCTTGATATTCTGAAGTTTTTGAAGAAGCACCCCTTTTATCCTAACACTGTTATTGCATATAGAATTTTGTTAATCATTCCTGTGACTGTTGCATCTGCGGAAAGGAGCTTTTCTAAACTCAAGTTGTTGAAATCCTACTTACGTTCTACTATGACACAAGAAAGACTCAATGGGTTAGCGATAATAGCGCTTGAAAATGATGTCTTGGAGAAGATTAATTATGAAGATATAATTGGAGATTTCATTTCAAGAAATACAAGACGTATGATGCTTTTTAGTAGAACATGAGGTCAGTACTATATTTTTTTGGTCTTAATATTTGATATATTTCCAAATCTTGTATGGAGTAATACATATTGAAGTTACATCTTACATGATTGTGCGATAGTATGCCTTAGTTATATTAGACCAATATTTTTTAAAAATTGAGGGCCTCATTTTGCAATTCGCCTTGGGGCCCCAAATTTCTGGAGATGGCCCTGGTGCGTTTGAATAGTGGAGGACAGGGCACACGGCGTCGGGAATCGGTGGCAGAGATCACGGCGGCGGAAATGGCTGAGGGGAGGAAATTAAAGGCATGGCGAGGATGGAAGAAATTAAAATTTTTAAATAATCTATTTTTATTTGAAATACAAAATTATACCTGATTTTTTTTACAGAAGTAACCTCTGTCGCCCAACCGTTGGGCGACTAGCCCTTGTCGCCCAACGACCAAGCGACAGGAAGGCAGTCGCCTAACCGTTTGACCATATAAATGCAGTAGACAAATGGTTGGGCTATAAATGTTGTCGCCCAACCGTTCGGTGACTGAATGGGCTATATAAGTCATGCGGTTGAGTGGCCACATGCAAGAACAGAGAGAGGGAGAAGAGGAGAGAAAATGGAGAGGGAGATGGAGAAGTAGAAGAGATGAGGAGGTTCAACTATTTTTGCGAGGAGTGATTCGTTCATAAGGTAAAATTTTTGTATCTTTTAGTCTATGTTTTTGTAATAAGTAAATAGTTTGTTTTGTGTAAAGAATAGTATAACTAGCATCCGTAAAAAAAATATAGTTAGAGAAAAATAGTATAATTTCGGTTAGATGGCTGGAAAGAAAAGTAAGAAGAGAGGAGAAAAAAATAAATAAAAGAGAGTGGAAGCACGTGTATAGTTAATTTATTTTGTTGTGAATATTTAATTGCGGGGATCCTGTGGCATGTTAGAGTACTTTAAAAATTTTTGGTATTGATGTTAAAATGAAAACATTATTAGACAATATTTATGATTAATTAGGAATGTCATAAGTACATTGAAAATTCACGCGTACTGTTCAAACTAGTTTATTGCAATTTAAATCAGTATGTGCATACTTAATTACTTAATTAATTTTGGCAGTGTCATGTAAATTCTTCAAACCTATTAGGAATTATTTAGCGTAGGACAGAGGTTGAGCAGAGTGAGAAGAGCAATGTTGGTTTGTGTGGGAGTAGATAGAGAGTTGATACGTATTCGGGCAAAGGAAAGAGAGTGGAACATTCCATCAGTGGCTCGGCGAAAAAGGAAGGTGCGAAGAATCTGGCTGGATTTGGCACCAGCATCGTGCAGAGGAAGGAGACCCTGACCGGTGGGCCCTAGGTGGCAGCGAGTGAGGGAGAGAGAGAGGGGACACGGGCAAGCTAGGCGCACATGCTGGCCGCGTGGCAGGCCGGCATGTGGAGTGGGCCACGTGGGCTAGGGTGACGCGGAGAGGAAAAACGGGCTAGGGCAGATTGGGCCATAGGCCGGAGGGACGGGTTTTGGCCCAAGGGATTTTTGGGGTTTTAAATTTCTTTGTGATTTTTAGAAAATACAAAAAAATCCAAATAATCTTAGGAAATAGCACATACAGTCCAAAAATTCCAAAAAATCACATAAATTCCTAAGGCTATTTTGGGCTTAGAAAAATTATTTTCAACTTAAAGTTGGTTTGTTCATACATAAATTTTAGGCAAAGGGAAAACCTTTTAAAAGGTAGAAAGTTAGGGAAAATAATTTGAAACTCAAGAAAACCAAATAAATATTTTGTATTTTAATTAAATTATTTTAAGTTATTATTAATATTTTTGAAATAAAAACCTAAGCTGTGACAACCTGGGCAACTAAATTGCTTAGCTTCGGTATGACTCCCGCGCATAGATTGATAGATACATTTTTGGATTTCTATTGCGATTATGTTGAGTGTGGCCCGTAACGGTCATTGCCCCTTCTGAATTTCTTTTGATAAGAAGGGCTATAGACTCCCTAACAACAGGTCCCTCCTTGAAAATATAGCCTGAGATGGGAGTGTTCTAGGGGTGAGGCGTAACCTAGGAAAGCAACGGTCACTGTCACCAATATTGAGAGATTTCACCCTGGAGTGGGAGGAAGCGTTGGAACTAAGCATTGTAAAAGGTTTATTATGATTTTCTCAGTCGTACATCTACGAAAACGTGTAGTGATCAACATTATGAGTTAATTATATCTTATATATAAAGATTTACAATCTCTACAGAGTGTTATAATCTATTTGAATAATTGTGCCCCTGGTCATGGGCAAAGTGTAGAAATACCAGACTTGCATACTTTTCACAAAATAACGGTTACTAGTTAATGGTGGTCATCGGTGGAAGTATGGGAAATGGATATGGTATTTTGGTATGAGAAATGGATAGTGTATCTTGATATGGAAATGGACATGGTACTTTGGTATGGAAATGGATAACAAAAGCGAAGGGATTTCACTCTCATGGTATACTTGACTTGAAACTGGACATTTGGTTTTAGTTAAAAATGGCTAAGTCATAGGTTTGAAAACTAACTATAATATGGTATTTGACAAACTGATTTCATGCTAAAAGAAACATAAGACATTTTCTTGGTTAAATCTTGCATATAATTTTATATCTATATATTTGCATTCTGATATAGTGACTTGCTGAGTACTTTTACACTCATAGTTGCTTACTATGTTGATTTAGATGACGGAAGCGGTGACTCGGTGCATGGATACTTCTATAACACCGGCTACAACTTTGAAGACGATGGTCAGGCATAGGTTTAGCTCCACTAGATTGCTTGTGGCAATTTATAGAGGCCCTTTTGGTTCATTTACTTTCCGCTTCTTTATGTGAACAAACCGTTCTGTAAAATTTTATCGTAAAATCTATTAATGACTGTCTATGTAATATTATGCACTTCTTTTTTTTATTTATACGTATATATGGATATGATATTCGCTATTATTATATCATGCAAGCTAGCAACTGATCGGCGGCAGAGGCCACAGAGCTGCTTCAGCGCTTCAGGTACCTGCCGGAGTCCGAAAAGGACAAGAACATGCTGGACAGGGAGAGCCTGCTCCAGCAGAAGATCGAGAAGGCCAACACGAAGCTTTACAATGCCGAGCGCGACAACCGCGAGCGCGAGGTAAACATGCTGATAAACGAATCTATCGTCGGCTATATTTTGAATTTATTTGTTGTTGTTCCTGTATGTAAGGTTATTTGTTGCTGACCACAATGCTTTGTGTAATGTTTTCATATCATTAATAGAAAACATTGTTTGTTCATTTCCTGGCATCATTTTTAATTATTTTTTGATTGTTACCTTTTATATGCATATAAACAAGCACAACTGTACATAGCTAGCTGCCTATGATTATTTGCAAGCTATGGTATGCAAGTGAAATAGTAAATATTGTAGTTTTGGAAAGAGTTCTACATCCCAGCCCAACAAAGGCTCATGAAAGACTAAGCCAGCCAACAGAAAAACACGTGTGACCTATGTTGCCCAGATACCCGATACGGATACGCGATACGGCGATACGGCGATTCGCCATTTTTCTAAAAACACCGATACGGCGATACGTGTGTGTGTGTGTGTGTGTATATATATATATATATATATATATATATAATGATGGAGATTCATGCTGCAGTTATTGTTGAGCGGATCTGGAATTCATGGGTTAGGTGAAGACCCGAACCATTCTACATTTTGAATCACTTCAGCACAAAGGAAATATCCGGCAGTTTTGGCAATCGTCCAATAGGCAGGAAGTAACAAATATCTTCCGAGAATTTCGGTCCCAATCGAGAAGTATCCGGGTTTTTGGGTTGAGTATTCCTCTCTGTGTTTCACAATTGTTTTCTCATGGTTTTTTAATCAAACTCAGTGCCAACATGTAGCAATATGTCGATCACAATATTACTCCTCATGTTTGTCTGATGTACATACTTCCATATGATTTCAGGGCATTTGGTTTCAGGCCACATACTCTCATACTCCTTTTTAATCAATATCAGTACATACTGCAATTTGGTTTCAGGGCATTTGTTTTTTTACTCAATCTCAGTGCCAACATGCAGTAGTATGTCGATTACAACAGTATTCCTCTTTGTGTTTCACAATTGTTTTCTCATGGTTTTTTAATCAAACTCAGTGCCAACATGTAGCAGTATGTCGATCACAATATTACTCCTCATGTTTGTCTGATGTACATACTTCCATATGATTTCAGGGTATTTGGTTTCAGGCCACATACTCTCATACTCCTTTTTAATCAATATCAGTACATACTGCAATTTGGTTTCAGGGCATCTGTTTTTTACTCAATCTCAGTGCCAACATGCAGTAGTATGTCGATTACAACATTACTCCTTTTGTTTGTCTGATGTACATACTACCATTTGGTTTCAGGGCATTTCATCTGTGTGTTTGCCAATTGTGTTCGCATCTTTTTTTATCCATCTCTCTGACAACATGCAGCAGTATACGGATTAAAACATTAATCCTGTTGTTTTCCGTCTATACATACTACCATTCAATGTCAGTTTATTTAGTTTCAGACCATTTGGTTTCGTATGCACGTACTTCCATTCAGTTTCAGAGGGTGTATGCAGAATGCTTTCAGAGGTTACAGAGTATGAAATTTCCAAAAAAAATATAGAATGCTTTAACAGGGACTATCCAGCAAAATCTACATACAAAAACAAGAGGAGCAATGTTTTTAATAGGGACACTACTACATAGTGACACTACTAGCAAACTCACAGAAGTAACATTTGTGGTGCAGAACGCGAGAATGCGCACTGATTTAGTTCTCTGTATTCCCTTCAGATGCACATACTACCATGCAATTTCAGTGTGTTTAGCATCAGACCATTTGGTTTCGTATGCACATACTTCCATTCAGTTTCAAGCCATTTGGTTTTGTACGTACATACTTACACTCAGTTTGAAGCCATTCCGTCTCAGGCAAGTTACAAAAACCATAGGCAGTTTCATTCCAAACAGTTATCACGATGGGTAGTATGTATAATGCGATTGAGTATTTCAAATGGCATACATCACCTGGTGACCATTGTATAAAACACAACTACTCCTACCATGTAGTAGTATCCGGATTGTGTTCACATCATTTTTTACAAATCTATCTGATATCAGTAGTACTCGGATGAAACCATTTCTCCCTTTGTTTTCATACGTGCATACTACCATTGGACTTCAAAATATTTTGTTTCGTATATACATACCTCCATTCAGTTTCAAGCCATTTAGTTTTAGGCCATTTGTTTCGTACATACTTATTTCGATTCAGTTTGATGCTATTCAGATTTAGGCCACATACAAATAACAATGCCAGTTTCATTCCATTAAGTTCTCATGATGGGGAGTATGCGTAAACCGATTGAGTATTTCAAATGTCAGACATGGACTGGTTTCCATGCAACACAATGCAACAACTCCTACCATCACGCGATGAGATTTACACCACTAATTACTGCACAGGTATCTTTTGCACGGTTGTGTTTACGACGGGTTTCTGCCATTACGGGTCTGTTTTGAACTCCAGGCGTTATAGGTCAACCCAATAGCCCAAGTGATCTAGTGGTATTCCGAGATAGATGGACGGTAGATACTATGGGTGTAACTACACCCTGTGTAGTAAATAGGCTTCATATATATATATATATATATATATATATATATATATATATATATATATATATATATATATATATATATATATATATATATATATATATATATATATATATATATATATATATATATATATATATATATATATATATATATATAGTAAAGATAAAAATAAGAAATTAATGAATTCTTATAAGGAATTGAGAAATCGATAATACCTTAATATTGAGCACGAGCAGCATTTAGGATGCTCCTACCCGAGGCAACTCCACTGGATGAGCCAGGACACGCACTAGTACCAGTGCTACATGACGCACTTAGCAAATAAACAAACTAATGACAACAAACAAGCTGATCACTGATCACTTCCCCTACTGAATCCTAACACCATAGTCACTTAAATGATAACATTTTTGTAGGTTTAGTGGTTATCAAGTAAAGCTAAATCAGATGACAATTAGCATAGAAATACAAGGAAGAATATGGCAATGTTGTCCCTATTGTTTTAATAGGAAAAACATGGTATCTGAGTAAAGCTCTGTAGAATCATTGCATTAAAGCTCTGTAGAATCATGGTATCTGAGTAAGAATACATAGGCTTATTCAAACAAATGGCATACGAACATTGTAACAGTGCAAACCAAAAGGAGTAATTAGATGTAAGAATAAAGAGGGGCACTGGAGCAGTGAGCACATACTGAGGGAGGTCAGGGAGCACGGGCGGAAGCGACGGGCCACGGCCGAGTCGCTAGGCGTCGGCGGCGGGAGGGGACGGGCGGAGGCGGCAGCCGAGGTGACGACTGGAGGGGACCGGCGCCTAGCGGAGGCGACGGCGACGCGGCGGCAAGGCGGCGACCGGAGGAGACGGGCGGAGGCGGCAGCGAGGTGATGACCGAGGGACCGGCGTCGGCGGAGGCGACGCGATGCGACAGTGGAGGTGACGGCGACGCGGCGGGTGAGCCAGCGGCGAGGGGGACGGACGGAGGCGATGGGCGACACGATGGCGGAGGCGACGGGAAGAGACGGCGAGGCGGCGGGCGTGGAGGCGAGCCGAGGCAGCGGGCGAGCGGAGGGGGCGGGCGTGGAGGCGAGCCGAGGCAGCGGGCGTCGAATGAGTGGAGGCGGCGGGGTGGGATGGGCGGGATTTGGATCTGGATCTGGGTGGCGCGGTAGGGGTTTGGGGATATTAGGTTAAAAGTATCGGAGAAGTATCGGGAATTAATTTCTTTTTTTGAATAATCAATAAATTCGGATACGTGCATGATACGTATCGGCGCGTATCGGGGCAGTATCCGATACCAGTACGTGACTTTTGCGAAGTATCCGCGCAACGTAGCGTGTGACTACATACATATGTCTATTAGTAATTATTTTCTTTTGATTGTTACCTTCTATATGCATATAAACGTGTACAACTGTACATATATAGCCAGTTGCCTATCATTATTTGCAAGTTATGATATGCAAATGAAATAGTCAATATTGTAGTTTGGAAATAGTTTTATCCGGTGGTATCACATCCCAACAAAGGCTCATTGAAGGACCATATACACATCTCCATTAACGTGCTGCATGAAAACGAATCTAGGCCCAGGGCTGGTAGGGCTTGAACCCTGGGCCTAGAACCCAAAGCCCACCAAACTATATAGAGAAGTTCGAGAAATTGTAAGAATTTACAAGGTACGAAGGGCCCAGCCCACAAACGCACTGGCTACCCTTACATGAACGCATGTACTACCTAGCATATGTGGTCCAACACCTACTTAATTGGGAGCTTGGGCTTAGTTGGGAAAGCTACGGCCCAGAAAAGCCCAACAAATCATGCTGGAGTGGTTGATGTGCTAAGACTAAAGTACCCTTGGATCTGTAGGGGATTCTTTTTCTAAACAAAGAAGGAAATTTCATGCTGAAAGAAAACGAAAGAAAGTACTTAGGGTATTTTATTTTTCTTTTGAAGAAATATATATTTTTAAATCCCAGAGATTGATACATGGGTCCACTTGTTAGTAAATAAAATTTTGAACATTTATCTTTAGAATCCAAACTAGTAGGTGGGCCTGGCTTGTTAGAGAGAAATAGGGGAGCATAACTGCGGTCCAGTGAGCTCGACGACGGCAGCTGTGCTTGCGGCAAGGTGGGAAATATGCGCAACATGATGGAGGGGAACATTGGAAAGCTGGTGTTGGTGCACGGGCCATATGGTCGATGGGGTGTTGCTAGCGGCAAGCCTTTGCGGTGGTGGGCGCACCGGAGCAGAGGTGACAATGGAGACAAGATCGAAAAGCAAAGGTAGTTTGTGCTATGGCATTAGGGTACCACGAGGACATGGCATGGGTGGTGGAGGAGAACATGCTTTCTTTGAGTCGCCATCGCACGTACCCCCAGAAGTCACTCTGAGTTTGATTTAACCCTGTACAAGTATATTTGTGGCAAATACTCCCCGCAAGTGTAGTGTTATTTGATATCCATGCCCCCTTCCCCGGCCCTTTTCACCTAACTTGGATGGTTTTCACTTGCGTGGACTCCATGGCGTGCTAGGTCGGATATGTGACATTAGCATGGCCTTTGGGATTAAGTGCGCACTAGGTCTATATAGGCAGGTAGGATGTCATTTCCTTCTTGTGCCAAATACAAATGAGAGGATGGAAGATGGGAAGTGGGGGGGGGGGCAATGGCAACTGTGGCCTCCCTCGTTGCACCCTCACTCTAGTGATGCGAAGCCCTAACTCACATCAAGCTGGATGCAAAGAACCAATAGGTTCCATTTGGTTGTATCTAATTCCAAGCTGACATAGCACAACATGGAGTCCACGTCAATGAAAATCATCCTAGTCAGTGGGGGCTAGGGGCTCCTTTGCCACTAATATACTTGTAGGGGGTAAATCAAACTCAGACTGACTTCTGGGGGTATTTGCAATTTTCCTACCCCGTTTTGAGTGAATCAATAAAGGAATAAGAAAGAGGTGCGCTGCGTTGAGGGGTGGCTATGACACTATAGGTTCTAGCACAAAGGTGGTGGCGACAGGATAGCAACACGAAGCCCTCACGGGTCGCTAGTTTGGGAAGCATTTGTTAGAGCTTGGGGGAAGAATACATTGCTATTATGCATGATGTGAGGTCAAAATGCATGGTCATAGCACAGAGTGGTGAGAGGTGGAAGAAACCCTTTAATGTGTTGGTCTTAAGCGCACTCGTCAAAGATAGTGTGGGGAGAGTGAGAGAGATAGCGCTCTTAGAGAAGGCGTCTTCATGGGAGGGAGCCCAAAAACAATGGTGGATTGGGTGGAGATAATGTTGGTCCAGATTAAGCCAAGAAAGAAAGAGGGAGATCGGGCCATAGCTAGGGTTTTGGCCCAAAATGATTAGGGGCTTTTAAATTGGTTTTTCATTTCTTTAAAATCTAGGAAATGCATCTGAGCTCAAGAAATATCAAATCACTTTTGAAATATCTGGAAAAACTCACATGTGTACAGGAAACATTTTCAACCCAAATAATATTTTTCATATTTTGAACAAATTGTATCTATTCAAGATAAGGTTTTTTGGAGTTCCAAAAATAAGAATAAAAATTCAGAATATTTCATACATTCCTCAAAAGTTCATGAAAGGCCAAAATAAATATTATTCATTCAAATTTGAAAAAAAATGTTTCTACAAACTTATATCATTTGATGTTGGTCCCAGATTAAAACATTTTTCACATGTGTAGCACATTTGGAATGCTACATTCTTGATTTTAATGTGTTGCTGACATTACTAATGTGTGCATGCATACATGTGGTAGGGTGGTGGGGGATCATCCGGTTGTGCCATGGGGCTTACATATTACAATATTTTACAAAAGGGTAAAGATGTATAATACATTTAGAACATATTTGTCTACGCATGGAATGATATTTGTCTCAGTGTACCATGCGCATGTTCAAAATTTCTTCTTGAAATGATCGAGCGACATGAACTTTTTTTGCACCACATGTGATTTAAATAGATAACCAAACAACATGACACTCCATATGGAGGCCATGGTGCTGTTGTTGTCACCACCATCGCAAGATGCACCGCTGATGGTGGAACCTCTTTTGCAAGTGCCAATGGTGGTGTCAATTGCTGCTTCTAACATGGGGCGAATGAGCCCATATCCATATATGGATGGTGAGCCCCATCCAGGCAGCTACCTCATGGAGATCCTTGACTCCTACGATGTCGATGGTGATGGCATCGGCAACCCTACCACTTAGGAGCTAGAGGATGTTTACAAGAAGGTAGGACTTGCTTGGCCACCAAAGAACCCATTGCCCAAGCCCATGTAAATAGCTTCCATTTGCCACATGCATGTGGTTGCCTGCCAATGGCATACACGCTAGCAATTTATATTAAGTTTTTTTATTTATATAGACATCGCTGGACAGTCTTAGGTTTAGGGTCATGTGCTCCTATGGAGTTGCCAAGTTAGAGTCCATAATGCCCTGTTTGGAACATTGGATATCATTATAGGGATATTTCTATGTAAAATCACCTTGTTCTAATCAGAGCTTAGTGATGTGCCTCAAACACATTATGAAGTTCCTAAGTTTTTAGCCTTTTTTTCTTATCACAATGCACCATTTATTGTCATATTTATCATTTGATTTATTATTATATTACAAGAGTGATATTTGTTGAGCATACTACATGTTACAGGTGGAAATCCTATTTGACACGTAGAAGATATGGTTTGGAGAAACTTCCTCATTTGGAATGTCACCAAACATTCATCCAAAAGAGAATACAGGTTGGGGTACAGTCCCAGCAACTGTACCAACCTCCAAGAGCATCACCTCGTCAAACCAATCTCATCTTATATTTGGAGTGAAGCCTCAATCCATCCAAGAGAGGGTCATATTGTTGTCTAGAGCATCTAGAGAGTTGTAAATTAGATTAGGAGAGGTGGAGAAATTATTCTTCATCAATTTTGTGATCTATACTATATTTGAGGCAGATTCCATTTGTAATCCGTCATCATTATCAATTGGAGGCTCTATTCCATCGCATTTACTATTGGTAATTGAAGAGGGAAGTGTCTTTCTTTTATTCATTAATGTTAATATATTACTTTGATCCCTTAGTCATGTGCTAGTCTGCATAGGTGGAGGAGATGTAGGTGATTGGTAGGATTGGTAGCATTGTGATTATGCTTCAACTAATGTAGATGCGTCCAGTTTCATCAGAGATGTCGATTATAGTTTTTATGCTTATGTGTGTTATCTAATTTAAGGCACCAGATAACATGATCTATAATAGTAGTTATGACAGCAGGATAATCACCGCTTGTAAGAACATGTTGGTGACCCACAGAGTGATAGACGTGGATATCGATAGAGGACTTGTTGTAATATGAGGGGCACAAGTTCTCACAAAACCTAATGTGTTGATATAGTTTAACGATCATAATACTAAAATGGTACTGGTGACAGTCAGGCTGGGAGGTGGACTGCGGAGCCTGGAATCCCACAAGTGAAGGAACGACAACTAAGGGTCACTCAACTATGAAATCATGAAAAGGGAATTAATCTTAGTAACTCATTAATACAAAATCGCTACCTACTAATCTGCCATGAACCGAAATCTCCAATGCCCAGCCTTTATTATGGTTGCAAGCATCCTTTATTTACTTTAGTCTTTGTGGTCATTATATATTTATTTCCAGTACTATAATTATTTTTTACTTTACTTTATGCAATTATTACTAGTGATTGGTATACTTGTGTTAAAGAGAAACTAGTTTTTCTTTGCTCCTTTGGGTTCAATAAACCTTGGAATACTTTGAGGGAAAGTACTAGGTGATCCTTTGCACTTGTAGGTCATCACTTAATATATTCCTTGCTCTCTGCCTAAGTAGGATATTTCAAATTTACTTAGTTAGTGTCATCTCTATTTTATATATATATATATATATATATATATATGTGTGTGTGTGTGTGTGTGTGTCTTTTGTACTTTACGACAATGCTATGCTATGGGGAAACTAAGCTTGATTGGATCAACCATGACGCCACCTGGCCATGCCGACCTATTCAAGAAGGTGATGAGCTTTCCACTCTTTGTGATGTCATCGCCTGCCAAATTGTGTACATCACTGACTCAGAGGCCACTGACATCCTGCAACACATCAAGGACATCCATTAGTCTTACAAGTACAAGAAGATGCTGGGTATGGAGAGACCCCTCCAATGGAATGTCACAAGGCCAACTGCACAATCCCATAAAAAAAAGGCTAGTTGCAAAACCTCAAGTGTGACAACCACAAATGATAGAAATCAACATCATCATCCATGACTTCATGATTTACTATTGCTAGATCAAACTAAAAGATTTGATGCCCCCAGTTGTACAATGGCCTCAAGTTTGTGGTGGAGAAGTTCCTCTAGACCATCATAGAACACATCAAGAAACTTCATATAGAGGCTACAACACTACGTGATGACGTGCCATGTAACATTTTGGAAGAGTAAGAGTATTGTTTCAACGAGAAGCCACTCGAGTGCACTACAAGTTTAAGTGTTGGTGTTTACTTGAAATGGGGCCTTAGTGTGTTTCTAGCTCTATATGAGCAGGATATTTTACATTTACTTAGTTGGTGTCATCTCTGATTTGTATGTGTGTTGTGTACTTTAGAAGAATTATACGCTGTGCTCTTTTAATATGATTAATGGAATACACTGTTGTCTAATTAATGAAGAGATTTCTTGGCTCTTGCTTGTCATTTGCTTTTCATTGTTACTTGTTACAAGCATATGATCGTGTACATAGCTAGCTGATTATAATTAGTTGCAAGCTATGCCATTTTTCTTATAGTGGATATCTTTGAGCATTAATCATCTCCATATGTCATCATGTAATTAAGAACATTCCAAATAATTTGGCTGTACAAGGAACACCCTCACTTCCTTCTTCTCACACCAAACAAAAGCAAAATTAACTAAAATCCTTGGCTAATAGATCCCGAGAGTTCCCTGACATGCACGACTCTTGGAAAACTAAGCTTGAGTGGTTCAAACACGACACCACCTGGCCGCACCAAGCCATTCAAGAAAGTGAGTGAGCTTTCCACTCTGTGATGTCCATGTCTGCTTGGTTGTGTATGACACTCACCTAGATGCAATCGACATCCTCTAACACTTCAAGGCCCTCCCTAAACCCCAATAAGTACAAGAAGATGTTGGACAGGAAGAGCCTCCTCTAGAAGAATGTCGACAAGGGTAGGTACACAACCGCCAATGTAACAACCATGAATAGCAAAAATTAACCTCATGATTCACAACTTCATGAGGTTGTGACAACCACCACTAGCTCAAGTTGTTCCTATGAGATCTATGCACGAACGAAACATTCTCACAAGTTGTATTGTATGTTTTAATTAGAACACGTGATTAAGATGAGATATGGACGTACGTACGTATCCTGTAAATATTATCCTACGTAGCATAATTAACACCACAAGTATCACAGTAGATATACACAGCATGTAATTGTAACCTTTATCTCCTTTTGTATCTAATATCGTATCTCAGTATTCAGCTATAAAAAGGCAACCTAGCTTCCTTCTGCCCACACCAAACATTCCTTCTCTCATAGTCTCGTCTCAAAAACATTCCTTCCCACACGAAACAAAAGCGACATCCCACTAAAACACGAAACCTTTTATTTATGTGCATGTATAGATATGATATTCACAATTGTTATATTGTGTGAGCTAGCTACTGATCTAAAGACTAACTCAGAATACACAAAAGATTTGGATTGCTAAATCCAGATCGCTACAAGCACCGACCAAAGGCCACTGACATCCTCTAACACTTCAAGGCCATCCCTAAGTCCAGTAAGTACAAGAAGATGCTGGATAGGAAGAGCCTCCTCTAGCATAACATCGACAAGGCTAGGTACACAACCGCCAGTGTGACAACCACAAACTGCAAAAATTTAACCTCATGATTCACAACTTCATGAGGTTGTGACAACCGCTTCTAGCTCGAGCTGTTCCTATGAGGTCTATGCACAAATGAAACATTCTCTCAAGTTGTACTGTATGTTTTTAATTAGCACATGTGATTAAGATGAGATATGGACATATGTACATATCCTGTAGATATTATCCTACATAGCATAATTAACACCGCGTGTATCACAGTAGATATACACAACCTTCAAGCATAACTTTTGTGTTAATTATCTATTTTTTTGTCTAATACCATATCTTAGTATTTGGCTATAAAAGGCAATCCGAGCTTCCTTCTGCCCAATTGTCTAATACCATATCTCAGTATTCAGCTATAAAAGGCAATCCCAGCTTCCTTCTGCCCACACCAAACATTCCTTCTCTCGTTGTCTTGTCTCAAAAACATTCCTTCCCACACAAAACAGAAGTGACTTCACCTGAAACACCAAACTTTTTTGTTTATTTATGCGCATGTATAGATATGGTATTCGCTATTGTTATATGTGTAAGCTAGCTATTGTTTTAGGGACTAGCTTAGAATACACAGAAGATTCAGATTGCTAAATCTAGATCGCTATAAGCATCAGCCCAGAGGCCACCGGCATCCTCTAACACTTCAAGGCCGTCCCTAAGTCTAGTAAGTACAAGAAGATGCTAGACAAGAAGAGCCTCCTCCAACATAACATCAACAAGGCTAGGTACACAACCGCCAGTGTGACAACCACGAACAACAAAAATATATCCTCATGATTCACAACTTCATAAGGTTGTGACAACCACCGCTAGCTCAAGCTGTCTATGGATTGGACGAATGGAACATTCTCTCAAGTTGTATTGTACATTTTTAATTAATTAAGATGAGATATATATTTATGTATGTTTCCTGCAGATATTATCCTACGTAACATAATTAATATCGTGCGTATCACAATAGATATACACATGCTGCAATCTTAAGCTTGTATTAATGATCTCCTTTCTTGTTTAATACCGTGTCTACATGGACAAATGTTGTTCCAAATGTGATATATGCATTTCCCTCTTCACCAAATTTTCTAGTATGCAAGCCACACGACACAAATTGAATAACCATGAACCCATTATTGATATTGGGTTTGTTCTTTTTGGCTTTTCTATAGTTGTCAGCTTCTCTCAGCAATCACTATTTGTTGGACTAATAAGTTACAGCAAAAAACCATAAGCTGCAGCATAAAAGAACAATATCATTTTGCTAGAGGTGGCTCTCTATCATTTATCTTCTTGTAGTTGTCAAACTCTGGGAGGTCCTTGAAGCGCTGCATGATGTGGGTGGCCTCCAAGGTCGGTGGCACCTCTGGCTAGGTCTCGCTAGTTCCCGTACACAAGTAGGCCGGCGGGGACATCTTGTAGGGTGGGAAGCCCACTCACCTTCTTCATTAGCTTGGGGCAACACTTCCTCAACGTCCAAATGTCATTGTGACTGATCCACTCAAGCTTAGTTTTCTTCCCACGGGACATGTATGCCAGGGAACTCTTGGGACCCATTAGCAAAGAATATTGGCTAATTTGCTTTCTTTTGTGTGAGGAGAAGGAAGGGAGGGGCTCCTTTTATAGCCAAATGTTGTTGCTATGCTCTTAATTAGTTGATGACAGATAAGGAGATAATTAGTACTCAAGATTATGATTGTAGGCTGTATCTACTCTGGTAAGGTATTAGCCAAATGCTTCCCAAACATGCGAGGGCCTCGGGTTGCCGTCCTGTCGCCACTGTGGAGACTCTCTTGATTAATAAGGAATTTTGTGTAAACAGCGAAGTTTATAATACACGGGGCTGACCGGCCAAACGAAACATGGAACATAAATGGTTTAGTGCAAACAAAGATAAACAAGGCATAAAAAACTAGGAAGTATGCCTCAACCCATCCACAAACAACTGACTGGGGTAAGACCCTAGTAATAAGTGTCCTCATTGTCAAAATCTACTTTGTAAAAGTAACCACAAGACAGACATTCTTCTGTATCATTTGAATATGTTCAACAAGCAACTGTGAGTACAAAAATTGTACTCTGCAAGATTTTATAGCAAAGTTATATAGTATACAAGCTAAGACAAAGGTAGCTGTCAATCTAGTTTAAGTTGCAAAACCTGCTTTTATTTGTAATAACAAAAAATAGATTGCAAACGGAAGTTGTAAGAGCATTTGAATTTGATAAGTAATTAATATTAAAGTACAAATAGCATAATTTAGAACAAGATATTTTCTGCCCCAAAATTTCGAAACAACAGAAATAATATGATGAACAAGCTATGCATGGATATCCCATCCATACATTCTCCGGACCATCTTATAAAACATAAAGGTATTTATTATGGGATATAACCAAGCTTTGTCTATAACCAGGGACATGGCTATTCAAATAGATTTACACTTTGCAGAAGTTGTATATTTTACGCATATGATACAAACATCCTATCATGTTATACATGTCACACGATACTATTGGTACCCAATTTGAGAGTTTATGATGAAACTTTTACAATACTGGTCCTAACAATCACCATGCTATGATACATTCTTAAGACGGGGAGTGCCCTCTAGTGTCCCAAGACTTATATGATGTGTCGGTAAACCTTCCTTACCGATAAGGTTTCTCGGAACATGGATAGACCTTCATGCCTGCACTAGCCCAAAATCACCTACAATCTACCACCTGCGGTGAAGAATATGGTAACTTATTGTGTTAAGGTCTTCCCATAAAGACATGTATGGTTGTATGACTATATTTGGGTCTATGACACAATAAATCAGTCCTTAATGACCCTAGCAAGATAGAGACAATCACAAACCACGGTCTCATGCTAACTGCACCGGTCTCCACAACCACTCGCCCAAGTCTAAAATATGTTTTTAATTTTATTTGCTAACCAATGTAACAGAGGTATCTCCTCTGGACCATTTCTGAAGTCTCTCATTTTTTAATATTTTGACCAATTCCAACCTAGTACAAACTAGTACCGATACAAGCACGGTTATGTATTAATTACTTCATTTAATCTACTAGTTCCACACTTTACTAATAGTGGACATTAGTTCTGAGGTGACAATAGCAAGGGTATCAATTTATCAAGATAGGATCAATGCAACAATTTAGTATAACTATCAACCTTATCAATATAGCAATTTTTACTGAAATTACGTGCATGCATAATAATTTTAAATACAACATACATAACAATGAAATATGATATAAACATGGTCAAAATTAGTTCTTGTCTTACTCATTGAACTCTTGTTCAGTTGAAGCACATGTACTTTATATAGTTGAAGCACAATCACAATGCTATAATCCTATCGATCTCGTACATCTCCACCTATGCAGACACGCACATGACTAAGGGATCAAAGTAATAGATTAACATTAATGAATAAAAGAAAGATATTTTCCTCTTCTATTAGCAATAGTAAATGCAATGGAATAAAGTCTCCAACTGATAATGATGAAGGATTACAAATGGAATCTAGCTCAAATATAGTCTAGATCAAGAAATTGATGAAGAATAATTTCTCCACCTCTCCTAATCAAATTTACAACTCTCTAGATGCTCTAGACGAAAATATGACCCCCTCTTTGATGGATTGAGGCTTCGCTCCATATATAAGATGGGATATGTTTGATGAGGTGGTGCTCCTGGAGGTTGGTACAGTCATTGAGATTGTACCCCAAACCATATTCTCTTTTTTATGCAAGTTTGGCGGCCGACATTCCAAATAAGGAAGCTTCTCCAAACCATATCTTCTACATGTCATATGGGATTTCCACCTGTAATCTATGGTATGCTCAACAAATATCATTCTTGCAATATAATAATAAATCAAATGGTAAATATGACAATAAATGATGCATTTGTGATAGGAAAAAGCTAAAAACTTAGGAAATTCATGATGCGTTTGAAGCACATCACTAAGCCCTGATTAGAATAATGTGATTTTACATGGAAATATCCCTACAAAGATATCTGATGTTCAAAATAGGGCATTATGGACTCTAACCTGGCAACTCCATAGGACCACATGACCCTAACCCTAAGACTATCCAACGATGTCTATATAAATAACAAAACTTAAGATAAATTGCTTTCATGCGCGTCATTGGCAGGTAACCACATGCATGTGGCAAATGGAAGCTATTTACATGGGCTTGGACGATGGGTTCTGCGGTGGCCAAGCAAGTCCTACCTTCTTATAAACAACCTCCAGCTCCTAAGTTGTAGGGTTGCTGATGCCATCGCCATTGACATAGGAGGCATCAAGCACCTCCATGAGGTAGATGCCCGGACAGGGCTCACCATCCATATAAAGGCATGGATTCATTCGTGCCCATGTCAGAAGCAACAATTGATGCCACCATTGGCACTTGCACAAGAGGTTCCACCATCAATGGCGCATCTTGCGATGGTGGCAGTAGCAGTGGTGCCATGGCCTCCCTGTGGAGCATCATGTGGTTTGATCATCTATTTAAATAACACATGGTGCAAAAATAAACGCATGTGGCTCAATCATTTCAAGAAGAAATTTTGAACATGCACGCTGTACACGGAGACAAATATCGTTCCATGTGCAGGCAAATATGTTTTGAATGTATTATACATCTTTACACTTTTCGTAAAATATTGTAATATGTAAGCACCATGGCACAACTGGATCGTCCCCACCACCCTACCACACGCACGCATGCGCACATTAGTAATGTCAACAACGCATTAAAATCAACAACGGAGTATTCCAAATGTCCTATACATATGACATAGGTTTAATCTAGGACCAACATCAAATGACAACATCAAATGATGTAAGTTTGTAGAAACCTTTTTCCAAATGAATGAATAATATTTATTTTGGCCTTTCATGAACTTTTGAAGAATTTATGAAATGTTCTGAAATTTTAATTCTTATTTCTGGAATTCCAAAAAAAACCTTATCTTGAATAAATAAACTTTGTTTAAAAATATGAAAATATTATTTAAGTTGAAAATGTTCTCCTGTACACATGTGAGTTTTTCCAGAAATTTTAAAAGTGATTTGATATTTCTTGAGCTTAGATGCATTTTCTAGATTTACAATAAATCAAAAACCAATTTAAAAGCCCTAATCATTTTGGGCCGAAACCCTAGCTGTGGCCAATCTCCCTCTTTCTTTCTCGGCTCAATCTGGCCCAACACAATCTCCATCCATTTTCGGGCTCCCTCCCATGAAGATGGCTTCTTTGAGCATGCATTCTCTCTTACTCTCCCTCCACCTTCACCATTAAGGTAGTATTGAAGTATATATGAATTGTCCGTTTTCCTTATTAGTTTAGATTTTTAGGTAAACTGGTTGGTATATGCAACTTATTATATTATTAAAGTCAAGGACCTTGAGTTAAAGACATGATTGAAGCAATTAAGAAATAATTCTAGTCCTTTTCTATCCATAGTTGATTCGTTGTAAGAACGTAGGCAAAAAGCAATGACAGAAAGAAAGCAACATCAGGGCTGCAGGAGTTCAGACCTTCAATATATATATATATATATATATATATATATATATATATATATATATATATATATATATATATATATATATATATATATATATATATATATATATATATATATATATATATCTCGATCTCTGACACCGAAAGAAAGAAAAGTAAGCATGCGGCCTCAAATCAAAAGTAAAATTATAATGCTGCGGTGGCAATAAATCTCTCCAAGCTAGCTAGCACCTCAGCTTAACCCCGAAGTGCCATGCCAGTACTGGGGATTCAGACTCGACCATGGATATGCGTAAACGAGCTAGCAGCGACTCCTCGACCACACAAATCAACCGAAAAAAGCTTCAGGACTGCATGCATGCGAGCTATGCTGGCTTCCTGACGATCTGCAGCTAGCTCTGCAATGGCTGTAGTATGTACTCGATGGATCGATCGATTTCCTTGGTTTTTAATTCATGGATCGATCTGTGGCGGGCGCGCGCGCGGGTGTCACGAGGCGGCGTTGCAGATCCTTGCCTTGTTGTCGAGCATGGACCACATGACCTGCACGTCCTCGTACGCGCACGCCATCACCTCGCCGTAGAGCTGCGACGACGACCTCTCCACGTCGCCGCCGTGGACCATCGCTGCGGATCGAAGAAGCCATGAATCATCAGCCACCCAATCCAACAGTACAACGAATCAATTTGCACGCCACAAACAGCATCGAGCGATAGATGCATGCGCAGGGGGCAAGAGGAAAACCGGCATGCATAGACGGATGTATAGTACCTGAGGATTTGTGGCGCTGCGTCTTCTTGCCGTGCTGATCCCTGCTCTGCGGGTTGAGGATGGTGCAGGCCTTCCTGAACGGCGACGTGATGGTGCGCACCCAAGAACCCATTATACCTACTGCGGCGACTGTGGTATATCTATGTATGCCTATGTACGTACGGTCCAATTAAGTGTATGAAATCAAATCAATCTCTTCTCTCTCTCTCTCTGTATGCAACTGTGCAGCAGACTAACAACCAGCTACTCGGCCTGGGGCTGGAAGCCAATATATATTCATGTGATGATCGATGGGGGAGCTAGAGAGAGAGAGAGAGAGAGAGAGAGGAAGGTGGCAGGCAAGATCCGGAAGACAAGATCGGTGGGGGTGCACGTTGATGCCGAGAGAAAGAAGAGCAGAAATTAATAAAACTCTCTCTTAATTTCTAGCATTTGCAGGTACATCTCGCGCAAGCAAGTGGCACCTTAGTCGAGAGCCCTCGGATCATCTAAGGTTGCATGATCGGACGGCTCCTGATAGCAATAGGGCTCCGCGTGGGGTACATCCCAAGAAAAGTAATCACAGATCGAGGCGTACATAGCGAAAGGAAAGCGGGGGTGGGGGCGCGCATCCACGTGCTTCGTGGTGGCTATCGAAAGTTACAAAGGCAAAATCATGAGGCGTGCGCGATAGCATTTTGCACGTTCAAAAATCATATATAATTATTTTTTTACTGTATACTATCTCTTGTCTTGTAAATAGTTAGAATTCAAAAATCGAAAACCAAAAATTACAACTATAACCCAAAAAATTCTACCTATAGACATAGCAAACATGGTATTGTGTAGTGTAAATTTATATTGTGAAAAAATATAGAATGAAAGTAGATCGTGGCTACCCCGGGCACATGGATATATCATATGGCCGGCATGCAAGGGAAGGGAAAACGTGTACTCTCCGCGTGCACAACCCCGCCGCGGCACACGGATCAGATGGGAAAACGATGCTGCTGCGTGAGTACGGCATGTATGTGCTGCGTGCGTTTATCTTTTAGCTTACGGTTTTTTAATTTTGATTATTCACGAAAGACAGTACACAGAGAAAAAATAATTGTATGTAATTTTAATCAGCATAGCTCAGCTTGATAGAGTGTCTATTACAATCTACCTATAGACCCTAGCTTAAAAAATATATCACTTAAAATTTAGTTAATATAGCGGAAAGTGATAAGCCAACACACACAAAAAAAAACCCAGCCCAAACGAGTGGACAGCAAGATTTTCTTCTTCATTATTTCAGCAATGGGAAAAAGATCTGTTCAGACCAACTATATATGTCTTTAGCTAGCTAAACCCCGATTAGTTCTTCAACCACTACTATATGTTTTACCATCGATCGATCATTGTAGTTGACTTGGTGCATCAATTGACTGTTGGAGCGGTTGACTAGACGATGGAGATGACGTAGTCCAGATGAGAATCTACGGAGATAGTATAAGAATCACTTGTCATCAACCTGAGATGTGGTGGTATCTTGTACGCAAAACAAGGTCTGAAAGCCGGCCACCGTGACGACCGGCCACTAACGGTTTTCCATTTTCCGGTATCAACTGATCATGCTATCTCTTCAGACAGAGAGAGTGCCTAATGATGCACGCTATCAGAGGAAAGAAAAAAAATAAATGGCTAATTAGGAAAGGGAAAACTATTAGCATATGTCGGTACTTATGTATTCAAGTAAAACATTGGAGAAAGCAATCATTTTTTTTTTAAAAAAAAGAAGAGATGCTAGATTTACAGTTTTCTATGGTCACTCAACGACCAAGAAAAAATGGTCTCCATTTACAGTTTTTTTTAATGTCGTTTCTTCAGCATTGCCATGGACTTATGTATGCATGCACATGGAGTAGTATGTCAGTCACATGATCAGCTCTCTCCGGTGATCAAAATATACTTGTCGCACACATTCAAATGAATTTTAAAATTGGGAACGAGAAAGGTCAACCAGCTGGGCGGTGAAAATGAAAACAGTCAAACATACAAATATGATTACTAGCTCATTGGGCAAAGTAAACTAAAGACACGTTATGACGAAGTTACAAAGATGCTTGATGGGCCACCGAAAATATCTCGTACCGTCAGCCAATGGGGAGGAACTTCGCATACATTCACGTGACACGCTCAAGGTTCAATCAAACGATGGGATCAAAAGATTCGCGAACAAGAGGAAGATACACGGTCGTACAAATTGAAAGGGCAATTTGTCATGACAGAGATAATTATAGAGATGATTATATCACTTTTATGTTTATGATTTTTTTAAATAATATATTATTTTCTCTTTTGAATAAATATATTTTTGTATTAATCAATATGTATGTGACTTTTTTTGTAGAACTTTTTAGTCATGTTTTGATGTTATTTTAAATTATCCTTGATCATATATATCATTATGTGAGACAATTATGAACTATATATCAACACATATATTGATTGATGACTATATTTTATGAATCATGGATATATGGATATCAAATCACTAATGTGGATACAAGTTAGAGAACATGGTATCGGATTGACCCACCTTGAAACATTGTTATGTTTTATGTGTTGTCAGTTAGTCTCAAGCAATGATGATATATAATTCTTATACCTGATATCAGTATAGTTTTCTATATGTGTAATAGTGCACTTAGAGGTTGTCAATACTACTCTACAACTAGGTAGTTATAAAGATAGCTTTCGGATATTCTATGAAACATACGATGGAATGTGACTGGTCGGATATGGGATTTGCCCCTCACACATAACAGAGAGATATCTCTAGGCTCCTCGATGTGGTCGAATAAAGGAAGTGCATTGCCATGCCACGAGTGGTCGAAGAGTCAACCACATGAGGCTATCCCATCATTAGGTCGAGAAAAGATTGAATAATCCATAGATGACACATTTCTCATCTGAAGTTTGATTAGATATCGTGAGGCAAGAGGAGGATACACTAATTGGTCATTTAGTCCGACCAGATATGAACTGGTTGTGTGCGTATACTAACTAGTCGTGATCTAGTCAGACATATCACAAACTGATTAGCGAACTGGTCGCATGAAGATACAGACTGGTCGTGACCAGATACAAATTGATTGTAAAGAGTTATAAAGTGATCATGAATGACTAAGACCTAGTTGCAAATCATATTGTATAAGGTTCATCTAGTTTGATCTTTGTGTATATTTAGGGGCTGATATATCATGCTAGGGATCGCTATTGACCAATAATTGGAAAGGTGTTTCCAGGTTACAACCAAGTGTACATGAACCTACAGGGTCACATACTTAACGAGTTAGAACAATAAGGGTCTGGATGATCTCTACTCGTGTTGGATAAGGATTCGATCAAAAGCTCTATATAAAGGGGTGCATTGGGTTATGGGACTTGGGAGAGATCGCACCACCCACTGAAACCTTAGTCGCCATCTTCCAAAGGCCCTTCGAGTATGACAGCTTAGATCGGTTCATATTGATGGATTGGTTTAGGCATGAGTTGATGAAATCAATTGGCTTTGGCGTTAGTAGATGGGTTCATATTAGGTGTGAATTAGTAGCATCTCATGATCTGTTGTGCTTGTTCACGATCGCATCTCACATTACCCCTACTGGACGGCCATCACCATCGGGGGTAGACCGCGGTGCGCAGTCGTATAGAGTTAGTAGATTGATATTGCGGATTGCTATTCTTTTTGGAAACCTCACACGCTAATCAATGTAATTGATCAATGGAAAATCGGACCGATCAGATTGGTTTAGAATTGGTTTAATATGATTAATCTGATAAGATTTTCAAGGGTGATTTCGTGAATAGGTAATCATTGGCACGCTTATAAGTATTATGTGGAATTAGATTCTTTGTTTAACTTATTTCCACAGGGATTGATGTGAATGGTATGGCCCTTGTATATGTGATGCATGTATGAATTTAGCATGGCCTACGTGTCATGCTAAATTATAGCCATGGGCGACATATTATTGTATAATGACTTGCATGTCAACTTTTGATGTTTGATATTCTTATATGTAATTTGTAACATCCCAATAATCGGATGTTTGAAAATGGAAAAAAAATTAGAACTTTTTGTTGTAACTTGTTGACATTCAAATTTCTTCTGAAAATTTATTTGTTTTTTTTAATTTGGTGCTATGCAAACTAATAGTAGGGGATAATCCCCCTATGTACAAATAATAATCATATTAATAAAAAACGAAAATTTTGAATAAAGAATTGTGAATTCAAAATCCAAAAACTTAAAATCAGTTTCTTTTCTATTAGTATATTTGATCTTTTTTTTTGTTTTATAAGTTTCATGCACCAACCAATTCACCCAAAAGCTTAACTAATAAGAAAAGATGGGCAATTCACTCATACTTCAGTACTCCCCTTCACGTGTGGTCTCTCATAGGCCTAAGGTGTGTTATAGAAATGAGCTACAATTATTTTTTAATTACGCCAACCGGGTCTTAAACTCGAGATCTCTTAACTCTGATACCATATTGAGTTTCATGCACTGACTAAAAACTTAAGCTTTTGGGTGAATTGACTGGCTCATGTAACTCAATATAGTATCAGAACTAAGAGGTCTTGAGTTTAAGACCCAATTAGCGTAATTAAAAAATAATTACAGCCCACTTCTATTCCTCGTCTTAAGCTTGAGAAAGCCTACACGTGAGGAGGAGTGTTAAAGTATAAGTGAATTATCCGCCTTTTCTCATTAACTTCAAACTTTTGGGTGAACTAGTTAGTGCATGTAACTCAATAAGGATAGCTCCACCTCCGGTGTTGCTGCTCTTGGCTCCTCACCTCTTCCTCTATCTTCTTCGTGTGTTCCTTCTCACCTTCTTCCTAGTGTTGACTGCAGCTCTGCACTTCTCCTCCGCCTCCTCTGCCCCTCCTCCACTCGACCGACAGCGACCTCACCGCACCGCCATCTCCCTCTCTCCCGTCTCCACCCCGCTCAACCAAATATTCACCATGTCGTCACCTCATCGTGACGTCCTCCGACGTCGCCCACCACCCACCTCTACCACTCATCGCCCCCTACTGCTACCTACCGTCAGACCACTGCCTCCTCGGCCTCCCTCTACAACAGGGGAGGGGGGCGTCGCTAGATCCCTACCATCGTGCTCCATCGCCAACTGAGCCGGAGAGAGTGAGAGAGAGAAGTGTTGGGGAAGAAACATGGTGTTGCTATATCGTCAAAACACTATAGCGTTCTTTAATTTTTCTCCTTGATGGTATAGTACATGGAAGCTAAGAAACAAAAAAGAAAAGGTTTTTTATATGAAAAGTTAAGGGGTGTTGAAGGAATACAGTCAGCAGCTGGTGGCTAGAAATGGCTATTCAGTAGAAGTTGCCAGCGAGGCTGGTGCTCGAAGCTATCAAGGCCCAACCGAATTAATTTATGTACACCTTTGTGTGGGCCCGGCCCAACCCGAGCCCAAACCGATAGACAATGCACACACGATCTGAGTCATATCTGACGACTCTGCCACCGCAGCGAGTTTTTTGCTATTATAGTACTTCCTAAGTATGGTTTCGATAAAACGGTATCCACATCGTGGGCTTCTCTAAAACAATAACTATTTTGTGTACTCCTCTCTATAATAGTATTCCCAGGGATTTGAACTCAAATTATTTTGATTTTCGAATTTTATCTCCTTCATATGACTAAACTACCCTTCCTAAATTTGTTTAGACCTAATCCTTTTTCTTTTCTTCCGCATCACTTTTCCTCTGGCGGTGGCGGCGCACGAACTACGCACGCAGGCGACGCGCTCTGAAAAGCCCTGAAAAATTCAAAACAAATTTTTGTGCTTTTTGCTGGATTTTTGAGTGAATTTCGAAAACTTTCCTTTTTGGGAAGTTTTCCCGTTCGCCTCCTTTTCCGGTGGGCGCCTCCCTTCTCCTTGGCGCCCGCCTCTTTCCGCTTCTCTCTTCGCTCGGCGCTTGCGCCTTTCGCTGGCGTCTCCTTTCCGCCTCCCTCTCGGCGCCTTCCCGCTCCTCTCGTTGGCGCCCGCTCTCCCGCCTCCTCCCTTGCGCGCGCGCGTGCGCTGCGCTCGTGCCCACCGCCTCTGCGCCTCGCGCGCGCCGCGGCTGGCGTTGCGCCGCTCCGCACCGCCTCACGCCCGGTTTCTCTCGCGGTCGCGCCGTCCCGGCAGCCCGCCGTTTTCCCGGTCCGGCGTGGGCGCCTCGCGCGCGTCACCCACCTCGGCTCGGTCCCGCCGCGCCCCCTCCTCCTCCTCTCCGCGCGCAAGCCGCGCTGCCGCCATGCCCGCAGCTTTACTCGCTCCGCCGCCGCATTAACATCTGCCGCCGCCATCGCGCGAGGAGACTCGCCACCAGCCCCGCCCTCCGTTGATCGCGGCACCGCGCCGTGCTCCTCTCTCCTCGGATTCGCTTCTCTCGCTCGGGTATAAAGGCCGCCCATTGTCTTCCGCTCCCTTGCTCCCCAAGCCTTCCAACCGCCCCATTCACTCTCTGCCACTCCGGAGCACCCCCACACGCAGTCGATTGAGGTCCCTTCGCCCGGAGCGCCGCCGCCATCTTCCCCTGCGTCGGCGACCCCATAAAGCGGATCTCCCCCTCTCCTCCCCCATTTTGCAATTGCATTCACCCAGAGGACCGTCACTGCTCTCCTAATCGTGTGGTGACCTTGGCTGGCCAGGTAATCGCCCGTGCAACCTCGCCGCCGCAGCCCTTCTCCGGCGGAAGCACCTTCCCGTGGCCAGATCGCCCTGAAGCTCCTCGACCCGAATCTCCACCGCCATTGTGAGCTCTAAACTCCCCTGTCCGTGAAATTGCACCCTTTTTTGGATGTTTCGCCACCGGAGAACCCCAGCGCCACCGTGAACCCGCAACTCCCCCTTCTGCCTCCGGCCACCACAGTTGCCTCCCACACCTCCCAAGCCCCACAAATGGAATCACCTTGCTTGGAGCTACCGCCAGATACCTTTCGTTGCCCTTGGGGACCGCTACTGCCACCGGAGCTCGGAGACCCACCGCCTCTGCCCCGCGGTCGAGTGCGCCGGCGGAGGTAGAAGAAGCCCTCCCCGTGACGTGGCTTAATCCTGGCCTCCCACTCCCGCTGTTACCGTCTCACCAGGACCGCCCGATGGCAACGCCTCCCAACCGTCCGATCTCCATAAGCGCCACCCTCCGCCTCCGTCCGATTCCTCCGTGCGCCGCGCCTCCCTTGCCGTTACGCCCGACGCCTCTGCGCAGATCTCGTCCGCCCACCCTCGCCACATCCTCACCATCCGCGCCCGCCGCGTGTCGGTCATCTGCCGGAGCCAGGCGCGCGTGCGCTGGGCCTTCGGCCGCGCGCGTATTGGGCCGAAACCGTGCGGCCCACTCGGCCGCGTGGGCAAATTTCCACGCCGGCCGCACTGTAGCGCCAGGCCAGCCCATAACTGTTCATAACCATTTTTCAGAGATTTATTCTTTTCTAAAATCCAGAAAAATCCAATTAAATCCCAGAAAATCCCAAAAATTCCCAAATTTCACCACTTTGCTCCAAATAATATCCTGGACCCATTTTTGACCTCCATTCCTCCAGATTCATCCCAGATAAATTCCTAAAATTCCCTATTTGCGGATTTATGCATTTTACTCCTTTTTAAATAGTTTATTTTGCCTCGCTTGATTAGGCTCAAGCTGGATTTAATTATTTTATGTGTTTGCGCTAGTGTCGGAAATCCCGGAAGTCCAAGTGCAGGCTCAGGATCCAGGTGTCGCTTCGTTCGAGTTAGCCGAGATCGTCCAAATTAACGGCAAGTCCCAAATCCTTTGATCATGTTGTATCCCATGCCATTTAATTACATTATTATGCTATTTGCATTATGCTAATTGTGAAATGTTAATTCAAAGTAAAATAAAATGTTTAGAATGACATGTTATGTAGTTAAACCTACCACCGACAAATGCCCTGTTAAATTTGTTGCCATGCCTTTGTAACCCTAGAAATAATTATCTGTTAATCTAAATAACTGTAGATTATTATTATCACTCAAAGTCTTATACTAATAAGGTCGTGGCAGCGAGCCAACAGAATTTGTAAAACCCGACTCTAGGGTAGGGTGGTATGGGACGCCGTGCCCTAGAGCGGAGAGTGCCGCGTGCACAAGGTAGGGTAAGGGGGTTTGTGGTGCATCGCAAGATGATTATTCACCCATCTCTTACCCTAGGATTGAAGGAAGGGGGTTGTGGTGCATCGCGGATGATTATTCACCCAACTCTTACCCTAGGTTGGGTCGCGGCCCGTAAGGTTGCGGGCCATGTGAAAATATAAGGATCAAACCCTTACGCTGAGCAAATGTCATAGTGATCGCCAACCACGGTGTTGACTTGTCAACCCCGGTTTAGTACCGCTCAACTTAAGTGAAACCCCGCATTGGGAGTCGCAAGACAACGATAGGTCCTCACAACTCGGGACCGGCGTTCGCGAGGCCAACGAACGCCCGAGGATGTGCGGGATTATTATCTATCGGGTGGAGTGTATACCAAGGGTTGAGCAATGAAAGACCCGGTTCCTTAACTCACCATGAGGATTAAGGGTGCGTGTGGGTAAAGCTGAGCAAACTCTGCAGAGTCAAATAAATGGTATTCGAATACGCCGTGCTCCTGTTATTGAGCCGTGTCACTTGGGTGATTCCAAAGAATAAGCTTAAGTAGTTTTGTACATGCTTTAACTGGATTAGTTGGTTAATGAACTCTTCATGAAAAACCCCTGAGATCTTAAGAAGTAGTTTTGAGTCCATTTTATAAAATGTTTGCAAATAAAACTGCATCCACTCAAGTTAATAAACCAAGTATATTCCCTTTCCATTGTGAATCAGTGCATGTAGTAAAATAGAATCCCTTTGGGATTTGCTGAGCCGGTTGTTTGGCTCACGGCTTGCTTAATCAACTTTTTAGAGGATCAAGACGAAGGTAAAGGTTTCCCCGTTGAGGAAGCCCCGGAAGGTCTCTTCTTCGACGAGGACCCGTGGTTTTAGGTCTTGGCCGCGCTCAAGCGGATCTTGGAGTTTTTGTAATGTAAGTATACTTTGGGCTTGCACGCCCCGCTGTCGAAAATGGATGTTAATCCTTATGTAAAATATATGCTGGACTTTTGTTGTAAGCATGCAATGGTATACTCTTGCACGACACTTCATAACTGTTCATGCGTGAATAGTTGCGAGGTGCCGTGTCCATACGCGCCCCTGGAAACGGGGGCGTTACAAGAAGTGGTATCAGAGCAGGCTCTTTGACCGTAGGTTGAGACCTAAGGCAAACTAGGAAGCAATTTTATCGCAAAACTTAATTTAAGCCATAAAAAGGGTCTACGAAAAATATAAGTATTATTGCTGTCTTTTTCCTCTCTTGCTGCTACCTTATCTATCTTAGTTTACTTCTGCTTAAGTTTTGCTTTTGCAAAATGTTTACTGGCTCTCTTGTCTAGCTTCAAAATTTCGCTTCTCGGCTGCTGGAGGAGTAGCCGTCGTTCGCTAGACTAGACTGACCCTGAGTTGTAGTAGTGCTTTTGTAATGTAAAGCAGGTGTAATCATGAACCCTAAGTGGTTTGTGTACCACTTGCATATTGTAAATCTATATTTATTATCCTTGTATGTTGTTTGCTTAATTATCAGTAATCCCCTTGTGTTCAAAGTTTTTCTCCTGTCCCTTTCGCTCTCGTTCTTACCTTTTTCGCCCTATACTTACCTTGAAAATTCGATGTCTTACTTATCCCCTCTTGATTGCCAAAGCCGCTGCAAAGCTGATCTCAAGTTCCCAATTGGCAGATGGATCCGGCAGAGCAGAGTGGTCAGACCAACAGGCAGGGTGCACCTGCCACAGATCAAGCGACACTCGCCAGTGTGATAGCAATGTTGGAGTAGAACCGATACCAGGGAGAACAGAACATCTTACAAATGTTAGACCAGCATGCCAGACTTCTTGAGCAGATAGCAGCCAGATCTCCGGGAGTTCAAGGTGGAAGCAATGTTCCTCGGGATGGTGCACCAATTTCCACCCGATGGGCAGACTTTATGAAAACGCGTCCACCAGTCTTTTTCACCTCCGCTGACCCCATAGTAGCTGAGGATTGGCTCGTGGACGTGGAAAGGAAACTTGACACTGTTCGATGTGATGATAAAGAAAAGGTGTTGTATGCATCCCATCGCTTGCGGTAGCTGCAAAGATGGTGGATCAACTATCAACACACACTGCAGAACAGAGAGATTAGTTGGGAAGAGTTTTCCAATGCATTCCGCAAGGCTCATATACCGGATGGTATCATGGAGGCTAAGCGCCGGGAATTCCTAGCGCTTAAACAAGGTGGAAGCACAGTCATAGAATACTTACATCAATTTAACCACCTATCCAGGTTTGCTCCGGAGGATGTTGACAGCGAGGATAAGAAAATGAGCAAGTTTCGAGCAGGACTGCAACAGTCATTGAAGTTCCATATCTCATCCATGAAGTTCAAAGACCTGCACGATATGGTGAACAACCTGATTACTTCAGAAGAGGCTAGAGGTGAAATGGAAGATTACAGGAAGCGCAAGGCAGTGCACAAATCTCAGTCTTCTTCGCATAGTGCCCAGCAAAGCAAAACCTCGGGATCATTCTCATTCCGATCCCAACCCTCACGTCAGTTTGTGAAGCTACCGAAGACCCAGTCCGGACAATCTCAGCAGCATGCCACTCCCTTACCACACGCCAACAAGTGCCTCACCTGTGGTGGCAAGCATCCTGCTAGCAGCTGTCCACGAGGGACAGATGCATGCTTTCATTGTGGAGAGACTGGACACTATAAGCATCAGTGTCCCAGGAGGGGTTTGAAATCAGATGCAGCTAAACTCCAATTCCAAAACCAGCAGCAGCAGGAAGCAAAGTCACAGTCAGCCTCTAGCACCCCCAAAGGAGGCTCTCTGCAGATCAAAGCAGATGGACCTCAATCACCCGCAGGCATAGCCAATTTCACATCTGCAGGCAGAAGCAAAGGCCGTACCAGACCCACATTCTATACAAGAGTAAATCTTATGTCCGCAGAAGATGCAGCTGAGACTAGTGACATCATTGCCGGTATGTTCCCAAATCAACACCATACCTGCATTGATTTTGTTTGACCCTGGTGCAACGCATTCGTTTATTTCGAAGAGTTTTGCTTCAAGAAATCAGTTGCCTTCTGTTTCATTGCCAAGACCTTATGTGGTTGAAACCCCTAGGGTTAGAATGAAGTCCCACAGTGGTTGCGCGGGACTTAATATAAATCCAAGGGGTAGATTTTAGAGCAGATTTACTGCAGTTAGACATGTCAGAATTAGATGCCATCTTGGACATGAACTGGTTAGCCAAGAATAAAGGCAAGGTAGATTGTAAGATCAAAACAGTATCCTCGGTTAAGCCTGAAGGTCAGAAAGTGATAGTAGAGACAGACCGAGAGGTATTGAAGGATGCAAAAAGACGCATGATCAACATGATAACAGCCCCACCTGAGCAAGTGCCAGTAGTACAAGAATACCCTGATGTGCTTCCAGAGGAATTGCCAGGCAGACCCCTTGATAGACAAGGAGAACTTGCCATGGAGTTGGTTTCAGGCGCTAAGCCAATTGCCAAGCACCAGTACAGAATATCAGCCAGTGAGTTGAAGGAACTAAAGAAGCAATTAGATGAATTACAAGAAAAGGAATTCTTACGACCGAGTGTTTCACCTTGGTCGGCCCCAGTTTTATTTGTGAAGAAGAGCACAAAGAGCATTTGCACATGGCATTAACTAGATTGAGAGAACATCAGCTGTATGCCAAGTTCGATAAATGCAGCTTTTGGCTAAAAGAAGTTGCATTCTTGGGTTACATTATATCAGAAGATGGAGTCAAGGTTGATCCAGAAAGGATTACTGCAGTTATGGAATGGAAGCAGCCCAAGACAGTGACAGACATGAGAAGTTTTCTTGGATTGGCGGGTTATTATCGTCGATTCATAGAAGGGTTCTCGAAAATTTCTCGTCCACTCACTCAGCTGCTGAAGAAGGACAAGCCCTTCACACGGACAGATGCTTGTGAAGAGAATTTTCAGCTGTTGAAGACCAAGTTGACAACGACGCCAGTCTTGATTTTGCCCAATCCAGAGAAGGAATTTCAAATTTACTGCGATGCCTCGAAGCAAGGTTTGGGATGTGTGCTTATACAAGACGGAAAAGTTGTTGCTTATGCTTCAAGGCAGTTAAAACCACATGAAGAGAATTACCCCACATACGATTTAGAACTAGCAGCCGTGGTGCATGCACTCAAAATTTGGCGGCACTACCTGCTAGGGAATCGGTGTGAGATATACTCAGATCACAAGAGCTTGAAGTATCTGTTCACACAGCCAAAGTTGAATGTGAGACAACGAAGATGGCTAGAGTTAACAAAAGATTATGATGTTGAGCTTCAGTATCACCCGGGCAAAGCAAATATAGTTGCCGATGCCCTTAGCCGAAAAGCTCGCCCAAGCAAAGTCAGCATGACAGAGTACCCACCAGAGTTGCAAAAGAGATATCCTATGACCGAACTTGGTGATCACTGAACGAGGTAGCATGGCAGCGTTAGAACTTCAACCATTACTGACAGATCAGATTAAAGCAGCCCAAGATGAAGATGAAGAGATTCAAAAACTGAAAAAGGATATTCAAGAAGAAAAAAAAATTTATCAGAGTATGCGATAGACGAGCATGGAATCCTTACCTTCCGTGGTCGCTACTACATACTCGACAAGAAAGAGTTGAGAGAATTAATCTTATCCGAAGCTCATTCCTCATAATTCTCAATCCATCCAGAAAGCACAAAAATGTACCAAGATTTGAGGAAGAAATATTGGTGGAACCCAATGAAGAAAGAAGTGGCAGAGTATGTAGCTAAATGTGATGTCTGCCAGCAGATCAAGATAGACCACCAAAAACCATCGGGATTGTTGCAGCCTTTGCCAATACCCGAATGGAAGTGGAATAGCATTGGGATGGACTTCATTACTGGACTTCCCAAGACTCGAGAAGGATATGATGCTATTTGGGTCACTGTTGATAGATTGACTAAATTAGCTCATTTTCCCCCGATCAAGCAAACCTATGGGAAGGATAAGCTGGCCGAGTTGCATTTGACAACAATTGTGACACTGCATGGAGTTCCGAAGAAGATTGTGTCAGATAGAGGAACACAGTTTACATCCAAGTTCTGGGAGAAATTGCATGAAGCTATGAGCACCGATTTGAATTTCAGTTCAGCATATCACCCACAGACAGATGGACAGACAGAGAGAACCAATCAAATTTTAGAAGACATGTTGAGAGCTTGTGCGATAGTGTATGGAGCAACATGGGACACCTGTTTACCATTTGCTCAGTTCTCATACAATAACAGCTACCAAGCCAGTATCCAAATGGCCCCGTTTGAAGCACTTTATGGCAGAAAATGCAGGACTCCACTGAATTGGACAGAAACAGGAGAACGACAACTCATTGGTCCCCAGATTGCTCAAGATGCAGAAGCACATGCCAGAATTGTCAGAGACAGACTGAAGATGGCACAAGACCGACAGAAGAACTATGCAGATAACCGCAGGAAAGACTTGAGTTTCGAAGTTGGAGATTATGTTTACATCAAAGTCACCCCATTCAAAGTAGTCAAGAGATTTCAAGTCAAAGGCAAATTAGCGCCAAGATATGTGGGACCATTTCAGATAATTGGAAGAGTTGGGGAAGTAGCTTATCAAGTGCAGCTTCCGCCCAACTTATCCAGAAATTCACAACATGTTCCACGTATCCCAGCTTCGGAAGTGTCTACGCCAACCAACAGATGAAGTGCCATTGTCAGATATTGAATTACAAGATGACTGCACATATGCTGAAGAACCACTACAAATACTTGAAACGACAGAGAGGCAGCTCAGAAACAAGAACGCCAGGTTTTGCAGAGTGCAGTGGAAGAATCATACACCTGAAGAGTCAACTTGGGAACGAGAGTCAGATTTGCAGCGAGATTTCCCCAACTTACTCCCTGGACCAAGTTAATCTCGGGGTCGAGATTCTTTTAAGGGGGGTAGGTTGAAAAGCCCTGAAAAATTCAAAACAAAATTTTGTGCTTTTTGCTGGATTTTTGAGTGAATTTCGAAAACTTTCCTTTTTTGGAAGTTTTCCCCGTTTTCGCCTCCCTTTTCCGGCTGGACGCCTCCCCTTCTCCTTGGCGCCCTGCCTCTTTCCTCCTTCTCCTTCGCTCGGCGCTTACGCCTTTCCGCTGGCGTCTCCCCTTTCCGCCTCCCTCTCGGGCGCCTTCCCCGCTCCCTCTCCGTTGGCGCCCCTGCTCTCCCCGCCTCCTCCCTTGCGCACGCGTGCGTGCTGCGCCCGTGCCCACCGCCTCTGCGCCTCCCCGCGCCCGCGCTGGCGTTGCGCCCGCTCCCGCACCGCCTCACGCCCCGGTTTCTCGGTCGCGCTCGCGCCGTCAGCCCCGCCGTTTTCCCCGGTCCGAAGCGTGGACGTCCTCGCGCCGCGTCACCCACCTCAGCTCCGGTCCCGCCGCGCCTCCCTCCTCCTCCTCTCCGCCGCCGCGCGCGCCGCCGCCATGCCCGCAGCTTTACTCGCCGCCGCCGCATTAACATCTCGCCGCCATCGCGCGGAGGAGACTCGCCACCAGCCCCCTGTCCCCTCCGTTGACTGCTGGCACCGCGCCCGTGCTCCCTCTCCTCGGATTCGCTTCTCTCCGCTCGGGGTATAAAGGCCGCCCCGCTGTCTTCCGCTCCCCCCTTGCTCCCCAAGCCTTCCAACCGCCCCATTCACTCTCTGCCACTCCGGAGCACCCCCACACGCAGTCGATTGAGGTCCCTTCGCCCGGAGCGCCGCCGCCATCTTCCCCTGCGTCGGCGACCCCGTAAAGCGGATCTCCCCCTCTCCTCCCCCATTTTGCAATTGCATTCACCTGCAGGACCGTCACGCTCTCCTAATCGTGTGGTGACCTTGGCTGGCTAGGTAATCGCCCGTGCAACCTCGCCGCCGCAGCCCCTCTCCGTCGGAAGCACCTTCCCGTGGCCAGATCGCCCTGAAGCTCCTCGACCCGAATCTCCACCGCCATTGTGAGCTCTAAACTCCCCTGTCCGTGAAATTGCACCCCTTTTTGGATGTTTCGCCACCGGAGAACCCCAGCGCCACCGTGAACCCGCAACTCCCCCTTCTGCCTCCGGCCACCACAGTTGCCTCCCACACCTCCCAAGCCCCACAAATGGAATCACCTTGCTTGGAGCTACCGCCAGATACCTTTCGTTGCCCTTGGGGACCGCTACTGCCACCGGAGCTCGGAGACCCACCGCCTCTGCCCCGCGGTCGAGTGCGCACGGCGGGAGGTAGAAGAAGCCCCTCCCCCGTGACGTGGCTTAATCCTGGCCTCCCACTCCCGCTGTTACCGTCTCACCAGGACCGCCCGATGGCAACGCCTCCCAACCGTCCGATCTCCATAAGCGCCACCCTCCGCCTCCGTCCGATTCCTCCTGCACGCCGCGCCTCCCTTGCTTCTGCCCGACGCCTCTGCGCAGATCTCGCCCGCCCACCTCGCCACATCTCACCATCCGCGCCGCGCGTGTTTGCCATCTGCCGGAGCGGCGCGCTGCGGCGCTGGCCTTCGGCACACAGCGATTGGGCGAAACCGTGCGGCCCACTCGGCCGCGTGGGCAAATTTCCACGCCGGCCGCACTGTAGCGCCAGGCCAGCCCATAACTGTTCATAACCATTTTTCAGAGATTTATTCTTTTCTAAAATCCAGAAAAATCCAATTAAATCCCAGAAAATCCCAAAAATTCCCAAATTTCACCACTTTGCTCCAAATAATATCCTGGACCCATTTTTGACCTCCATTCCTCCAGATTCATCCCAGATAAATTCCTAAAATTCCCTATTTGCGGATTTATGCATTTTACTCCTTTTTAAATAGTTTATTTTGCCTCGCTTGATTAGGCTCAAGCTGGATTTAATTATTTTATGTGTTTGCGCTAGTGTCGAAATCCGGAAGTCCAAGTGCAGGCTCGGGATCCGTGTCGCCGTTCGAGTTAGCGAGATCGTCCAAATTAACGGCAAGTCCCAAATCCTTTGATCATGTTGTATCCCATGCCATTTAATTACATTATTATGCTATTTGCATTATGCTAATTGTGAAATGTTAATTCAAAGTAAAATAAAATGTTTAGAATGACATGTTATGTAGTTAAACCTACCACCGACAAATGCCCTGTTAAATTTGTTGCCATGCCTTTGTAACCCTAGAAATAATTATCTGTTAATCTAAATAACTGTAGATTATTATTATCACTCAAAGTCTTATACTAATAAGGTCGTGGCAGCGAGCCAACAGAATTTGTAAAACCCGACTCTAGGGTAGGGTGGTATGGGACGCCGTGCCCTAGAGCGGAGAGTGCCGGCGTGCACAAGGTAGGGTAAGGGGGGTTTGTGGTGCATCGCAAGATGATTATTCACCCATCTCTTACCCTAGGATTGAAGGAAGGGGGGTTGTGGTGCATCGCCAGATGATTATTCACCCAACTCTTACCCTAGGTTGGGTCGCGGGCCCGTAAGGTTGCGGGCCATGTGAAAATATAAGGATGAAACCCTTACGCCGAGCAAATGTCATAGTGATCGCCAACCACGGTGTTGACTTGTCAATCCTGGTTTAGTACCTGCTCAACTTAAGTGAAACCCCGCATTGGGAGTCAGTGCAAGACAACGATAGGTCCTCACAACTCGGGACCGGCGTTCCGCGAGGGCCAACGAACGCCCGAGGATGTGCGGGATTATTATCTATCGGGTGGAGTGTATACCAAGGGTTGAGCAATGAAAGACCCGGTTCCTTAACTCACCATGAGGGTTAAGGGTGCGTGTGGGTAAAGCGAGCAAACTCGCAGAGTCAAATAAATGGTATTCGAATACGCCGTGCTCCGGTTATTGGAGCCGTGTCACTTGGGTGATTCCAAAGAATGCTTAAGTAGTTTTGTACATGCTTTAACTGGATTAGTTGGTTAATGAACTCTTCATGAAAAACCCCGAGATCTTAAGAAGTAGTTTTGAGTCCATTTTATAAAATGTTTGCAAATAAAATCGCATCCACTCAAGTTAATAAACCAAGTATATTCCCTTTCCATTGTGAATCGGTGCATGTAGTAAAATAGAATCCCTTTGGGATTTCTTGAGCCGTTGTTTGGCTCACGGCTTGCTTAATCAACTTTTTAGAGGATCAAGACGAAGGTAAAGGTTTCCCGTTGAGGAAGCCCTAAGGTCTCTTCTTCGACGAGGACCCGTGGTTTTAGGTCTTGGCCGCGCAAGTGGATCTTGGAGTTTTTGTAATGTAAGTATACTTTGGGCTTGCACGCCCGCGTTTAAAAATGGATGTTAATCCTTATGTAAAATATATGCTGGACTTTTGTTGTAAGCATGCAATGGTATACTCTTGCGCGACACTTCATAACTGTTCATGCGTGAATAGTTGCGAGGTGCCGTGTCCATACGCGCTCGAAACGGGCGTTACGCCGCTCGCGGCGCCATCATGCGCGCACGCCACACGGCAGTACGATCTTGCGCGGACTCCAAATAAAATTAATCCTCTGGTGAGTCCATAGTCCAATGCCAGATAGTCCAATGCCAGCATTCACTGCGCTCTTGTCTTGATGATTGCTCGAATATATATTTGATCACGCACAGAGGTCTGTTGTCAGCATTTTCAATTCAATATTTTGAAGTCCTGCTGGTCTATAGTCATATAGAGGAGATAAAATTCGAAAATCAAAATAATTTGAGTTTAAATCCCTAGGAATACTATTATAGAGAGGAGTACATGAAATAGGTATCGTTTTAAAGAAGCTCACGATATGAATACCGTTTTGTCGAAATCATACTTAGGGAGTACTATAATAGAAAAAACTCCGCAGCAGCTCCATACTCGAGTGGAAAGAAACAGACACCAACACAACGCGGCAGGCAGGCAGGCGGGCGGGACAGCAATGGGCGGAACCGGCGGCGAGAGCGGGAGCGCCGCTAACAAGCCTTCGCCGCCGCCCGGGTTCGGCAAGGGCGCCCCGCCGGACAACGCCCTGCACGCCCTGGGCTTCGAGTACACCCGCATCACCGCGCGCGAGGTCGTCGGCCGCCTCGCCGTCACCGAGACATGCTGCCAGCCGTTCAAGATGCTCAACGGCGGCGTGTCGGCGCTGATCGCCGAGTCGGCCGCGAGCATCGGTGGGTACATGGCGTCGGGCTACCGGAGGGTGGCCGGCGTGCAGCTCTCCATCAACCACGTCAGGCCCGCTCGCCTCGGCGACCGCGTCGAGGCGCAGGCCAGGCCCATCCAGGTCGGCCGCAGCATCCAGGTATGACTTCATTTCCGTAGAAAAGTCTGCACGAAACGAAACAGCACAATTCCCCTGCACAATTCCTGCAAAATCCCCGCGTTGCATTCCAAATGGAACGGGAGCTACACTCGTGTCTAATTTTATGGTCTTGTTAGCACCCAAATCAGGGGATGAAAATGGATCTGAATTTATCCGGTTACCGAATTCAAATACTTATTATCCGAATCCGAATAGAAAACGGGTGTTGATCTGATGAAGTTCTGAATATTTGATGCGGATTCGGTGTAGCCTAACATGGATTCCGAGCTAGATATCCAAATAAGATCCAGATGCGAAATCACATACGTAGATAATATCCGAATTCAGCAAATATAATAGCTAATAAATATCTTTTGTATTTGACATCCAAATTAGGCATATTATATATGCATTTCAATTATCTCGATGAGCCCGTCGTTATGGTGAACTCTAATTTGATATTTCATGTTTTTTATTTTGGCATATCCCCAATAAAGCTTTTTTGCATGCTCTTTTTAACCAAATTTGATATATTTATAACCAATTTATTCGTAATATATTCAAAATTAGCTAGGATTAATGAAAAATTAGCACCAATGATCAATGATTACATGATAAAGTAGAGAAAAATGGGTATAAATATTACTATAAAATCAGTGCCAATTTGCTAAACTTTATTGTGCCATAGGATATGAAACTATCCTCAGAAACTGCATTATACAAATATATGAAATGAATGATTTATTTGTTGCTGTCAATATTTAATACGCAGTTACATGTTAGAGTCAGCAATTTGTTAATTTAAATGTTAAAACAATTCGGTGTCATGTTTTAAATATGAGAGGCCACAAATAATTATTAAAATATGAAAAATAGTTAAATCCAATTTGATTTTAAGTATAATCCGATCTAAATTTGTATCCGATATTTGTCCGTCTATATTCATATTCGACGTTTATCTGATTCGTATTTGAATCTGAGAAAAAATATAGATACGAATATGATTTAAACACTATCCGATTCGTTTTCACCCCTACCAGGATCAAAGAGGCTAGTTCATCGTGCAATTCTCTTGTTTTTTTTCTTTGAGACGCATGCAGTTCATCAAAGAATCAATTGATTAAAAAAAATGTTAAGCCTGTTCATCTGTACCGAATCCGAGAAGCAAGAGCGCTAGACTGCACCTAGATGAACAGCAAGTCCACGCTTGGCAACTGCAAGCGGAAAGGATGATCAATGATTCCGGATTGGTGAGAGTTGGCCAAAATAATTGAGAAGACTAACTACAGGAGCACTAGTTGTACTGAATGTTGGAAAGACCAGCGCTTGACAAATTTGACCCGTCTGTCTCGCAGTCTTCTCTGACGCACTGAAACTGAAAGTGCCAGATGGGGTCAGCTTGCTTGCAGCCCATCACTAACCATCCAATATCTTGTCCAGACATCATGCTGACATTTGGATAGACTCATTAGCAAACATAGTAGACTAGTCGCATGTCAGCAGAAAGCTACAGAGTATACTTGTTAGTGAACTCATCTTACAAGATGCCAATGGGAAGCTGCACGGCTGTTTCACTTAAAAACACTTAAAAACATGCATAGAAGGTACAAAATCTTGCGAGTCCTTTTCCTGTTACATGGTTTACATGTAATTGGCTGCCAAATATATACCACTTGATGGCATTTTGACCATCTGACAGCACTCCTGTACACGACACCACAATTCGCAGAAGGAGATAGAGAAGCAAGCGTACATTCTAATCACATTCACATGGTACTGTAACAATTGTTCCTGCGACGCACTTACAGTACCTTCACATTGGTCGTTTATGATTTGTTAGTGGTTGGTTGCACGCTGGTGCTCAGTAGACTTTCAACGTTCTTCGCTACAAACAGAACTCACAATTAGAGAAACAAACATGGATGGATGTCAAGTACAGGGTTGTCATAGCATCGCCTAGACGTCCTGGCAGCCAGAGGCTGACACTGAGGCTGTTCGCCTAGACCCTAGAACTAAGACGAGCACCTGGGATCGCTGGGCCGTGTTGCACATAGAATTAAAATAGCAGCTTTTGCTAACATTATTTGTTCATGCTATTAAATATTCGATTTGTGAAAGTTTTCCCCAAAAAAAAATGTTGATTCTACTGCTGAAGTGTTGGATGGTCAGTAAAATAGCATGCCTAGTGACATTGATCTACCATGGTTGCGGTTTAGCGGTGTTCAATACTTCAACATTACTTACATTAATTTGTGAAGATAGAATGCTATTGTGCATCATTAACTTAGGATATTATTGAATTATTAAAACCTTAAGGGTGTGTTGTGTACTAATGTTAGTTAACTTAGCTGTTATTTAGAGAATGTGATATGCTTATTTAATTCTTTGCCATATGAGGTATCATATGAGATATATTTATTTAATTTTCAGTCATATAAAGTATTATTTGTTATTTTTATTACCACCGCCTAACTCTCGCCATGGCGGGCACCTAGGCGCCTAAGCGTCCAAGCACCCCATGCTCGCCGCGACTTGCTGGAGCGCTGTGACAACCTTGGTCAAGTAGTTGCTTCATGAAGTAGTTGTTTTGAGCATTCAAGTTGTGCAAAATATGCAGTCTGCAGAAGTATCAATGTGGATATGGCTTGTCTCTTCTACGTAATTCTTTTTTTCTTCAGACATTTCAGTTATTTGAACAAATTCTGAGTTAAGAAATGTCAAGATTTTGCTGAAAATTTCCTATTCTGAAAGGTTTGGGAGGTCCAGATATGGCGGATAGATCCTTCCACATCGGAGTGCAAAGATTTGGTGTCAACAGCAAGGGTTACCCTATTAAGCAACCTATCAACACCAGAGGAAATGAAGAGCTATGAAGAAGGCATAAAAAAATATGCAAAGCTGTAGGAAGCAGAATATATACAGTCCAAGTAACCAAAACTACATAAGTTACAAGTGTAGAAGAAAAACTCTCCTTATCAATAATACCAGTCTTTTACGGGAGAGTTTTGGGTTCAAGGCGCAGTTTGGTACTTGCACCACATTACATTTGCCAAGCTACAGCTACTGGGGTACTGTGGCTTATCATGTTTGATGTTTCTGCAAATGCCCAGTACTACTGTGACAATCATGTATCACATGATCAAGAATTTTAGGTGAAAGTAATAATAAGGTAAGAATCGACATGTCACTTACAGATTAAATAATTCATGCATCTCCCTGTTTTGGTCATCCAGTCTGAGATCTTGCTTCGGCACTAGTTTTCTTCCCCAATCTATTTATTGCAAGTCTTTGCCTGCATAGTATCAAAAGGAAACAAAATATAAATATCATTTTTCTTCGGTTACATTTTAGACAGCCAATGAAATGTACTACCTAATGTTGTTTAGTTGGCTAGTTAAATCATTGATCTCCCAGAGGGATAGCTTTAGTGAAGATAGAGTCCCTGGCACCTCTTCTACAACTACTTTCGACAATTTATGAGCTGCAATTTCCAACTGCTGCAGAGCCTATTCACAAAGAAGAAAAATTGTTTTGCATAGAAGAGTATTTTCGAGTTTATGAAATAGATATCATTTATTGAGATGATTTACTCACTCTACATGCTGGAAATGAGAAGATGGCCAGTGATAGAAAGGAGCTCATCACCTAAAATTAGAGTCTCGACAGTTAAATTAACTAGCAGGATGTGCAAGAATTAGAATGAACTTTGACCATGAGAAATGATGAATGCAGAAGTGATATGGAACTATAACTGTCTACCACGGGAGAAGAACAAGAGACACCCCAGACAACTGCCATAACTAGAATTGATTTTACCAAACATTTCGCAAGCATTTTACAGTTTTACATTCATTTTAATTCTATAGAGTTATGAACTGAACGACCAATTTTATTTCAGGCTAGCCTCAGTACCGTGAAACTGAAACTGGCTTTGTAGTACACAGAGCCATTTCAGTTTTAAACACACACACACACACATATGTGGGACGGCAACATTATTTTGTTTCAAACACAACCTTTGATTACCTGTGCCCATTTGTACAGAGACAAAACTAAAGAAGAACCTTAATTGCCTAACTGGACAGAAGGTCATGTTAAAATTTTTCCTGGAGCCAAAAAGGCCGGTTGAGCAGCAAGAGCGGAGGGAGCGGAAAGGTGGGACGGTAGAATTAGAAAGAGAGAAAGAACAATGACAGAGTAGGACAGACAAAAGAACAATAAAGCCAAAAGCAGCGCAACAAGCAGTGGAGTGTTAATTCTCAAGCTCACCATAAAACTCCATAATCTCCTACTAAGCAGCAAGCATGCCTTCCTCTACTACTAGTGCTTGCCCTTGAGTTCTTGACATGCAGTCTGCCACCACTGTTAAGGAATTTTTTTTACTTGTGCAAGCTTACTGTAACACACCACTTTAGACTGACCAACAACTCATGAATGGCTGTAATCAACACACATGCTACAAACTCGCATCCAAGAAAATGTTTGCTCATCCTTCAACATTGCAGGGAAGCATCTCGCAGCTAATGACTTCAAACCTTGTGCTAGGTCGTCTCCCTAACTAAGACAGGCCGTGCACTACAGAAGCAGATGCTCTTCTATCCATCAATATCTCGAAAGACCAATCTTTCCTGAACATTCCATACACGGTTCATTCGTCCAAGATGTCGAACTATTACTTGAAAACTTGTGCTTCAATTGGGCGTGAAAGACGATCTCTTGCGGTTAAAGTAGCTCATGCGAAAATTTGCAGAACTTGCACGCATTTCTGTGTATCAGGCTCAAAACTACCATCTTGGGGGCGCATTCAGCACTCACGAATCCTGTTCTCTGCTGTTGTCGCTTCTAATCTTTTGCCCAATATTCCAATCTTGGTGTCTATTGAATATAGATAATTTGTTTGTAACAGCTAATCTAAAATTAAATCTTTTTTCAACAACTATTCACCAACCAAAAGACGAACCAAGAACTCGCATCGAACTACTCGCCTACTGCTCGACCGATCCCCTAAACCAACAAGACGAAGCCAACAAACTCCCAATCAATAGAGGCATACCACGGCGAGAACGAAGAGGAGGAAAGCGAGCCCCGTCTCGGCGTCTCTCTGGACGACGCCGGCGGCAAGCGGAGGCGGCGACTGCGCCGCCACAAGGCGCGAGCGGCGCGTGCTGCCACCACTGGCTAGGACGCAGGAGGAGCTCGAAGCGCACGTGGCCTTGAGGAAGCGATGGCGGTGAGGGCGCCTCGACGGCGGCGGGAGCGCCGCCACCGCCAGCGAAGAGAGAAGCGCCGGCCGAGATCCCATCAGGTTGAAATCCAACATTAGCCCAATTACGCTCGTAGGCCAAGCCCATGAGTTGTTTCCGCCTGGTGGTATACGAACAGGCCATGCAAGCAGGCATGTGCCCTGTGAATTGATTGCAGCAGCTGGCTTTTCTCAACAAAAAAAAAAAAAAGATTGCAGCAGCTGCCGACTGGTCTAGTATGGTCTCACAAACAGGCTCAAAATCCCGGTGGTTACCGACCGATAACCGTCAGTTACCATTTTTATTAGTGAAGATCGGTAACCGAAAAAATTAATTGGTATAAATTTTTGATTTTCGAATTTTGGCTTGTGTTTTTTTGTTTTTCCAGTTATCGGCCGGTTTTCCAGTTACTGTTTCAAAATATCCCAAAATTCAAATTTTGATTTTCAAATTGTGATCGGTTTTTCCGGTAATCGGCCCTATTACCGGCCGCCGGTCGGAATTTCTCCCGGTTCCGGGTTTTGGAACCTTGCCCATAACTCAATTTAGGGCATGCTTATATTGTCTGTAGGCCCATGATTTTTGTCCGTGATATATAGCTTTCGGTTAAAAAATAAATAATAGTAGCCGAAAGAATTGACTTGTAGAAGGAGGGAGCGAGCGGTAGGAAAAGTGAGGGAGAGATACATGTGTGAGATGGAAGCGAGAGGAGTGCGATACGTGATGCGTCTGTGACCCCTGCCTTTTCCACCGAGCGAGAAAGGCGCGAAAGATAAAGAAACTGTTTCAAAAAACTAAATATTCAGATTAACTTCTGACTTCTCTAAATAGAAACCAATATAAATATTTCCTTGTGCTTTCAGCTCAGACAACTTATCTAACTAGCTGCCTGTTGTAAGCAGTTTTTGTGAGGACATCCACTTTACAAATTTACATTGTCAATAGAAATTAATGCTGTTACGATGATTGTTCATGACCAGTATGGTACCTGTCGAGGAAATTATGAAATATACCCTTGGAAGTTACTAGAAACATGCTGTCAAGATACATTTGCAAGGGGCCAGCATAAGGTCACACATTTACCTCCGTCGCAAATAAAGAAGGGGTCACAAGGTAATCTAACAAGGACTGAGATCACAATCCATTTCTCATCTGCAGCAGTCTGGTGCAACAAACAAACATCTTCCTTCGTCTTGAGCAGCATCAAAGTAGCAGAGTTCTGGCAATCTCCAAGACCTGAAAAGGATGGGAGAACATATTTTGATGTAAAGCGCTAATAATAGAGATATTATACTTAATTTCAGCCAACCTAGACCCCAAGGCTTTCTTGAGCAAAATGCAGAATTTCAATATCTGACGATGAGTTAAAAAAGGGAAAGTAGATGGGAATTAGAACCAGTACCTTGCTTGATCACCTCCAAAGTCTTTGCTTTAGCGCTCTTCTGAGGTTTGACTTGCAAATTAGTGGGATCATCTCCCAATTGGGCACTTCTTCTCGATTCAACTGTCTATACTGTCCTTTCTCTCTCTTATTAGCACTCTTCTGTTATTTTTTTTGAAACTGGGCATGAGGGCTGCCCTATACTAATTCACAAGGAGAAGAGAACAGTATACAGTGCAGCGCAAGAATAGTACAATGTTGGAGACTGGGTCACCGGCAGGACCAAAGCAGTGGCCGGCCTTAAGGAGGATGGCGGCGTCTGCGCAAGGCGTCCTTGGGAAGCTGGGCAACTGCTTTGAGGTATAACCCATGGATTTTCTCCGGAAGCAAACTCCTCGGGGACTCTGAGAATCCAAGAGGCAATTCAACTTGTTCAAGCTGCTGCTGGCTCCTCTGTTGCTTGTGATGCAGCGAGCTAGTCCTGTAGAGTGGCAAGCCGAACAGGTTTCTGCGAGTCCACGAGCTGCTCGAATGGTTCTGCGAGTGATTTGTTGAGCCGGTTGACGGCATCGGGGGAGAGGCAGCGCTCCGTGAGCAGAATACCTGCGAGAGCCCGTCAAGATGCGAGGCCAGATTGAATGGGCTTCCCTATTCCCTCAATCTAAACCACTCACATCTCATCCAATAGCTAGTTTTTTTTTATATTTTCACCATTTACACATTTATCATAAATAATAAAAAAATACAGAAAAAAATAAAATTTATTTTTTATTATAATTTTTTTTACAGAAATTATAATTATATTTAGGGAGCGCTCAGTGCTAGATGCACCACATAGGCCAAATGAGCTATTACTTAACTTTGATAGTTAACCCAACTAATTATTAATCAATTATATCCAATATATAGGCTATATCATGTATGTATACATACTCATATACATAGGCTAGGAGCCTAAATTTTCATAGATCCTAGACGGTTGCCCCTGCTGTCCAGGGCTAGGGCCAGCCCTGGTTCGCGTCGTCCTATTCCAGGATCGAGGGAGGCAGGAGATGCTGTAGGCGTCCGTGATGATCGCGGACTCTGCATCCATCCTCCTCCGTCTCTCGTCCGCCTGCCGCCCAGCTCTTCTTAACCGCCTCCTCCACCTGCTCTCCTTGCGCAGCATTGGGCAAGGAGACGGTGTTGGCGACGGGATCCAGTACGTAGGGCGGCCCCAGCCCGGCGTTGAGGCGGCGTTGGTGTTTTTGCTTTTTTTTCCCTTTTAATGGAGAAAAGACTAGGGCCCATCCAAGCAACGCCTAACTGCTTTCTAGCCCAAAATGCGATGTTGGCCTGGACTGGGCTGCTTTCTTCAATTTCAGCTACACGCTATCAATGTAACCTGTCTGGGAGTACTTTTCAGAGTTTTCCGAGGACACTGCTACATATTCACAAAAACCATACCATAGTGTATTAATTAACTAAACGTTTCTTTACTTTCGTTCATGGACCATACTACCGCTCAACACTACCACGCTAGTTATCATGGTATAGCCAAATCCTGTCATTTCACTACCGAGTGGACTGATAGTATTGTTTAGTCGCTCCTCTACCAGTAGCGTAGAAAGAAATGCCATTTAGCTGAACTTAAACTGCAGCATGACAAGATAACACTGCCACTCCACTAGTGTAAGCTAGCGCATGCATGGCGCATAATCTCATATTGTCCGCCATTCTCACCACTATAGTTGACTCGATCGACCAATCGGCTAGGTTAAGTGGTGTTGGACGCATTGTCAAATGCCGTGATATTTGATCGAGCACGACTTTGGACTAAGCCATGCATGAATGCACGAAACACTAAGTAAACTAAAGCGTCTCATACGAATGAACAAATACTACATATATTACGTATGGGGACTCCTCGGAAGGGGAGGATATCCACGTGTTCCCCACGAAACAGCCCGTAAAGGTTTGGTAATTACGTTTAGGTCCCCGGTTTTCATAAAAAGATCCTTAAATTCTTGCGAAAAAGCCCCTACACATTTTTTTTACTGGGTAGTGACCCGCGGTTTCCCGTAATTACGAATAGGCCCTTATTTCTTCGAAAAGACTCTCTTTTTTTTTTGCAAAAAAACCCCTCTACTCTCCTTTTATTGCGAAAAGGCTCTCGATTTTTTTTGCGAAAAACCCCTACTCTTTTTTTCTGTGAATTTTCGCCTCTTTTATTTCGGTCCACACGGTGGCTAGCGTGGCGTGGCGCCACGCCTACGTGGCTAGTTGACTGATTGCATGGAGTAAGCTAGCGCATGCTTCTCTAACTTCACGACGTGTGTCGTGTGGCTGCCGTCGACCATGCATGCAGAATTGCAGATAGATAGACCCACGTTACCAACAAGTAACATTATGGCCGGCCGGCATACTGTAGCAAGGGAAACTCGGTGATGAATTATGAATTTTTTGTACGGATAATCTATTTTTATTCGAAATTACATAAATATACCCGCGGGAAATTTTTTTACAAAAATAGGCTCTAGTCGCCTAATGGTTGGGTGACTGGAGCCTTTCGCCCAACCAGACCGCGACACAATATTTGTCGCTGCACAGTGGAGCGACTACATGCAGTTTCTCTTCCGTACGACGACTTATATGTTGTCGCCATTTCGTTAGGCGACTAGCATGCAGTCGCCATCCCGTTAGGCGACTTCATGTAGTCCCCGTGGTTGTTTTAGATTTTGTGAATTTTGTAATGTTCAGCCGGTAAAAAATATGTTGAAGTTGTAATAAAAGTTTATGTTCATTGTATATTGTAGGTGCGTAAAAAGTTTTATAAACTTTTTTTTATAAAAGATTGAGTAGAGAACGATCGATACATACACTGTTAAGTGAGATAGTTTATGTGCGGAGAAGAGATGATAGACTTATGTAAATTTAAATAAACTTTATAATATAACTGTGAGTAACATGCCACATATTTTTTCTTTACATGCATAACATATATAGCATCTGCAGCACGCCTCACTCGTCACCCTGGTGTGCCCCGTCACCGCGCCCACGTCCTCCCATACGGCCTCGCTTGGCTCTCCTCCGGTGCAACGGGTTAGGACGATCCGAAAAGGTAAAATGAGCAGGAGGGTGTCTATCCCGCTCTGCGCTGGTGGAGTCAGGTGCACCTCTGGCTGTGTGGCCTCCGGTGCACCGGGGAGGGCACTGCCAGAGAGAACCTCCGGTGCAGCGTCGGAGAACTGTCCGGACCACTCCGCGAAAAACTGGTCCACATCGTCCTGCCCGGGGGAGACGCCGTGCTGCTGATAAGTACCTGCAATAGTAATATCATTAGTTCATTGCATGTCGTCTTGGGATAAAAACCAGATCAGACGATGCGTACCCATAACTGACGCTGGCGCCATCGAGGTAGGAGGAGGGGCGTGCACCCCCTGCGTGTGGAAGGGGATGTGCTGAGGATGCGTGAAGTGAGGTGGTGTAGGAGCCTGTGCCCAGGCTGAACCCCCTGGCTGCTCCGGGTGAGGTGGTGGAGGACGTGTCCACGTACTACCTCCGGAGTAGTGCCACGCTGGTCGGGGTGGCACTGGTGGCCGAGCATTCGGAGCGGTGGGCGTGGAGACCGCCGGTAGCCTCGTGCAGGACAGTAGGCTAACAATACGTCTACACCCGTCGTGCATCCGACGCGCAAAGCTGACGCCCTCCTCATGGGTCAGCTGCCCACCAGTGGCGACCCTCTCCAGTAGTGAGCTGGAGTCGGCCCATAGGGCAGCACCGACGTCAGCCTGAACACAAAGACATGAAATGGTCGATCATCGAAACAACATTACCATTTGGGAATCTTTGAAATGACATGTAACGTACTGCGATGTGAGCGTCGCGCGCGGGTGCGCGGGGTACGTGTCCGTCGGAGCGGCGACGCTATGCCTGCGTATAGAAACATTACGAAATGTGAGTATTTGCGAACACAATAGTAAGTATGTACGTATTTAGCACGAACGATCACTCACGCGTGCACGTTCCGTGGAAGCGATGGTCCGAATGGTACAGGAACCGCCTGGCGTAGCCCAAACTGGCGCATGACTCTCTGGGGCGTGTTGTCCTCAACGTAGATATAATACACGAGCTTTCGGCGGGTGAGCCAGAAAGCCCGGTCACGAAAGCAAAGTGTGGACAGCCCGCTAGGAGTACGGGCCTGCACTGCCGTATCTACGTACGACTCCTAGCACACGTCATCGGCTGTGATGCGATCGAACTGCTCCACAAAGGGTGCGTACGCCCGCGTGACCTGCACATGCGCGAACTGTACTTGCAACAAAGACAAATTGTTTAGTGTGACGATCGTCAATATGAAATAAATAGTTGACTGTGATAATACTTACTCGACGACGGCACCAGAGAGAACCCATCGTCGGCCGGTCGACGTCTCCCCCTGGATACATCTCGAGCCCGTACGGACCCATATCGTCTAGCACAGGTCGTCCGAGGCTGAAGCGCTCGAACGACCACAACTGTAGCAGGAGGGGACAGCCCGTGAGGATCGAGTTCGCCTTGGTCCTCGTGCACGCATCGCACAGGGCGCGGTACGTCACGGCAAGTGCGGCCGATCCCCAGCTGACCTGGTGGGGCTCGCCTTCAGCGATCGCCCTCGCATAAGCGATAAGGCAAGCATCCGCTGAGTTGCCGTGGCTGGTGGTGAAAAGCACCCAACCAAACAGCCACAACACATACGCCTCCAAGTGCCGCGATATCTGGTAATCGTTTGCCTGCTGAGCCATGCGCTCCACCTGAATGTAAACAAGTTGTTATTAGTACGTAATACTACAAATAAGACACGATCAATTGTAAATACGACGTACCCGATACTGTGAGAGCCACCTCAGCGTCGACGATCAACTAATACTCGAGATGTCGAGGACGGTTGTGCTGGAATATAGTAGATATATTTATTGATTCGAATCTACTGAAATTCAATATGCATGCATATGTTTAACCTGGTTGCAGCATAGGGTGAAATAGTTGAGTTTGTTTTGTAGAATTGGCTCTGCAGGCTATTAGCCCCCATATGATTAGATTGGAATTGATCTCATAAACAATCTGATCATGATTCACAGATGTGTGCTAGCGACTAATATATTTTAGACTCATTAAACTGGCCTATCTGATTGTGGTTGGTGACATAGTTCACAAGTCTCACGGTGTATCGGAAAATAGGTGGGTCGCTTTGCAACACCCAGAGATGAAGTCTATAAATAGGTCCCTATCCTCTAGCCTCATAATGCGATTATCAGTGGCACCAAGGAATAGATAGAGGAATACAGGATAGACCGAAAAAAAACCAAGGAATAGATAGAGGAATACAGGATAGACCGAAAAGTCTCTATAGAATTAATTTAAGGTTTGAGAAAATCTAACAGGGCATCTCCAATGGTTATAGCTAGCAACTAACTATAAGACTTCCACATCATCTATATAGTACACACTAAAGCTAGCATTCTAAAGAACTATCTATAAGGATATCTATTTGATGCTTACATGCACACACAGAATTTATAGAGGCTGCCTCGTTTGGCGTTATATACTAGTGCTTAAGGAAGAGCTGGCTCGATTTTTTTGCATACTCTCTTTCCTCCACATAGGATATATGCTGATGTGTACATGCATATAGCTAGCTGACTCAGACCATTGGAGATGCCACACACTCGGGTATGCGTGTGTGGGCGTGCGTTTCAGGTTTGAGTGCGTGTGTGCGCGTGCTTGTACTCTAAAAAAACAGCTCGATTTACAATTTTTTTAATTTTGGTGATGAATGTGGGGAAAATCCCATGTATTATGCTGTACAATTTGTGGCAAAAAAATTCAACAGAGTGATAGTTCTGAAATGTGCCATTTTTCTTCAGGGGGAAAGATTGATCCCTGCAAATGGTCGAATTGTTGGCTTTAATAGGAGATTTATTATTATTTTTTTGCGAGGGCTTGAACACTAGATAATCTTGAGTTCAGTTGAACAGAAGATTTTGGTGGATGTTACTTGTGATGTGTTGCTCAAGTGGCTGTACATCTTTTCTTTTTATTAGCTGTGATTTGTTGCTTCCGAATTTGCTGCAATGGACATCATGCCCCCGAAAATGCTATTCTCCATTTTGAGTTCATCCGTTTGTGTGTTTCCATTGTAGTGTTGCTCCGGTTGGTGCTATTGCTGTTGGAGAGGAGATTCTGCACACTACACAACGTGCGTCGAGTTTTTTTTCTGTTCAGACTTGAAGTACGTTTTTGGAGCTTTTGCTGTGGGCTACTGCAAATTTTGAGGAGGGTGTTCCACTTCCATTTTTTTTAGCAAGATCCATGAACACTTATTTACAAAAATGAGGCTCCAAACTTGTACTGAAATTGAGGATATCCTTTCATGTCCCATGTAATGAACATGCAAGACCTTGTACACTAGGGGGATTGGTACTGATGTCCCAAATGGAAAATGTGCCGATTAAGTGCTGAATCAAGATGTTCTTTTCTGATTTTATTTGGTTCATTTCTCCTATTTTCTGAATGTTTGGGCATGTCTCAAAATCCCCCCTTTCTTCTTCCTGGCAGTCTCTTGCATTTTGTTCTTGTTGCTTTTTTTTTGTCCTTGGTGCTTGTCCCAGGGCGATTCGGTGTGTAATGCTCATGTCACATTGTGGAAATATTTATGTCCAATTTGGTGTTGTGCAAAAATCTTGAATGACAAAAAGGTCCCATTTTTAATTTGAACATTGATCTCATTGCATGAGAAAAATATTCACGAGTGATTACGCGCGCTCTCTCTCTACTCTTCTCTTGCATGAAACTAATATGTTTGAGCATGGCATTTTTACCTATCACAGGATTTTACCTGTGGAAATTCCTGTTTCCGCATGTGCACGCGTTGGTTCAATGGCACATATGCCTTAGAGCATCGTCGGATCCTAAGCCTAGGCCTAACACATGTAGCACAAGTGACTCGAGAGGCATCTTCATCAACACCTTCCACAAGCCGCAACCCCCTGCTTGCGAGAACAGAGAGGGCCCTAGCGATGTCGTCGTCAGCTGTCGTGCCGCCTGCTGCTATGGTCGTTGACGAGGCGGAGGACAACCAGCTCTCCTCCATGTCCATAGATGACATCGTTTGGGCCTCCCGCCTCCTTGAAAATGAGATTCGTGTCCTCAAGGTGCGTGCTCTCAAATTTGCGATGATGTGCTCACCAATTTGTCCCAACTTGCTTTTTAATTTTATCTTGACTTGCTTTGAAATTTAACCTGACTTGCTTCTGAAATTTGTGCGTACTACTTTCAAATTTAACTCGATTTGCTTAGAAATAACCCTGATTTGCTTTCCAAAATATACTATATTGCTTTCACTTTTTTTATCCCGATTTGATCACAAATTTGTCTTAGTTTGCATTCAAATTTGTACTTTGCTCTCAAATTCATTTTGACTTGCTTCCAAACATTGTCCTAGTTTAATTCATTGTCCTAGGTTAATTCATTCTGATTTACTTAAAAATTTGTGATGATTTGCCTTTCATCTCTGGTGAGGAGAGGGAGAATGCAACTGAATTTGCACAACTCTTCTTACGTGGTTGTGACGTTAGGAAAAAAATGCACAATACATGTATAGAATTAAAAAGGAAAAGCATATGAAAAATGGCATGGCAAGCAGTCCAGAAAATAGCAATAGTAGGGTTCAAATATGTAACGGTAAATAGCTAGTTGCAGGGTGTGCGTACATATAACTATTGCACACACACGGTTTGTAGTGGTATCCTCTTACCTGGCATTTTTGACTCTCTTTCCATAACTATTTCCCCTTCTTCCTCAAATTAAAGTGAACCCAAACTCCCTTCAGATGTCCAAACGGGGGCATTTCATTACAACTCATAGCACTAATTTGGGACGGCAAAACATGTTTTGGGACAATAAAATGAGGGATCACATTGAAGCGCAAAATAAAAAATTGAGTACATTGAAGTTCATCAAATAGCATAAAATTGCATAACAAGAAAAATGAGAAAATAAACTAAGGAAGAGCGCCCGAGTAGGGGAAGGACAAGAAGGCACTGAAGCTTTGTACAGAGAGGGATTGGAGAAGGTAAGGATGGGAACTTGAGAAGGGAGAGAGGAGGGATGAGAAAAAGGAAAGAGGAGGCGCTGGTTCTCTCTCCCAAACGTGGCCTCAGTTCTCTCCTGATGCGGCACCAATGGACCGAATACATTAGTGGAGAAAATCAGTGAAGGATGGAATACAGAGGAATACGTGTGCAGGGTATTCTCTACTCACTAATCTGGAGGGCACTGGAGGGCCGATGTTGGGGGTAGGGCCTCCTCCCGGATAGTTACCACTTTTATAGCAAATGTGAGTTTTTGGCACATCTATCGTATTTTAAATTCGTATTTACAAAAATATTAGTATACACGTGACAATGACAGAAACGTCTATTCTGTCACCCGGTCACCGAGCGGCAGCACCATATCCATGACACGTGGCTAGCAAAGCTCCGTGGCCATGTGGCAGGCGCCTGCCGCCGGGCCACCATGTGGCTCCGTCCTTGCCACTGGACAGTAGGTAATTAGGCCGGCTAATTATCCGACTTAATTACCTACTTGAATTAGTATATTGTATTTACTTCTTGTTCGAATTTTTAAATATAGCAAATAAGCTTTAAAAATTATGAAATTTCATGTGTAACCTTTTGACACAATGTACTTCATTAAATATTTTTTGACAATTTTATCCACTCTGAATGTTGCTAAAAAATTCATACGATTATGATATTTGTAGGAGTTGTTACATATAGGAAACGAGCTCTAAAAATTTTAAAATTTTATGTGCAGCGTACCAACACAGTCATCCTAATTGTCTAATTTTTCTGGAATTTAATGTTCACTGATTTTGCTAGGTTAATTTATGTTAATTTAATCATAATTAGGATTCTGTGATACTCATTTAATTCGCGTTTCAAATCGTATGCAACAGGGCCACCATGCAGTGGCCATCTTTTGCAGTGCGTGTCCTCCCTTCTTCGCACATGTGTCACCCCCTTGCTGCTATCTCCTCTTTCCCTTCCTCCTTCGCATATATGTTGGCTTATCCATGTCGTCCCTCTTGCCCGCTCCCTCATCCACACATATGTCACTCTGTCTATGTCGTCTCCTCTTATTCGCTCCCTCATCCACACATATGTCAGTCTTACCATGGTGTCCCCCCTTGCCTGTGGTGCTGCGCATCGATAATGAGTTCTTAATTTCTGGTGTTAGTGCACCAAGTTCCACTACGGAGGTAGAGGAACCCATAAGCGCTATAAGTTTTTCGGAGTGGATTCATCAGCACGCTCCTGAATTAGGGAAATGGTCCCTTCTCAATGAAACGGACGATGCGAGGTACGGAATTATGACAACCAACATGTTCGAGGTGTACAACAGTGTTCTGAAAGGCATATTGGGTCTTCCCATCACCGCGATTGTCAAAGAGATATGGTCTCACACTATCGGTTATTTCATCAATAGAGCCATCGCAGCCAAGTGATAGATGGACGAAGGCAAGTAGTGGTCTGAGAGCATACAGAGGCACATGGACCAGAGGATAGAGAAGGCCCAAATGCACTACATCCGGGTAGTTGATGGCCTCTGGAGGAAGAATGAGATCAGGCTTCGGCAGAAATATGTCAACAGTAATGCCAGGGGTGAAATGAAATAGGCATGCACCCTAGGTGATGTGGCCATATGCACCTGCAACAAGTCGAAGCTAATGCACAAGCCATGCTAGCATGTGTACAAGGCATGTGCACAAATAAGGCAGATGTCCGAGCCGTACACCTCTGAGTACCATGACATGCAACACTTTTTCAGTACATGAAGTACAGAGTTCTACTCCTACGGCTTGGACATAAATTACAGGGACCTTTAGCCGAACATGCTACAATGGTCCCCCAACAAGGACTTGAAGATAACTGCGAAGGGACAACAGCAGACGCAGCGCTTCTAGAACGACATGGATGTCAGCCAATGTACCAGCATTAGCCGCACAGTAAAGCACGACAACGTTGGTGATTTCATGTATCTTTTTGTTTATTGAATTAATTCATATTTCTAGAAATTTGAGATGTAGTATTTTATGTGGTGGTAATTGCCATGTGATTACTAATGAAATCATTGCCATTAAGTGGTAAATTTTAGCTACATTATTTTTAGTTACCAATGCTTCATTACAGGCCACTTGTTATTTTCTGTACCCGCTTCATTACAATGCTTCGTGTGTACCAGTGCTCCCCGACCACATGAAGTGGGTGGCCCACCCACATGTGAACATTCCACCCAACCTCATTAAGTGGGAATCCCGCATCCCCGGCCATGTTCAGTAACCTAACAAGTCACCTTTTTACAGCAATGTGACCCAACGAATCAGCTTTTCATACTGACAAGGCCCAACGCTACCGCAACATACCTCATCTGGCCAGCGACGTGACCCAGCGAGCCTACTTTTTGCACTACCAAGACTAAACCATGGCCTCACACACTAACAAGACCAAACGGAGCAACTTTGTGTAACAACGTGATGCTATGCTGGTCCACGAATCATCTGGCGTGCCCTTGCCTCGTGGACGCGAATTTGCTCAAACCGAATTAGACTTGCAAAACATACGTTGCGTCGACTTAACCTATAAGTACTACCCCTTCAGTACTGTGTTTACTACACCATAGCTGAAACACCACTTCGCTACTATGGATAAGCAATGGGATGAGATCACCCGACTAGCAAAGGTTGCAGTAACCCAGGACGAACGAGCAGCCCATGCCAGGAGGCCACCTCCTAGAAACGAAGCCCCATACCTCCAACCCTAAGCCATACCTCAACGTTCCCATCGAACATTCGCCATACGACCCGCTGAAAGATCAAGCTCCGATTAAATTAGTTAAGGGGGAGATTGAAAGATCAAGACCCGATTAAGTTGGTTTTGGTGTTAATAAAAAATACCATTATGAGATCTTGGTAATAATGATAAATACTTTTATAATGTTTTGGTGATAATGACAAATGCATATATGAGACTAATATGGTTGTTTAAGTTCATTTATATTTAGCCTCATTTGGATGGAAAGGTGAAATCAAAGAGGTATGCATTCAAAATCATTCTCTATTATACTAATGCATTTCTTAGATCCAAAATATAGATTGAACTCCTCGATTAGTCCAAAATAAATATGTGCATATGTCTTCATTATATACACTTGTATGCACACATTTAGGGGGAGCTCTCTCTATAGTTTGGAGTTTCATAAGTATTGATCCATACTTCTTTTAATATGCATATTTAGGATCTTTACTTTGAAATACATTCTTGAGTATATGTGGCTTGTGTAGTATATATATATACTCATGTGTAATCGGGTTGTCATCTAGCTTCTCCATTATGTGTTGATGGATGGATGATTTATGACAACCGGATTGGTAAGATTTGTTTAGAGCTTATCTTAGAGTATACAATTGTTGTGTACAAATTGTATACTCGTAAATCAATTTTTATATCTCATGATTTGTTGAGATTGTTATGAATTACTAAAAAGGAAAGATTGTTGAATCCAGTCCCTCCATTATGTGTTAATGGTGAAGTTTGATAATTAATGACAATTGTTTTATGGACTAACATTTCCATGAGTTGGATGAATATGTTAGGTTCCACAAATGAGGATGACTTGGGATGACTTCATACGTTGAAGGTCATCAAGTCAAGTATTGAGAAGAAGATGGCTTCATGTGTTGAAGACCATTAAGAAGAAGATGCATGGAGATGATCATGTATTAATCATCAAGTCAAATGAAGACCATCATGTGTTGATGGGGTTAATGAAAAAGATGCATTATGTGTTAATGCATATCAAGACGATGACTCAAGGCAAAGGTATGGCTAGTTAGGGCTAAGGATGTGTTCCTAGTCTTTTACCGGTCTTGGTGTTTTGTTGGAAGACCGGATTGCTAGTATAGGTTGCCGTACTATTAAGAGGGGTCATGTCTAGTAGTTTGAGTCTCATCATATATTGATAGCTCAAATCTCACTTGCTCTGAGTGGCTTTGTGTGAGTGGCTCGTTCGGCTGTCGGAAGTACCAGCTCTGTGTGAGCGGCACTACCAGAAGAGAGGTAGTCTGACTGGCCTGATCTGTTCTGACCAGGCTAGAAGAGAAGTCTGACCGAGGAGTAGTCAGACCGGCCCCAGCCTGGCGGTCAGACCGGCCTTCAAGTAGCGGTCAGACAGGCCGGTTGTAGGCGGTCAGACCAGCATGGTAAGAGCGGTCTGACCGGCCAGCGGAAGTTCCACGTTTCGCCCGCAACCTTTTTTTTTCCAGAGAGCGACCTTGGCTGATTTTCTGAAGGGTGGTCTGACCGGTCCTGTGTGGGCGATCTGACTGATCCTGGCGGTCTGACTGGTTTCTGCGTGGCCAGCTGACCGGTTTTCCAGCCCAACTGTTAGTTTTTGTAGCCGTTGGGAGGGCGGAAGTACCGGCCACATAACTGCGGTACTTCCGGCTCTCGGGCTGATTTCAGCCCTCTCTCTTCTCCAACGGCTAGTTTTTGAGGGAGGTGTATAAATACTTCCTCAAGGCTAGTTGGAGAGGTTGTTGCTTGACCTATTGTTGTGTTCTTGAGCTAGAGTGAGGCTCTCCACTCAATTGTGCATGTGTTGCACTTTGTGAGAAGGGAGAGAGACTATAGAGTGCATGTGTTGCCTCTAGAGGAGGACTTTATGTCTGGATTGAGCTAGTGCATTCGTTGCATTTGGTGAGAGTCAAGTGAGGGACTTGACTTGTTACTCTTAGAGTTTCCCGACTCCTAGACGGCGTTGGAGGCGTTATGTGCAGTAATCTTCTCAAAGAAGGTTGTGAGAAGACCCGGTGAAGTTGTGAAGGTTGAATCTCACCTACCCGGAGCGGGAAAGAGCTATCACTAGTGATTTGATGTGGAAGTCTTAATTCGTGGAGCTGGTCTAATTAGTTCGGGCTTACCTCAGCGTGGACTAGGGGAGACCGGCAAGTCTCCGAACACCACGGTAAAAAGAGACCGTGTCATTTGTGGTTTGCTTTCTTGTGCTCAATTTACTTTCAAGCAATTTACTTACATAAAACTAATTTGATTGCTTGTATACCTAGAATTGCAAACCTTAACTTAGGCTAGAATCATTGGTGCACTTAGCTAAATTTGTGTGACTTAGGCACTATTTGAGCTAAACCAAATTGATTTAAGCTTCCGCATTGTATACTTGGTTTAGGAAAATAGAAAAAGTCTTGAATTGGTAATATTAATTAGAAGACATTTTTTAGATCACCTATTCACCCCCCTCTAGTCGGCCACCTCGATCTTACACCCGCCCATGGGGGAGACACCCCCTTTCTGCTAGTGCAAGAACGGATACAAGTTCTTCAAGTCCAAGAACCGGTTGAGCTTGGGCATGCGTTACTGGAGTAGCGGTAACTATGCCTAGGACTATCCCGACCGGTGTTAAGACACAGCCCATTACCAGCAGCCGGTAAGGATAGGTTACAGTGTATTCTCATACAAGTTCTCTTGTATAGCACGCACTAACAAGCTCTCCCCTCTTTCCGCAGTCTCTGGATCCGCTATGTGCATACCGTAAATGGATCGACTGGGAGATCCACCCGCATGACCAGTGGCAGCTGGATTGCGAGGAGTGGGACGCACAGATGACAAGCGAGAGGATGGAGAAGTGGCGGCCACCGAAGATCGAAGCAAGCATATCCGGCAGAAGACGGAAGCTCACCTCGAGGTGTGCAAGCGCAAAGAGCACGAGGCTCATGAGAGAAAGTGCGAACTAGCGGCCAAGGCCAGCCCGGCCAGTGAGGACAACAACGTCGATGTCGCGAGGAAGGGCAAATGGCCGTGGTCAATGCTGTAGTTCAACCCTCTTCATCCATATGTATACGATCCTTGGTTTCTTAGCCTTTATGCCATGTAACCACCTTGTCGGATCAGCTGTCATTTAGTTATCATTACACCATTTATCCAAAGTTCTCCTCCATGTATGAATTCCATGTTGCGTCGCAATATCATTTATATTCGTACTTACAAATCGTTGCTATCTCAATCATCCCCACAAAATCACACTACAACAATATACAATAATCATAAAATTTTATTGTGAGTCTAACAGATTTCATACCCTTGAGAATCTATGAAAATCACAAAATGATCAACCTACTTTATCTGCCCTTTTATTTCAAAAAAAAATTGCAAACAAAACCTGTGCAACTTGTCGATGTGTCACCCACCTCTTGAATGAAGGTATATTACTATAATTTCAAACAAAAATAAGATTATTTCAAAAAAATCATGTAACAACGATCCACCCATGTGGGACTCTGGCGTCAGCATCAGTCGAGCAAAATTCATAATGCATAAAATTCCCCCAAAAAATAGATAATTAGGACAACTATGTCCGAAAACTACACATTAAAGTTTGTAATTTTTGGATCTCGTTTGCTATATGTAACAATTCCTAAAAATATCATAATCGTATGAATTGTTAAGCAACATTCAGAGTGTATAAAATTGTTAAAAAATTATACAACAAAGTACATTGTGTTTGAAGGTTGCACATAAAATTTCATAATTTTTTAAGCTCATTTGTATATTTAAAAATTCAAACAAATAGTAAATATAAAACAATAAATCAGGCAGGTAATTAAGTAAGTAGGCTTAATTACCTGCTATCCGATGGCAGGACGGTAGGGACGGAGCCGCACAATGGCTAGGCGGCAGGAGCCCGCCGCATAGCCATGGGGTTCTGCTGGCCACGTGTCACGGGTGTAGTGCTTCCGCCTGGTGACCAGATGGCAGAATAGACATTTCTGCCATTGTCGTGCGCATACTGATATTCTTGTAAATACGGATTCAAAACACGCTAGATGTGGCAAAAACTCTAGCAAAGGTCTCGTTCTTTTCTACGTATGGCTTATAGCTTTCGTCGAGGAAACAAACAGATCAATTTCACCACTAGCTTTTTAAAGTGGTTTATCGAAACAGTCTTTTCAAAGCGAGTTTTCGGCATTCAATTTGTTTATACAAATACTCACATTAGAATAAAAAAACATCAACTATAACCATAAGTAATCTGTCGTAGCAGAAAAGAACTTGCCCATATTTGATCGATAAACAATACTTTAATGCCAAACCTGTCACACAGTAACGCAAAGCTCTCCTTACTAGCTGTAGACGGCCTATAGAAGAAAACCTTTTTGATAAATTGATCCATACATGCAAACTACTCCCTTTAGTCATAACAGAGCACCGTTTTAGATATCTGCATGTTATCTAAAATACAACTTTGACTACTAATTTATATTATAATAGATTTATAGAACCTGATAAAATTATAATATTTCTTTTTGAATCAAATCAATCCATACCATTTTTACATATTCAATTCAAATATTGAAAAAGATACCAACAACCAAAGTTTAGAAAGTTTGTATGCCCCTACCCCAAAACGACATTTATTTTGCGACTGAAGGGAGTTCAGAAGATGCACCTTACTACGTCGTTACATGGGCTCGGACGCATACAATCACTCGAAATGAGCTAGCCAGTGGATAAAAGGTCCAGTTCTTTTTAGCTTTTTAGTTGATTTTTGGATTTAACTTCTATCAGTCGACATTATTTATCGAACCTACTAGCTATAGTAAAATACCATCGGTTGCAACCCAAAAAAACAAGACTAAAGACTAACTAGAATGGCATGCATCCTGTATAGAAGGAATTAAGTTAACATACATCGTTTCATCAGACTGGAGGTGACCAAATGGATGGCCTGGTCCAGCACAACACGGGGCACATAGGCACTACCCATTTAGGTACGGGCACATTTGGCCGTTACTCGAACGAGTTGTGTCTTGCTGGCCTATAGGCTGAGGCACCGACCTAAGCATGGCCCGATAGCCTCATGGGTCGTATCAGGCCAGCTTGGGCATGGTTAGCTTGTCAAGCCAGTGTTGGCCATTTAGCATATTTGGCATGAATTTTTTTTAGAAAGTAAGAAAAATCCTAGGAAATATGTAAAATACAAAAAAAATACAAAAAGATTGTATATATTTATAAAAATAAACTATATAAAACTCAAATTACAAAATAAACCATATAAATATTAAGAAAATGAAGGAGTCTAACAAGTAATGCCTGAGCCATACTATGCCAAGCCAGGTAATATTTGTGCCATACCGAACCAGCCCGCTAGGTCAAAGTCTCGACCCAAACATAGCACCGGTTATCGGACCAGAGCAACACGACACGTTTAGATGGTGGACCATATCCTGTCTAGACCAGATCAACAGTGCTGATCTTCGGATTGACCCGGCTAGCACAGGCCATTTGGCCACCGCAGCAGGCCGTGCCCAGTAATTTCAGGAGCGAAAACGATCGATCGATGGAACTCCAAAGGAATTGGTGGACCTGACAGCTCGATACGTCGGCTGGGATCGATCCAACTCCGGCACAATCACGACGTCGTGTTCTTGGAAAACTTTGCCCCAGTTGCACGACAGTTGCGGCGTAATGACTGGACTGGAATCTTCATTCTTTTCCGCGGTACTACTAGTCCGGGATGAAGATGCATATATGCATGGATATCAACAAGACGTGTTCTTGAAGTTTGAACGGACGGTCACAGATATAAAGGTCGATCGGTAGGTTCTTTTCTGTATGTCCTTCTCAAAGGAAAACTCTTTTCTAGCTATTAGCAACGCTATTTCTGCAGGTTAAATGTAGAAGACTGCACTATTGGAAAGATCAAAGCTAGCTAGATGTGACTCTCGATTCTCGAATCAAAGCCAGTTTTGACATTGTTTCATATCGTATTTACAAAAATAACAGTATGCGAGATGTATTGACAAAAATATCATTTTTGCCATCGGCGAGCCGAGCGGCAGCGCTCGCGAGGCGACGCGTGGCACTATCGCCGGTGGCAGGCGCCTATCGCCCAGGGGCTGGGTGGCAGGCGATCTGTCACCCAGGGTGCAGGCAGCAGGCAAGCCTGTTGCCCAGCCCGCAGGCGGCAGGTAATTAGACCGGCTCCTAATGACCTGCCTATTTTTTTATTTAATGTTTGTTTAAATTTTCGAATATATCAAATGAGCTCCAAATATTACGAAAATATATATACAGCCTTCCGACACAACGTTCCTCATAGTGTAATTTTTTGGGGAATTTTACCCATAGCGAATGTTGCTCAAAAATTCATACAATTTCGAGAATTTTACGAGTTTTTACATATAGCAAACAAGCTCGAAAAATTATGAAATTTTATGTGAAGCCTCCCGATGCAGCAATAGTTATTATGTAATTTTTTAGGAATTTTATACAGTCCAAATTAACCATGTTTTTTTGGATTAACTTTTAACATGAATTTAACGAATATTAGGGCAAAGAACTATTGGTTGTGTGAAGCCTGTCACCAGCCCCCGGGCGGTAGGTAATTAGGCCAGCTAATTAGCTGGTCTAATTACCTAACTAATTGTTTTTTCTATTTAGTACTTATTTGAATTTTCAAATATACCAAGTGAGCTCAAAAAATTATGAAAATTAATTACAGCCTCCCGACACAATGTTCCTCGCAGTGTAATGTTTGGGGAATTTTATCCATGGAGAATATTGCTCAAAAATTCATACAATGTTGATATTTATACGAGTTTTTACATATAGCAAACAAGCTCCAAAAATTACGAAATTTTATGTGAAGTCTCCCGATGTAGTAGTAGTTATTGTGTAATTTTTGGGTAATTTTATGTGGTCTAAATTAGCCACGTTTGTTCGGATTAACTTAACCATGAATTTAACGATCCCAACGCCTATTTTGAAGTGCCATGTGTCGGGCAATTGTGGTATATATTATTGTGGCTATTTGGTTCGCACAATTTTCACTCTCTCTGTATGTGCCCCTCTTGCGTTATTTGAGTGTCGTCCAACCTCGCCCGCTCCCTCATTTGCACATTTGTCATTCTTACAATGTCGTCCCTATGGGTGCAAACGGGTTGGATTCGGACGGATATTGTTGTTACCATATCCTAACCCATTTTTTTTCCTCCGGATTCGGTACTAATCGGATTCGGTACCAATCAGATTCGGTGCCGGATCGGTCGGGATTAACCGACCCGTTTGCACTCCTACTTGTTTGTAAGGAATGCATGTAGTACAGCAAATGGAGTAGGAGGACGTACTGTCAAGAACTTGATGTTACTACTTAATAGCTGATGTGGAAGATTTTATTTTACCATTGCAAAAGAAAATGAAACGTCAAATAGTAGCACTAACCTGAAATCAAACTTGAAGACGTATCGGATTCGGACGGATATTGCTGTTACCATATCCTAACCCATATTTTTTTTTCTGGATTCGGTACCAATCGGATTCGGTGCCGGATCGGTTGGGATTAACCCGACCCGTTTGCACCCCTAGTCATCCCCCCTCACCTGAAGCACTGGTAGTGATAATGGTTTCTTTCGCTTGGGCATAAATATGCACCTCTCGCGAGTGCGTAGCTCATTAGATCGAGAAGGTAGTGCCTCAGTCGCTCATTACAGAAGGTCATTGTCGCGGTCGTTGCTCATTAGTTCGAGAAGGCAATGCGTAGCTCAAAATTGGCAGTGCTGATTTCTTCTCTACAAAAACAGGTAATTTTCTTATCGTATTCTTTTGATGTTATTCCCATAATTGTAGTTAATTAGTGTTATTTAGTTAGTCGTGATTAATGTAGTTTGTATTACGAAGTAAGTATGTCGTAGTAATTTAGACATAATTTGTACTATTATTGTGTACATACGATACCCATAATTTGTTAGTTCAGGGTAAGTAATGAGTTAGTGGTAAGGATGACGGTAATGAATGGCTCGTCTTTTTTCTGATGAATAATCAAATTATTGGTAAGTAGTGAAGTATTCACCTACGCATGTGATCACTGACTTGTAGTATGTTGCTGTCATTATGAATATTCGCAGTAATATATTGTCTGTCCCATTTGTTGCAAGGTACTATCAAAACTAATAGTGCGTACCTAAATATTTGGAGAAGGCAGCGCGTAAGTCATTGAGGACGCGGCAGTACTGATTAGTTCCCCCAAAAGACAGGTAATTTTTTATAGCATGCTTTCGATGTTATTCCCGTAGTCATATTTACTGTTATTTAGTTAGTCATAATTAATGTAAATTGTATTATGAAGTAATCATTAATGTTCGTACTAATATTTCGTCTATCGTATGTACTGGTAGGTATGACTCTACCAGAGCTTCTGGAACACGCGTACGATAAGAAACATCGTTGCCACACATGGATGACAGGTGATGCGGCTGGACCTTTGCCGTTCAGGCTGCTGGGGGGAGGGATCTGTGGTCGCTGGACGAGCGCTACGTACCAACCCTGCGGGCCATGGGCTTGTTGCCCTTTGCGAGGCTGGTCTCCATCAGGCTTGAGTTCACCATCGATGGTAACCTGCTCGCGGCACTGGTGGACATGTGGAGGCCTGAGACACACACATTACACTTTCGTTGGGGTGAGATGACGGTCACTCTGAAGGACATTGCGTTTTTTACGAGTCTCCCTCTCGGAGGCGACACACTTGTTCCAGCCCCTGTACCAGCCGACAGGAAGGAGAGACTGGCGGACCGGTTCAGCTGGCCTATCCCGGAGAGTGCATGTGGCGTCCCCCGCATGTGGCTTAACAATTTCAGTGTGTGCCCGCAGGTTGCAACGCCGGAGGTCGTCAGGACGCACCTCATCGTGTTTCTTATTCAGCTCTTTGGTTGGAGTTTGTTTGCAGCCACATATGGCGATATTTGCAACGCCGAATTCATTGGCCTCACAGAGTATTTGGTGGACGCAGAGTTTGTGGTGATAACTCGGTACAGCTGGGGATCAGTGGTTCTGTGCACCGCATATCGGGGGTTATGTGATGCTTGCCAGCGCGCCACTGGTGATACCCCCAATCTGGCCATCTGCTACGTGCTCTTGCAGCTGTGGAGTTGGGAGCATTTCCCTATCGGACGTCTGACGATCGTGAAGCCTGTGCACCCGTTCGGCGAGTCACCGACGACCTGACAGATGGGCCCACTATGGGCATGCGATAGACTGCTGCCCGTCTGCGGTGGGCAAAGGGCAAACCATCGAGGTGCTTCTTGCTGTAGCACAATGAGTTCGAGTTGTTGCACAATAGTGATGTCATATAGACTCCCTGGACGGTAGATTTCGTGCTTCGTGTATCGCCGCACAGGCTGTCCCTGTATTGCTTAGAGGATGGGGAGCTATGGATGACGACACACCATCTGGTGTTCTCATACATGGTGGAGGCTTACGTGCCACAACGTGTGATGTGACAGTTGGGTTTGCACCAGGCCGTACCCCCTTTGGATTGCAAGTTCCTACCACATGTCGTGCACTGGTGAGTCAAACTCTATCTGACTATTGTGTATACTTTCATATGTCTTGCTATGTAAAGTCGATGATTCTGGAAATGCCGGCAATCGAGGGTTGGTTGCCATGGTACGGATTGGCGGCCAATACATCAGCAATGGATGATGGCATGGGTGGAAAGGGCACACATCGATGTCATCATGGAGCAGCGTCCGTATGACATCTAGACGTATGACGAGTATGTGGCGTCGTACGTACCGCGGTCACACAGTAAACTGACCATTCCTCCACCAGATCGCCCCAAGCACATCATGCACGAGGAATGTCTGGACCGCTCCATCGATCCCCATAGCACTTTGCGACGGCATGACAGCGTAAGACAGTTCAAATATCTTATCGTTCCATTAGATAAATTCATACTGCTCGTTCCTAAACCTGTTTCATATGTCACTTTAGTTGGAGCAGGTACAGTGCATCACAAGCACGTTGAAGACTACCATCAGTAGTCCAAAGACACCACCGGCTCTGCAGAAGACTATGAAGTTCATTCTAAAGTAGGCCAAAAAATAGTGCACAACCTTACCTGTGGCCGTTCCTCAGATCACAGTGCGCACATGAGCCACCCAGTGGGGGCACCATGCTCACCCGCCAGGTCATCGCGACCTAGCTAGTCCGGCCGGCCATTGCAATCTACTGAGTCTACGGACCTTCGTGAATGGTGCCAACACCGTAAGCACTTTCAAAGTAGTTAGTCCTGCCATGATCGATTTCTGCCTGCAAATATTTGCAACATTACAACTAGTCAGATCACATCGCATGATATGCAAATAATGATGTACTTGCATATTTACATTTGTACGATTGTACGTCTATCGTGAACGACTACGCTACCGCATGGTTAAGACGTCATTCATTCCCTAAGGCAGATGCCACTATTAATGTGCGGGCATCTTCATATTGGTTAATTTTCCCTCGTACCATAACCCCTCCATATTCCCACCGACATCGCTCCCTTTCTTTTGCCCCACTGTGCATCAACTCCCTATCTGCTCCTACGCACACCGACGCTACTCTTCTCTCTCTGCTCGAGCTGTCTCATACTGTGCATAATTCCTAATAGGTTGCGATAATTCACATGATATTCACAAAAAATATTTTTTCAATGTACGTATGATATTATATTCATTCTTAATTTTTCTAACATGTTGTCTAATAATGTTAAGCATTTTCACATGACTAACCTAATTTTTTCAACTACTCTAACATGCCATGGGATCCTCCCAGTTAAATGTTCGTAACGACATAAATTAAATACAAGCATGTTTCTGCTACCTTCTCTTTTTTTTCCCAATTGTCTTTTGTCTAGTCTTCTCTAACAAGGCTAATTCCTTCCTACGTAATAGGATTATCTCATCTATTCAAAGTTATACTATTATTTGCTACAACTATAAATTTCTACGCATGCTAATTTTATACTAGCCAGACTATTTATCTAATATAAAAAATTACTAAAACAAAAAAAATTACCTCACTGAAGTAGCGAAACCTCCTCCTATCCTTCTCCCTCTCCTCTCATCCCCTCTCTTCTCCTCTCTTTTTCCCCCTCTCCTCTCTTCCTTTCTTCCCTCTTCTCCCCTTTTCCTGGGCTCGGCGGCGGCGATTGCAGAGTGCTCAGCCGTACCCTGCTTAGATATGTTGATCCTGTCGCCCAGCGGTTGGGTGACAGGGCTTCCATTCGCCCAACTGCTGAATGACAGGATCCAGTCGCCCAATCATTGGGCAACTTCATTCATATCGCCCAACAGTACACCTACTGTCTTCCTGTTGCTTTGCCATTAGGCAACAAGATCCAGTCGCACAACAGTTAGGTGACTGGAGGCTATTTCTATAAAAAAACAAGTCAGTTATATTTCTGTATTTTGAAATAAAAAAGGATTATTTTAAAAATTCTAGAAATAGCAGCAATTCAAGCTCGAATCGGATATTAGATAGGCTAAGCTAGGTGTTGCCTGCAGCAAATCAGGTGACGAGAAGGACGAACAAATCTCTTCACAAACCACGTAGCGAGTCTTATAAAACTAGAGTAATGACACTTACTTTGGCTGAACGTGTACATTAAGAGTATTGATGGGCATGTACAATTAAGAGTATGAATGGGTACATACCCACTGTGATATTAGTATTGACTAGTATAGTGCCCGTGCTAACGTCACGGCGGCATTTTAGGGATGCACATGAAATCAACCAAATGAATTTTTGAATGGCCATACATGTTTTGTTCCCTGCTTTCAAAGCCAATTTTTGAATGGACATACATGTTTTGTTTGGATAATTGGGTTGCTGCTGGCAACAAAGTCCATCCATGAATGAAAGCCAAACATATACATCAGATTATTTTGGTCAGTCACTACAAATAATTGAAGACATCCAAATGGCACATAATATAGCCACTGCATATAGTATATAAGTTAACTGCAGATATCAGTGCTTGGGAATTAATAAATTCATCCTGCAAGGCTGTAACATATGCACATAATACATGCAAAATTTGTAGATCTATTGTTACACATTATACATACCTATTCGAACAGCATCAGAGCCCCTCATGATTTTGAGCTTCCGTCAGATAGAGGTAAAATAACTGCACTTGCATCTTGATTTTGAGCCTCTCATATGACAACAAAGATTAAATATGCAGAATTTATTAAGATTTATTAAGAAATTTTCCTGCAAAGCAATTAAAAAGGAAAAACAGCTCAAAGTGAAAGAAAGCTACAATTTTGCTTAGTCAGATCTCCTCTTAGATGGACAGACAGAGAACGAGCAACATTCTTCACACCTGAGCAGTGAGTCACAATCCCAGATATTTTCAGAAGCTGCCCAATGTTGCATGCCTTCACTTGCCTAATGGTGAGCAGAGTCACCTTTGAGAATGCATTTATGTAAACCTCACTACAATGCCAAAACAAAATCAATTTTAGATAAACATCAGCAGAGCTTGATAATTGGACAGACAAATTATTGGACTGCATTTCCAGTTGTGGGAATATAATTAGCTAGCTCCAAGAATAATTAGGTAGCACAACAATAATCCAAAACGCAAGCTCGCAGACATTTTATATTCCTTGATTCATCGACGAAATGTTCCAAACATGTTCTATCAAACCAGATTAAATGCTTAGATTCACAGGTAAAATGTAATCACAGGTAAAATTCGCTATTTATCTGAATTCTAAAATGTCAGCAATACAAGCTGAAAATTGGTGTTCATTCATAGACCTTGCACACTGAGATGGAAGTATGAAGAGGAAACTAACCAGCGCAACAATTATCCCGTAATTTAGATGCGAAACACATGATTTTAGAGGGGTTTACAAACATGTTTACCTAGGAGGATCATCGATCAGGCGACAGCTTCCTCGGCTCGTCAGGCGACAGCTCCGCAAACTTTCCCTGCTCATCGATCAGACACACACCACCCATCCATTTGTCAGTGAAGTTCTAGCTCACCAACGCACTGGTCATCGGCGGCAGCTTAAGTTTTGACGGGGGTTCCGCGCTGCTCACCGTCTCTGGGTCCAGCTCGCCGGAGAACCTCGCGGCGGCGGCGTCCGTGGTCTCCCACTGCCCGATCACCTCGTCGACGTCGAGCTTCTCCTTGCCGCGTGACGCTCTGATCTGGTGCTTGCGCTGAATTGCAGGCTGTCAGTGCGAGTGAGGAGCAGAGGGAGATGAAGTGAGGAGCAGAGGGAGATGAAGCGAGGAGCAGAGGGGGCACTGACAGTTCACACCGCCGCCGCATGTACCTTGATGGCCTCAGCCACTCCCGCGCGGTCGAGGTCCCCCGCCGCGTCCGCCCGCCAGGCGGCGTCCTTCCCGCCGAACCGTGCCGCTGCGCGCGCCCATCGCGTCGCGCGCCCGCACCGCGTGGGCGCGGGTCCGCCGCGTCTCGTCGCCGCGCGCGTGTCCGCCCCATCGCACCGTGTCCTCCCCGCCGCATCGCGCCCACGCGTCGCGCGCCCGCACCGCGACGGACGCAGTCCGCCACGTCCGTCTCATCCGCCGCGCCGCGTCGGCCCGCCGCACCACGCCGCGCCCACCGCGTGCGCGCCCGCACCGCGCGAGGCGGCGGTCCGCCGAGTCCGTCTCGTCCGCGCCGCCTACGGCACGCCTTACCGCGTCTGGCGCGTCCGCGCCGCGCCGCGGCGCCACGTTGCGAGGAGCTCGTAGACGAAGCGACGTCCGCCGCGGGAAGATCGGAGCAGGGGCGGCATGGATGCGAAGGAGCTGAGGAGGAGGCGGCGACGGCAGCGCGGGGTGGGGAGGAGAAGGCGAGGGCGGAGCGGAGGAGCGACGGGAGGAGGCGGCGGAGCGGGGGGGAGGAGGCGAGAGAAGCGAGGGCGGAGCGGATCTGGCGCGGCGGCGCGAAAACCGAGGGGCGGGGGGGGAGGAGCAGCGGAAAAATCGAGGGGGCGCGGGTGGGGAGGGGAGGAGGAGGCGGCGGCGCAGGGTGGGGTGGGGAGGAGGAGGAGGCGGCGCAGGGTGGGGGGAGGAGGAGGCGGCGGCGGAGCGAAGGGGTGGGGGGAGGAGGAGGCGGCGGCTGAGCGGGGGAGGAGGAGGAGCGGGGGAGACGGAGGCGGAGGAGGAGCGAGGGCGGAGCGGAGAGCGGGACGCGGGAGGGGTACTGCAGATCCATTGAAGGATGACCGTCGGATATGGTTGAGTAAGAAGAGAGAATGGAGGAGAGTTAATCTGGTGCGCACGTTTTTAGGATGGTGTATTTCTGGGTGCATATTGTGGTGTGGATGTAGTTAAGGTCATGACTGTGGAGCAGGTAATTGTTGGGTGGATGTAGGATAATTTTAACTGGTGGTTTATTAGTTTAGATGGATGAATCACATATGCAAATTTTCAGCTCCTTCGAGTAACAACCGCTCGCTTGTATAGGTTCAAAAAGGTAAACCACGCAGGCAAATGTGCATGCACTGCCTTCAACGATTTTTATTGCACGGTACAGAAAGTACTGTAGAGGAAAATTTATATGGAACATAAGCACTTAAGCTAAAAGTTTTGTTTGAAATATTTAGATCATTCGGACAATATATGCTAGCTTGTATGGTCGACGAAGATGAACGACGTCTACAGAATAGAGTGTGTTTACTTCTATTATTTTTATTGCACGATACGTAATAAATTCTAGTGGTGAATTGATAAAGCACATTAACGGTGCAAGTGGGATTACATAGGAAATTTTTTGGCTCATTCAGATAATAACTACTTGCTTGTATAGGTTACAATAGGTAGACGGTGTTGGGAAATTGCATGTAATGCCTTCAATAATTTTTGTTGCGTGGTACAGAAAGAACTGTAGCGGAGAATTTGTATGGCATGTATGCAGTATAGCTAAAAGTTTTGTGTGAAATATTCAGTTCATCCAGACAACATATGCTAGCTTGTATAGTCGATGAAGATGAATGGCGTGGGTAGAACAGAGTGTGTTGACTAATGATTTCTGAAAGCAATTGTACACTTGTATGTAATTTTACTATCCTAGTAGGAAGGCTATCTAACACTTCTCCTGACTCTTGTTTTTCTTTCTTTCTTACATATTGTCTTCATTAAATAGTACCCAACTCATAAGTCATCACAGACAGTTTTCGAACCGTCTGAATTTATGTGTCTGTGATAACAAGTGGTTATCACAGATGCTCTCAAACCGTTTGTGATAAGTTACAATACATATGGTTTTTTTCAATAACCGTCCGTGATATGTCAGATATCAGAGACGGTTCTTAAAAATAGCTGACTGTGATATGTCAAATATCACAGACAGGTAATACTAAAAACCGTCTATAATATATTAGATATCAGAGACAGTTTTTAAACAAAACCGTCTGTGATATCTCACATATCAAAGATGGCTAATACTAAAAACCGTCTATTATATAACAGATATCACATAAGATTCTTAAGCATAGCCACCTGTGATATCTTATATATCACAGACGGCTAATAACACAAACCGTCTGTGATACACTACAAGAAATGTGTCATTTTTTGACGTATTTAGCATGACAACAGGTCATAATGTCATTATATCATCCGGTTTATGACATTATGTTTTAGGCATTTCGACTAAGTGACAATAAAAAGTTGTATGTCACAAAAAATGTCATACAACTAGTCCAATTACATCTAATGACGGTATTTGCTATGTCATAAGGACTAATTTATGAATGTCATAAATCTATGACAGAGGTTGTGTGTCACAAATTATAAGCAGGGTGTGCACCAAAGATTGGATGCCTGGCGTAGTGGCGCGATGTCTCCCCGCCACACCAAAAATTTTGGAGCCAAAATGTCATTTCTATCCAGACATATACTACAACAGGTATCGTTTGGACAAGGGTGTGACATGCGTCATTTTTGCATATGTTTTGCCGTCATTTTACCCTCACATTTTTCGTATTTTGGGACCATTTATCATCATTTACACGTTTTCCATATTTAATTGCTCGAAATGGACCATTTTATATTTTTTGTACTTTTCCACAGGCCGGCGCGATTAAGGCGCATAAAACGATAAATCTGGCACTCTAGGGCTGCTCTGTATAGTTGTACGCGTCGTCACGAATGCGTGGGATCAAACCGCGAAGAAATCGTACTTCCAGAGGACCAGAACAGAAGAAATCAATTGGGGAAGGACTTCGTTGCAAACCCTAAATTCTTTGAGGACTAAATGGCAAATTTGCCAAAAATCCCCCATCTCCCTTAAGCCGCCGCCGCCGTCGCCTGGGAATGAGTTGAGCCCGGTTCTTTCTCCTCAGTCCCCCCTTGGCCTTCTTCTTCTTCCCCCCGTTCTCCTCCAAATTCGGCCACCGGCGAGCACCGGGCCGTAGCTCGCCGGCGCGCCACCGAACTCCACCGCCTGCTCTCCCTCTGGCACACCACCTACCGCAGCCATCCTCCTCCGACCGCTACCCCTGCGCCTTCTCTTCCCTCTAGCCCCACTGCTTCTCCCCAGATCCACCCGTGCGCCGCCATTTTGCTCTCTACCGGCGCCACCATCACCACTGCGCGCCGCCCCTTCTCAGTTTGGCTGCCGCCTTCCACTGCGCCTCCCTTCCTCTCCCTTCTCCACCCGCACCGACGCTTCTCCTTTCCTGCACCGCGCCCTTCCTTCTTCACCCGTTGCCTCTTCCATTAGCGCCGCTCCCTTCTCTACCTTCTTTGCCCGCTGCCTCTTTCCACCATCTACCTCTCCCCGTTGCTCCTCACAGCGCCTCCCCTCTTCACTGAGCTCCGCCTATTGCCTTCCTCCGCGTCGCCGCCACCTACTCCCTCCGGCGGCCACCCCTCTGCCCCTTCTTCTTCGGCATCGGCCCCTTCACCCGCCGGTCCTCCTCTTGCGCCGCCCATCCCTTCTCCACCTTGCTCCTTCTCCACCGGCTGCCGTTCCCCAACTCCTCCCCTGCATCGCCTCCTCTGCGCCTCTCGGGCGCTGCTACGCCGACTACGCCACCACGCCTCTCCATCGACGGTGGCGACACCTCTGCTAATCCATGGCACCGTCGACGCTTCACCTGCTGCCCTGCTTCCCCTACTACTCTGCTGCTCGGTTTACCTCCAAATCTTCTTCCTCTCTTGTTGCTTTTCTTAATTACTGCTCAATAGCTGCTTATTGTTGACTACTAAACTCTGTTAATGGTGCACTGTTAAATTGATGATCTAGGATATGTGATGTGTGTCTATGAATTGTGACTGAAAAGTATTTGTGCCTTGCATTTTATTCAGTGGTTGTCAATTAGTATATTGAAGCATGTTTAGTTGCAATCCTTGTCTCTGAATGGTGTCTTGCATTTGTTTGCTACCACTTTGCTGTACTAAAATGCTATTCATTTGCAAATAACTTTTCACGTGCTTTTAGTTATTTAATTTTCTGTTTGTATGTAATTTCAGAAGCAAACCAAATATAAGGATGCGCCACCAACTGCGAGCTGTTTGTATGTAATTTCAAGCTGTAGCTCATGTTCTGCCAAAATCAACTTTTCTTCGCAATGTTGGCATGCATCCGCAAAGAATGAAGAGAAATGCCAAAGCTGCTGCAATGAATGATCGTGTACATGAGCTTGAGAGTGAATTGCATGTCGAGAAGTTAGGAGCATCGAACTTCGATCACGCTTGGAGAATCTGCGAAGCAAGTAGGGGATCGAAAGATGCAAAGAAAGAAGCATGAAGAAGAAACCGAGAAGTCAAGCAGCAAGGAAGTGAGATCCAAGGCTTCCTTCGTTCGTTGTTTGGCAGCAAGTATGCATCACCGATGCTCAAGATAGAAGCTCTCAAACTCAATTAGGCTCTAGATGATATTTTGGTGACATCTCGTGATCGTGAGGTCATGGATGCTATTTTGGTGATCGACTTTAACTTCCAACAGAAACCTAGTGTGGATGTAGATGCTTTTTTGATATGGTCATCTGTGATTGAGGTTGTAGATGCCATGTGTGGTGAATTTGGCAAGCACCAACAGCAACCTGAAATTTGAGACTTTGAGACTTGGTCTGGATGTGTGCTGAATTGGGTGATGGATGTAATGATATTTGATAGTTAATTTAAGACTTGTGGACTGGTTATGATATGCAATCATATTTCCATATGTTGTTGGTTGATTTGAATCTGATTTTTGTATGGGCTGAAAGAAATTATATGGGCTTAATTGTGTGTGCTGAAAAACTGTATGGGCTGAAAAAATGTATGGGCTGAATTGTGCGGGCTGAAAAAAACTATATGGGCTGAATTGTGTGGGCTGAAAAAAAACTTTTATATTCTGCTACGTGGGCTTTAACAGGCCAAAATTCATTTTATGACATTTTTATATTCTGCCATGTCAGCGCCACGTCAGTTTTTGATCTTACATGGCATTTGCCCATGTGGCAAGGCCTAGGATTTTGTGACAACAAATGAATGTCATAAACCTCTGTGACACTAAAAGCCAATGTCATAGATTTGTGACATGAACTATACAGACGTCACATAATAAATTTGTGACGCGTGTTTTTCGACATTAGGATTTTCGTCAACTGAATGTCACAAATCTTGAATTGTGACATGAATTCCATATATTATGACAAAAATAAAATGTCAATAAATGACACATTTCTTGTAGTGATATCTTACATATCACAGACGGCAAACATAAAAAACCATCTGTGATATATGATATATCACAGACGGTATGTTGTCATAAACCGTCTGTGATAGCTATTTTAATAGCTAAATTATTTCCTGTTTTTCGGCTAGTCTCAGGAAATACTAGTCATGCCCTTTGAAAACAAGCAATCAGATCACATATATAACACACGATAATCATTACACAGATCTCACAAATGAATTAAACAATTCAAGGAAGTACAACTGAATGAATTGTTTGATTAAGCACAATTGAATAATTACAATTGTATCAAATACACACACACACACACACACACATATATATATATACACACACACACACCAGACACACATATTCAGACACTGCACAAGTGCAAGCAGTGTGTTGCGGAAGACGAGGAGAAGGACCAGGAGGTAAGGAACTCCTCTTTCCCTAGACGGTTGGTTCATGCCACTAAGTCATTCGTCTCCTCATTTTTGGAACGCGATAACCAAAGCAACTCGAGTAGCTCTGCTGTTCGAAGGTTCGAGCGGTTTGCAGATGGTGCCGGTGAGTTCCTGAGGTTCGTGGAGCTGGGCGGTACGCCACGGTGGTACATGTTCTTCGATCCTCTCATTGGGCACCTTCTAGCCGGCAAAGAGGTACGGTATAGAATTGTTCGGGGAAGCCAATACCTTCTGTTCTGGGTCCGCCCCATTAGCTTCGAAGACCGTGGGTTGGAGGCCGGCCTTGTCTTCATTTACGAAGACGACGAGGCGCCAGATAAAAATTTGTATCTATCTTTGACTCTACGGCTTTCGGAAAGCACGGACATAGTTGGAATCACCATCAAGTGCTTAAAGTTGGTCACCCCTCACTTCAAGTTCGCGGCTGAAGCTATTGGGAAACAACTCGCGCAGCTGCCAACACAGGACTTCACCTGGGTGCCATATGTTGATTATAGTGACAAAGAATACTGGAACAATATTCATAGCATTTTGACTCACTGGTTTCACCCAAACCCACAATGCTGCAAGCAACATGAGCCCATGTCTTGTAGCAGCAAGGCAAGCACATTGAAACTATTGGATTTTTCTCTAGAGCCAGTTATTTATGTGTTCTTGCAATGCCACATCCCACTGTCAAAGTACAATTTGCAGAGGAGTACAATTGTCCAAGGAGAAACAAGTTGTTTAAAAGAATTGCCACATCTTAAACTTGGGCTCCTTTTCTCACAGCATGGATCTTCAGAAGATCCGATGCCTACTGTTGAGGGTTCTGCGATCGAGATAATCAACGGCGAAGAGCAGAGTGGTGTGCACACAAATATTAGCCTAGAACAACTGGACGAGGCCATGCTACCAAAGGCAATAGATTGCCTTTACCAGAAGGCTGAAGCGATGGTGTATCTGATGTTCTGGAAGTCAAAACATGGCACTGCACACCTTCAGGTTGAGAAAACAGGCTTGATGAACATGCCGCCGAAGCAGATTAGAGAGGCTGGGAACAGGAGGTCAGTAATCCAGCGACGCCAAGACCCAAAGCTAGAGAGATGTATACAGGTGACCACAAACTTCTTCAATCTGTGGGTTGCACATGCACCTGACAGGCTGCAGGGCTCAATCGTGGAATGGCTTCAGAAGGCGAATGAAATGAAGTTAGTGCGGCGAAGTACTCCTTGATATCGTAGTTCTGTAAAATAAGAGCCCGTAATATTGCAATGATGTTTTACTATGTATATTAGCTGGGTGGTCAGTACTGTTGCCCTTCTGGATACATGCGTTTCGAGTGCATTACTTCCAAACTCATATTATTGTAACACTGCGAATTATATTGTGCTTCCTGTTATTCCAAAGCACTATCAAGGATGGTGACACAGACAATGTTCAGTAGGGTATTCAATTGAGTTTTCCATTTGACAATGCTAGCGTTCAATCTGCAACTCCCACGTTGAAACTTCTAGACACCTTTCTAATTTCATAGATTGTCCAATGTCACTATAAGTTTGACTAATTCTGGAATTCAATCGCATGTACTCAGCTGGACACTGCAGGCCAGAGGACATTCACTTGGTTTCGTCATCCATCCAAAAGTACACTGAAAATAACAAAGTAGGAATGCCCTTGTTACAATTTTGATCCAGGAGAAAACGCACACATCGCAAATAATCTGAGAGAACACGGAAAAATTTCTGAATTTCTTTATTCTCTTATTTGCTCCCCCTCTTTCTTTGCTTTTCTCTTATCTTTCTCTTGCTTTTTCTTTCTTACAAAACTGAGTACAAGCCTCCCTAATATATAGGGATAAAACTCTCCTACTCCTATTCCGATTCGGATTTCAAGTTGGACTCAACTTCAACTTGAGTTACATACTCGGAAACAGACTCTACTACGACATGGACTTAAAGTCAAGATTATTTCTAATAGCCCTCATCACTGCAGTTTTGTGGTCTATCTGGTTAGCAAAATAAGAACATAAGGTGTAATACCACTAAATTTCAAAAGGGAGAATTGAGGAAAGAGAGAGACGGTTTTGCCGTCAGACCCATCGGCTTTTAAAACGCCGAATAAGCAATGCTCGCAGAGGTTCCCATACCACCCAGGAAGGTCGGCACCGTATAGAAAGCCGCATGAAAGTAGCTCTCTCAGAGGTTCCCTGACCGTCCAGGGCCGGTCGGCACCGTCTCACGTTGTGGGTTGTCGTCATTCGGCAGGAAACTCTACTCTTACCTGTTACCGGTTTACCTGCCGCAGTAGAAGGGCACAAAATAGTATAGGGCTACTGTTGGACCAAAAAGCCCTTAGGGCCATAGCCAGCCAAGGCAAAGAGGGAGGGGTAGAAACGACATTTCGCAGTGAGAGGGATAGCCATGCCTCTTAAGTAGACAAGACAACACAGCCATCTTTTCCTGCTCCACCTTTCTGCCTCAACAACAAAAGCCGTGCAACACCATTTCTCCTGCCCAGCCGAGAGGAAGGGAAGAGGCAGAGAGAGCAAGAAGGAGGAGGGTAGGAAGGTGAAGGGCCAGGAGGAGGAGAGAGCTCAGGCGACGCCGTCAGTAGCATCCAAAGGACATCGCCCACAACCGCTGTCGTTGCCAGACCCGCAAAACAAGTAGGTTGCCCATCCCCCATGTTTTTCCAACATAGTCTCACAAGCACAACCAGGTAGAAAGGAGGGAGGTGCACTGCCCTGAGCGGAAGCGGGCTGCAGGACGCCGGCGCCGCTTCGGTGACCGGCGGCACCAGTGGGGGCGACGGTGGTCGGTGACGGGTGGTGGCGCAGGCGTCCGAGGGCGGGCCGCAGGAGGCCGGGCCGGAGCCGAGGCGGTGGCCGCCGGGCCGTGCCGACCGAGCGGCGGCGTCCCACCGCGCGCACGCCGCAGCAGAGCGGCGGATCTGGGCTTGGCGGCCAGATCCGAGAAGAGTGGAGGGGGACGAGCGGGGAGGCCGGCGGCGGTGAGGCCGAGGCCGGCGAGCCGAGCCGCCGTGCGCCGCCGCGCCGCCGTTGGAGCAGCCCCTGGGAGGGGTCACACGCACGAGGGGTAGAGAAAGAGTGGGGGTAGGAGAGGAGAGGAGAGGGAGGAGGCAGCGGGAGAGCCGCCGCGCCCCGGCCGCATGCCGCCGCGCCGCCCCGGGCGGAGTGGAAGAGGGGGAGGAGGCCGTTCGGCCGGATGGAGTGGAGAGAAAGAGAGATGGCGTGGGAGGAGAGGATAAGGCCTTCGGCCGAAAAAAAGGGGAGTGAGGGGGGCCGGGTAGGAAAAGAAGGAAAGGGGAAAAAAAGAAAAGGAAGAGAGAAGAGAAAAGAAAAGAGGAGAAAAAGAAAAGAGGAGGAAAAAGAAAGAAAGAAAGAAAAAGGGTTTCTGGGGGCCTGCGCAACAGATCCCTGAAACCTGTGCGTTTCTACGCGAGGCTCAGGATATACGTGTAGGGCCATCGACACCTATTTAATATCTGGTTTCGTTCTGAAGTATTGAGTCAGATTAATTGCTTGCCCAGGTGGAGGTCTTGAGTTGACGTCGTCCCCACGTCGCTTCGCTCCGCTTGGTTAACAGGCAAGTACATGGTAGAGCGGTAGACCAAGATTTATGAATATGCGATGTTTACCTGTTATGATAACATTTATGTGGAAATACGTTGATTACATGATATCTATGTGGAAATGTGATGCTTTCATGACATAAGGTTGCATGGTAAGTGATGGCAATGATAATGGGGTGAGGTAGGCAATGATGCTTATCTGCTAATAATGTTAATGGTGAGCATGATTATGATCATGGGCATATGCATTTGCATGAGGAGCACTCAAGAGTGAGGGCGGTGAGAAAGCCCCTAGCTATGAGTAAAGCTAGCGGACTAATCCGGAGTGCTCTTGAGTAAGACCTACTTCGGTAGGCCTCCACGGGAGTGGAGGGGTCCCGTGCCTATGCTGTCGGTTACGATGGGTGAACATTGACGGGTGTTCACTCGGCAGTACCGGTACTTGCAAAGTGATGAGCAAAGGAGCATGTAGAGTAATGATGCATTGCATTGATGGCATATCAATGTTTGGCTATGAGGATGATGATACGGACATGGTGGTATATGTGGATTATGTTTAAATGCTTACTTATGTGGGTAGTGTCTATTGTTCTATTATGTACTTGTTGAGTCTTTGGACTCACCCTTGCTTTATTTGTCATTTATAGGTGACCGTTGAGGACGACATACACGGGCGGGAGTAGCACATGAACAATATGCACGAACCAGCAACACTCTTTGAACTACCCTTTTATCGACTTATTATAGTCTCTACTAGTATGCTAGAGTGAGAACCAAACGAAACTAAACCTATGTTGTATGTGTTCGCAGCAATATAAGTAAATCTAGTTTTGGCTTAAATTCTTCTAATGTTGATAAAATGGTATGAGTATGCAGTGGTGGTAGCATTCTGGCCTAGAGGATGGGCGGGGTGTTACATAAGGGGCCACTTCTTCAATCAACTTGTGGACTATAATGTTCTCACAGTGTTACTTCTTTGCTTGGAAGCTCATATTTATCGAATTAGACCGATACTATCTTCTTCGTATTCCCTTTTTTCTTTCGAAGAATAGACTTGGTAACTTTGGCAGAACGCCTGAACTATACAAGTCTGACGCTTCCGTTAAGGAAGCTAAGTTTGTAACATCCTGACTTTGGATGTGGACAGCATAACATCTTTCATACATCTTCAAATAATCTTCAAATATTGTGTTGAAAAGTTTGATTTCTTAAGGAGAAGGTTTGAAACCAAGCTGAGTTTTCATATTTGTTTTAGTTGAAAGTTCTAAATTTTGAGATAAAAGCTGAAATTTTTGGGCTAAAAGTCATCATAAACAATCAAGCAATCAGCTCTAGTAGAAAAAACCTACCCATATTTGATCGACGAACAGTACTTCAATGCCAAACCTTTCACACAACGCAAAGCTCTCCTTCCTTACTAGCTGTAGCTGGCCTATAGAAGATAACCTTTTTGACAAATTGATCCATACGTGCAAACTACTCCCTATAGTCATAAAAGAATGTTATTATAGACATCGACATGATTTCCAAAACACAACTTTAACTACTAAAAGAATGTTATTGTAGACATCGATATGGTTTCCAAAACACAACATTAACTACTAATTTCTATTATAATAAATCTATAGAACCTGATAAAATTATAAAAGTTCTTTTTCAAACAAATCAATATATATCATTTTCATGTATTCAACCTATATATTGAAAAAATTATCAAAAACCAAAGTTTAGTAAATCTGTACACACCTATCCCAAAATGACATTTATTTTATGATTGAAGGGAGTACAGTAGATGCAGCTTACTATGTCGACATGGGCTCGGATGCATACATCACTCGAAATGAGCTAGCCAGTGGATAAGAGAAGCCATGTTTTTTTTAGCTTTTCAACTGATTTTTAGTTTCGATTTCTATTAGTCGGTACAATTATCAGACTTATTAGCTATAATCAAAAGTCAACCCAAAAAATAGGGCCGAAGACTCACTAGAATGTCATGCATCCTGCATGTAAGGAATTAGGTTAACATAAGCCATTTATCAGACAAGAGGTGGCCAAATGGGCGACCTGGCCTGGCATGGCACGGACTACAGACGTGACCCATTTAGGTACGGGCCCATTTGGGCGTTACTTAGATGAGATGTGTTATGCCAGTCCATAGGCTGAGGCATCAACCAAAGCATAGCCCAATAGTCTTATGGGCCATACCGGGCCAGCCTAGGCACGTTTAATTTGTCGGGCCAATGTTGGCCCATTTAGCCGATTTAGCATGAAATTTTGAAAAAAAAATACAAGAAAAATCCTAGGAAATATGTAAAATTCAAAAATATATATACTTATAAAAATAAACTATATAAAATTCAAAAATTACAAAACAAAATCATATAAATATTAAAAATAAACAGATCTAACTGGTCGTGCCTAAGCTGTATTGTGCCAAGCTAGGTACTATTCGTGCCGTACCGAACCAGCTTGTTAAGCTATAAGGTCTCGACCCAAGTATGACACCGGTAATCAAACTAGACTAGCACAACATGTTTAGGTGATGGACCATATTATGGTTGGACTGGATCAACAATGTTATGCTTCAGACTAATTTGGTTAGCGCAGCCCATTTGGCCACCTGTACATTAGACTTCTTCACGCAGCAGGCCGTGCCCAGTAATTGCCGGACCGAAAACGATCGATCGATGGAACTCCAAAGGAAATTGATGAACCTGAAAGCTCGATGGATCGGCTGGGATCGATCCAACGCCCATAGGTATTTTTCAGCCTCCGGCAGGACCGGCACAATCACGATGTCGTGTTCTTGGAAAACTTTGCCCCAGTTGCACGACAATTGCGGCGTAATGACTGGACTGGAATCTTCATTCTTTTCCGTGGTACTACTAGCCCTGGATGAAGTTGCATATATGCGTGGATACCAACGAGTCGTGTTCTTGATGTTTGAACGTACGGTCACAGATAGCAAGGTCGATCGGCAGGTTCTTTTCTGTATGTCCTCCTCAAAGCTTGGAAAACTGTTTTCTAGCTATTAGCAACACTATTGGAAAGATTAAAGCTTTGCTAGATGTGTCTCTCGATCCTCTATATGCATGTGATCGATCGAGCTAGATATATACAAATTAAGATCCTGGTGGTATTGCGTTGCTGGTGGGTGTCACTGGGATCTTTTGGGTCGTCTTGTGTTGCTATGGTCTACGGTAGAGTTTCCATTTAGGGTCAGTGTTTGTATTCCATTTTTCTTAAAATAAATGACATAGCTCCTACTCTTGGTTTTAAAAAACAAATTAAGATCGAGAAAAATTAATCATCCATCTTGCGGTTGCGCTGTCGCTCTTGATCATGTCCTGTGAATCGTCATGCTTTGATAGGAGCATTATGATCCGGTATCAAAGCCGGGTTAATTTGTGCGTGATATATATATATATATATATATATATATATATATATATATATATATATATATATATATATATATATATATATATATATGGGAGCATATCTAGTGCTAATGGGTTATTCAGTGATAAGGTGCTAACGTAGATTTGGACCATCAGATCTGTCTCAAATGGCTCAGATCTGAATGGGTGGGAAGCCCCTTCCACTTATGACATTTAGCGAAAATCCCCTTGTGCGGCTTGCTCTCTTGCATTGAAGGACACCCTTCCTCATCCTCTCATCACACTCGAGCTCTCCCCCGTGACGGCTAGGGTTAGGTGACGCCGGTCCCTCCATCCATCCATTCCAGCCACATCATCGCCCTGCAGCCTCGGCTACCGCACCGTCCAGTCCCTCCGCCTACCTTCAGCTCTCGTTTAATGGAATATTGGATCTCGTTGCCAAGCATCCAGCAGAGCTTAAACTTCACAAGGCTGCTATAATTGAGAAGCTGCAGGAAAGGATATGCAACACGGACAAGGTGGCTCGCGAATCGTTGTACAATATATTGCAGTCTCTGATTTTCCCATCTGGCGGCTTGGGTTAGGCGATGCAGCTAAAAGCTCCAGATTGTTGTTGAGTTGTAAGCACGGGAGGTTTGCTATTTGATCAAAGTTTCAGTTTGCCATTTGAATGGAGAGTTGTAAGAATGTAAGCACTAAAAGCTCTAGATTGTTGTTGAGTTGTAAGCACGGGAGGTTTGTTAATAAGATTGAGTTTGTTTTAGAGTAATGGATAATATTTTGCTTCAGAACAGATGTGAATTTCAAAATTGAAATTGCTCCAGATTGCACTGATTTCATAATTAAACTTGCCTATATTGCACTAATTTTATAATTGAAATTGCTCCAGATTGCTCTGATTGCTTCAGATATCAATTGAAATTCTTATATATCAGATGAAATTATCTGACAAGGTTGCACCTCACAACAGCATAATCAACTGAAATTACTACAACATGGTTTGCACCTCGCAACAGCATAATCAAAAGGAATCAAAGGATCGAAGGAGTCACCATAGTATTACAATAGAACCGTGATACATGGTTTCAATCAACCAGCATGCATACAAAAAAGTCATACATGGATTCATTCCGCACAATATTGTATCTACTACATTAGGGAACTTAAATTTCTAATTTGTATTGCTTCAAGGTGTTGTTGCATCCAAACTTTGGTCGAGCAGGAGGGCGACGGTTTTGGTTGAGCAGGAGAGCGTTCTTCTTTTCGCCTCTGCTCTTCTCTCCTAGTCTGGGGTCGGGAGATCCCTCCGTCCTGCAGGTTGCAGGAGGTGATAGTACACTTGGGAGGAGTCCGATCCGAACCCTCTGTTTCAAATTGAACATTGGTGTGGCATCCAAGAGTCCATGATTCTCTTGTTGCACTTGCCACTCTTCAGAAGCTAGAAATTTGGATTTCTGCAACTTGCTAATTTTTGATACATCATTTTAGTGCGCACATTTTTTAGGGATAACATAGCCTTATGTTGGCTCGAAATGAGCTCAAAATCAAAACTTCCACGATATATTTGTGGTCAATAAGCACACAGCAAATTGGGGTTCATACAGGAACCAATATCACATGAGCAAGACTCAATTTTTACCCTGTGCGTCTATTGAAACATAGGGTGTGACGCAAAAGGTAGAACATGATAAAAAATATTGTTAAATTGAAAAATTTCCTGTTAGTCCAGCAACACTTGGTGAAAAGGGGGAAATACATCTTTCAAAGATAGGAAAATTAAAGACTGCAGTATATTGTACAACGATTCAGCCACCTTGTCAGTGTTGCATATCTTTTCCTGTAGCTTCTCAATTATAGCAGCCTTGTGAAGTTTAAGCTCTGCTGGATGCTTGGCAACGAGATCCAATATTCCATTAAACGAGAGCTGAAGGTAGGCGGAGGGACTGGACGGTGCGGTAGCCGAGGCTGCAGGGCGATGGTGTGGCTGGAATGGATGGATGGAGGGACCGGCGTCACCTAACCCTAGCCGTCACGGGGGAGAGCTCGAGTGTGATGAGAGGATGAGGAAGGGTGTCCTTCAATGCAAGAGAGCAAGCCGCACAAGGGGATTTTCGCTAAATGTCGTAAGTGGAAGGGGCTTCCCACCCATTCAGATCTGAGCCATTTGAGACAGATCTGACGGTCCAAACCTACATTAGCACCTTATCACTAAATAACCCATTAGCACTAGATATGCTAGGAAAAAAAAGTAACTAACTGGTCATGTGCTCTTTCAACAACCAATATACTATACACTCCGTAATGAGTATATCAACAAACATGTATCCAGAAAATTCGGACATGTCTGTACGAAACATCCAATATACAAGAAGTATACAAATTCTCAAAAAAATCCAGAAATTGCAGGAGAGGAAAAGGTATCACGAAAATGGCAGTGGTGGTACCAGAAACTGTTGGGTTGGTGAAGCATCTTGTGCTGTTGTGAATTTCGGCGCTGGCCGCAGGCCAAGCTTCAGGCGTATTGACGTGATCTGGGAGAAGCAATGGAGAATTAGAAAAGCAATGGAGAATTAGTAATCTTGACGGAAACATACCTTCCATTGTGTAACACTGCGCAAAGACTCTGTTTCAGAATTTCGGACGAGGCCAAGATTGAAGGATTTTGTTTGTATTAGGTATGATTCGTCTTCCGGCAGGCGGTCTACACTGATGTATTCAAGATGAATGTATTCTAGATGACCGTGTATTGATCTTTGTCTTGGCCGCGTATTGCCGTGCAATGGTAGAAGAGGAGTGCAAAAAGAAAATAACATATGATTACATATCCAGGCTCAAACGGAAAGTTTGTTCACAATATGATTCTTGACGGATACAAAGCATTTATAGTAGTATATGTAGAAATTAAATGCCATATCCCATACATCTAAATTATTCCTTCTTTTACACAACGTAGTCAATTCACATACCTAATTTGGCCCAAACAACGGGTCTAGCGCCTCACAAACCCGTTAATCTTCTTTTCTAAGCTATCTGTGCGCGATCGAACGGCTCCGGAATAAGGAGTCCGGACTCCTAGAGTCCTCAATACTTTTACTATATATATATATATATATATATATATATATATATATATATATATATATATATATATATATATATATAGGAAGCCTCTTTTCTACTTCCGGGTGTAATTACACCCTATGTCGTATCTCACAATGTAGCGAGTATCTCGCGTAACGAGGAGTATGTACATGTAGTATACGAGTATTTAAGACTATATAGGTGGTATGTACAATTTTTTTCAACATACTCCTTTTTATGTACTTATATAAAGGTATTTACAAAATACGCTAAAAACTATGGACTCCCTTGCAATTTTTTCGTATGGTTCACATTAGAATATCTTATAATTAGTATATGATCATACCTAAAGTGATAAAGGAGTATATCAAATTTATTTAAATGGTATATTAGAGGTGTGTGTAATTACACCCGGGAGTAAAAGGTATTTTTCCTATATTCCCGGGTGTAATTACACCCTATATCGTATCTCACAACGTAGGGAGTATCTCGCGTAACGAGGGGTATGTACATGTAGTATACGAGTATTTAAGACTATATAGGTGGTATGAACAATTTTTTAGAGGTGGTATGCATATTTTTTTCAACATACTCCTTTTTATGTACGTATATAAAAGGTATTTACAAAATACGCTAAAAACTATGGACTCCCTTGCAATTTTTTATGTGGTTCACATTGGAGTATCTTATAATTAGTATACGAGTATACCTAAAGTGATAAAGGAGTATTTCAAGTTTGTTTAGGTGATATATTAGAGGTGGGAGTAATTACACCTGAGTAAAAGTATATATATATATATATATATATATATATATATATATATATATATATATATATATATATATATATATATATATATGGGATACGATGGTGTGCGGGTACCATAATTTTAAATGCATCAATTCCATCTAGATTTAGGTATATTTTTTAAAATATCAGTTTTAGGGTATATATTCATCTATAACAATTCAAATGAAACGTATAAGTTTGAAAAAATATACTCAAATTCAAATATTTGAACGAATTTAGATCACATGCTTTACTGATTTATATATATAATCAGCATATACCTACAATCAAACTATCATCAAAAAAGGCAACTACAAATCGAAATTTAGTTCAAACTTGTTTGAACTAGTTAAACTTGACATCCAAAAAATTTTAAATTTTTTTGCATACGATACATACCTATTTTAAACTATGATACCTAGACACCAAGGAGCACTCGTTATTTTTACTCTCTCTATATATGGCACTGAAATAGTATACACGGTTCATTCGTCCAAGAAGTCGAACTATTACTTGAAAACTTGTGCTCAATTGGGCGTGAAAGACAATCTCTTGCGGTTACAGTAGCTAATGCGAAAATTTGCAGAACTTGCACGCGTTTCTGTGTATCAGGCTCAAAACTACCATCTTGGGGGCGCATTCAGCACTCACGAATCCTGTTCTCTGCTGTTGTCGCTTCTAATCTTTTGCCCAATATTCCAATCTTGGTGTCTATTGAATATGGATAATTTGTTTGTAACAGCTTGATGAACCATGTGGAGGTGACCACATGTGTATGATGAGTAATTGACATTGGTTATGTTGAGTCGAGTTTGGTTTGCGTAGTTCGGAGTCGAGTTGTTGCATGGCGCAATCGGACTCGGTCGGACTTGGTCAAACCTGGTCATACGGGATTAGGACTCTGATTATTTGATTTGACAGGTTTGGACTTCATCTGTGGTAAGTATAATGATATTTACGCTTTCATGTATCGAGCGGTGCTATTTGACGTGTTTCTTGTCTGTATGACTGCAGGACGTCGAGACGGAGTCGTGGCGAGACACGGTGGACCAGACTAGGCGCAGGTGGCGCTGAGGTCAGAACGGTCGGGATGTGTCGAAGACAACGTGGACTCGAGGTGGTTGTGAGGCGTGCGAGACAAGGAGCGCGGAAGCTTCTCGGAAGGTGCAGAGGGGCGAATCGGGAATTTCGCAAGACTGCGCAAGCGGGAGCAGGCTCCGTTGGAGATAGCGGGCGTAACGGGGCGGAGACCCGTTAGCCGTGGGCTATAAATAGGTGGAGAGGGCTGCATGCCCACTGGAACACTTGGAGAGAAAATTAGGTTTTGCTAGAGTCAAAAGAGGCTTTGATGGCTTGCTTTGGCTTTAGGCTTTAGTGGGTGAGAGTGGTTAGAGGAGGCAGAGTGTGTTCCCTCTGTGCTCTCTGGTTGTCTGTTCGTAGCTTTGCCAGTGTGGTGTTCCCCTTCTCCAATCATGTAGTGTGTGATTCTTGAGAGGGAGAGGGAGATGAGGGATTGAGAGACTTGTGATCAATCTTCTTGTTCTAATGTCCAGGCGTATGGGGACTCCTCTGTATTTCTTTTGATCTAATGAATGAAATCTGAAGTTTGCATTCCCTGTTTTGTTTTTTTTCCTTCGATGCTCTATTCTGGTGATTTGTGAGTTTTTGAGTTTCTTGTTGTTTGATGCTGGGAAGTACCAAAATGGGTTGCTCTAGGTTGGGATATGGCCTCAAGATTATTTGATCGAATTCCCAAGAGCATACTTCGCTTAATCTCAGATTTCTTATTTTGAACCTTCCCTGTTCATATGTTGTCTTCTAGGGTTTTGGTCCAGATCTTGATTCACTTGAGGAAATGACTTGATTTTTGGGCTAATAGGTCCTTTGGTTATTGCTTCCATGTCTGCAAAATTTCATTAGCAAAGGATCAAGGGTTTAGGAGAAATTTGGCCTTTTTGGTTCAGCTCGTGCAAAATTTCAGAATTATGTCTTTTCTAGGGTTTTGAGTTAAATCTTGATTCCCTTTGCAAGATGACTTGAAACTTGGTTTCCAGAGTCTTAAGGCTATCTATTAGATATCTGGAAAGTCTCATTAGCAAAGGATTTGAGACCATGGAGAAATTTGAGTTTTTGAGTGCTCCTCTGAAGATTTTCAGATTTCAGTCCTTTCTACAATTTGGGGCTATTCTTTTTTCCCTTCTCGAAAAATGACGAAACTTGGCATGCAGATTCCTATGGCTATTAAGTAGCTATCCTCAAAGTTTCGCGGCCAAAGATTCAAGGATTGAGTGGGAATTCAAGTTTTTGTAGCTGCTGCCAGTAACTTTCAGTTTCTTGTGCAAATCTGAAATTCCTCATGTTGAGTTGGATTTTTGTGGTCTCTTAGGTTCCTTGGGCTGGTATAATCATTTCCTTGTTATACTGGACCAAGAGAACAAATGGAAGTCTCAATTCCTTTGGTTTTGTGAAGCTTCAAGCCTTATCTTCTGAAAAATCAGGTTTCTGGATTTTTTGCCCGAGGGATGGTCTGACTTGTGCTTGTCAGGGGTTGAGTTTTTCGAAAGTGTTGAGTGTCGCTATTTCGGTCCAACAATTGGTATCAGAGCCGGTTAGCTCTTCTTCATAGATCTTAACCGGTCTCTAGAGCCATGGCGACAGACAAGTACTCCATCAAGCCGCCCGTTTTCGATGGCATCGATTACCCCTTCTGGAAGAGCCGAATGGAGACATACATCCAGGCTTAGGGGTACGCCATCTGGCGGAAGGTGAAGGTGCGATATGTTGTTCCTGCCGATGAGAACATCAACGTGGCAAACATGCCCGATGTTGAGGCAAATGCGAAGGCAAGGAACATCATTATCCAGGGCTTAAGCAGAAGCGAATTCGATCGCATCTCTCACCTGTCGTCCGCCTACGATATCTGGGTGACCCTCGACGCATACCATGAGGGCACCACCCGATTAAGACGGTTCGACAGACCGCTTCAAGCGCGAATACAACAAATTCGAGATGCTTGCCGTGAGTCCTCGGACGAGTGCTTTTCGCGATTTCACAAAATCTTGAGCAACCTCCGAGCGGTCGGTCTCACATACCCCGACTCGGACAACGCTCGTCAGATGCTCGCGGCACTCGATCTGCGTGTGTGGGAGATGAAAGTGACCACTATCAAAGACACGACAGACCTCTCGACCTTGAATCTTGACGCTACTGTACTGCGCCTCAAGACTCACGAGATTGACGTTGTCTCTCGAGGTCGAAGTCACGATCGATGGCTTTGGTCACCGATCCCGCTTCAGCTTCGGTCTCTCTTCGAGTCTTCTTGCGGATTCTCCTTGCTCTCTCGTGACATAACCGATGATCGCTAGAGCACTTATGGATGAGCAGCTTGCCCTCCTTGCTCGAAGATTCTCCCATGCTTACAAAGGGAGGAGGGACAGAAAGAGAGGAGGACCCGTGATTTGCTTCGAGTGTGGTGGCCCAACCACATCCGAGCAAACTGCCCCAAGCTTGGGAAGGGCAAAGGTGACTACGGCGGTTCGGGCAAGAACGACTACACCGACAAGAACCGTAACACGAAGCCCTCAGCACCTGCTCAAGGCAAGAAGAAGTTCCGCGACTTCGGGAAGGCCAAGAAGCTCTTCCACCGTGTCCTCACCGCCTTTGACGACCTCGACCTCAGCGAGGTGGAGGGATGGAGCGACGACGACGGGACGGGTGACCAAGACCCCAAGAGCGGCGACGACTTCTCCAAGATGTGCTTCATGGCCCTCGAGGGCGAATCGAGCGACAATGAGTACTCCGACTCGGACGAGGTATGCCCCACCTACGACCAGCTCAATCATGCTTTTCTTAAGCTAGGTGGTTTTCATGCTAGAGCGAGGGCTAGGTGTACCGAGTTAGAGAAGGAAGTAGATAGATTATCACGGGAGCTTACTTCACTTATATCTGCTCCCTCCCGTGATGATTGTGATACATGCTCTACTTTGTTGGGTGATATGGAGAAATTAAGGACCTCGCATGATAGTTTGTCCTCCGAGCTTGATATTGTTAAGGTGGAGGATGTTAGTCTGCTTGCCGAATTAGAGTTGAGTAGGATGGCTGTTACTCTTCTTACTACTGATGAGACTACTCCTCCCACCTCATGTGAGGATAAGGACATTGCTGCTAGAGGACCTTATACCATGCTCCTTGATCTGCCCGAATCTTGTGAAAATTGCAATAACTTGAAGATGAACCTAAAGCGGCGAGATCATAAAATTGTCAACTACAAGCCTCTCTTCTTGAGCCGATTGATTCTCGCTTGAACTGCCCTAAGTTAATCTGAACTTGAAGTCGTCTCCAAACAGTTTCAAGATATGATTGATCATGATAGAAAGTTGGCTCAGTATGCTTCTAAGGACCCTTTTAGCTCACCATGCATTAATTGTAACAAACTAAAATCTGACTTGATTGCATTGGATGAGAAATGTGTGAAACTAACTAAGGACCTTCTAGAGAAGCCACCTTGTGCTTGTAATGTGATTGAGGAGAAGGGGGAGAAGCCCCAGGGCAAGGTTGAGACGCTTAGCGACATGAACCAACTGGCTAGCAGTAGGACTGTCCCTTCAGAGTCGGCTGTGCGTGCACAAGCCATTCTTCCCTCTGCTGTTGGTTCTTCATCTGCTCCCTTACCTTCTGCTGTCTCTTCTTCCCCTGCTCTTCTTGCACCTCTCTCTTTCGGGAGTGTCAGTATCTCATGAACACTCTCGAGAGATTTGTAGGCGGCAAGAAGAAGCTTAATCTTATTCTAGACCAGTCCAAGATTTGCAAGTTCAATCAAAGTCTAGGATATGAGTTCTATGAGGATATGAGGAAGCATCCACCTGCTATTCTCCGACCCATCGTAGGAGGTGTGATCGAGGTTGAGCCCAGATCTGATGAGGTTAAATTCAAATCAGCGGGCTTTATCCAAGGGATCTCTGCGACAAAGGTGATTCCACCGTTGCTTCGCCTCTCGGAGGCGAAGCCTCTTCGTGCTACTTCCACCTCTCAGAAGGTGAAGTACCACTGCACCTTCTGTCAGAAGGATGGGCACTCGATCGAGAGATGCTTCAGGCGCGCCAGGATTGCGCGAAGAGACCATGCAGAGGCACTTAGGCGTATTCAGTATCAGCCCCAGATCCTGAGTGCACCTAAGACTAGCACGAGGTTCAGGTTTGCTTCTGACGGGTTTGGGCAGCATCGAGGACTTGGTTTTTCTGAGTCTTCTGGTTTTCATCCTCATGTTGCTCCGGGTCGTGACGTCCGCCGTCCTAAGGGTACATCTCGTTTCCCCCGTCGAGACAGTTACCCACGGTGTGATCAGCGGGTTGCCGGTGTTCCGACTTGCTCTCCTGTAGCAGTCGGACCCCGCAACAGCTTCAGGTCTACTCATAGACCTTCTGCTTCTTTGAGTCACGGAGAGCGTAGGGTAGATAGAGGTCAGTCGTGTTTGACTACTTCATCTGCTCCACGTGTTACTCGATATTGGGTGCCAAAATCTCTCTTGATTTATCCCAGTACTGAGACTTTACTCTCTGTTTGACTCAGGTTCGCCGGGTAGGGAAGGAGAATGTTTGGCTTGTAGACTCCGGTTGTTCTCGTCATATGACCGGAGACTCCCGTTGGTTCTCCTCCCTAGCCCGCGCTCCAGGTGATGAGATGATCACCTTCGGAGACGCTTCGTCTGGGCGCGTCATCGCCAAAGGTACTGTGCATGTTAATGCTTCTTTTATTCTTAAGGATGTTGCCTTGGTTAGTAAGTCGCAGACAATTTGCTTTCCGTTTCTCGACTTACCGATGACGGTTTCGAGGTGAGCTTCAAGAAAACGCTTGCAAAATTCTTGATTCTTCTGATAGTCCGGTTTGGATTTCGTTATGGGAGGATCTTTCGTGCTGATTTTTCTGATTCTTCTGGTGATCCTCTCCGGTGTTTGGTTGCCTCAGAGTCTCGTGATTTGACCTTCTGGCATAGGAGACTTGGTCATATTGGATTTAACCATTTGACCCGAGTTAGCGGCCACGACCTCATTCGTGGTCTGCCAAAGCTTAAAATGGTCAAAGATCTTGTTTGCGCTCCATGCCGGCACGGCAAGATGGTTGCCGCTTCACATCCTCCGATCATTTGTGACCATGATCGATGCACCGACAACCGCTCCATATGGACACTGTTGGACCAGCTCGAGTGCAGTCAGCCGGAGGAAAGTGGTATGTTCTTGTTGTGGTCGATGACTATTCGAGATTTTCTTGGGTATTTTTCTTAGCATCGAAGGATGAGACATTTTCACATTTCCGAGATCTTTTCGGTAGGCTTTCTGTTGAGCTCCCGGGTGCCTTACGAGCGATCCGCAATGACAATGGCACGGAGTTCAAGAATTCCTACTTCGAGAGTTTCTGTGGTGAGATAGGTGTAGAGCATCAGTTCTCTTCTCCGCACGTCCCACAACAAAATGGCGTTGTGGAGAGGAAGAACCGTACCTTGGTCGAGATAGCCAGGACGATGCTTGATGAGTACTCTACACCGCGGAAGTTTTGGGCTGAGGCTATAGCTACCGCGTGCCATGTCTCAAATCGAGTATTTCTTAGGGCACACTTGCACCGCACTTCTTATGAGTTGAGATACGGGCGAAAGCCCAGCGTCTCTCATTTTCGTGTGTTTGGTTGCAAGTGCTTTATTTTGAAGTCCGGGAACCTAGACAAGTTCGAGTCACGTTCTTGTGATGGTATCTTTCTAGGTTAGTCGCCTTCTTCGCGGGCTTATCGGGTTTGGAACTGCGAGTCTAGTAAAATGGTAGAGACCTGCGAGGTGACTTTCGATGAGGCCACAGGGACTAGGCCCGATATCTCGAGTTCTTTAGAGCGATCCGAGCCCATCTTTGTGGATGATGAGGATGATGGAGATGAGGATGTCTACCGATCCAGTCCTTCATCCACCCCTTGAGGTGCCGTCTTCTCCGCACCTCGAGGTGATCGACCTCGCCTACCGCTATTCCGGAGCTAGTGGCTCTGTTCCTACCTCGTCAGCACATGAGGTAGAGGCTACTTCTTCATCTCATCCAGGACCTCCTTGACATATCCAGAAAAGGCATCCTTCAGAGCAGATGATTGGAGACCTCTTCGAGCGTGTGACCTGCTCAAAATCTGGCTTATCTCAATTCTGTCTCCATTCTGCTTTCATTGCCTCCTTTGAGCCCAAAGATGTTTCTCATGCTCTTTCCGACGAGTCTTGGGTCAATGCCATGCATGAGGAGCTAGAAAACTTCGAAAGAAACAAGGTCTGGTCGCTTGTCGAGCCCCCACGAGGTCACAATATCATTGGGACTAAGTGAGTGTTTAAGAACAAGCAGAGTGAGGATGGTGTGATTATTCGAAACAAGGCTAGACTGGTAGCTCAGGGGTTCTCCTGTGTTGAGGGTCTAGATTTCGAGGAGACCTTTGCCCCTGTAGCTCGACTTGAGGCCATTAGAATTCTGCTTGCCTTTGCAGCTTCTAAGGGTTTCAAGCTTTACCAGATGGACGTCAAGAGTGCCTTCCTCAATGGAGTCATTGAGGAAGAAGTCTACGTCAGACAGCCTCCAGGTTTCGAAAACCCCAAATACCCAAACCATGTCTTCAAGCTTTCCAAAGCGTTGTATGGACTTAAGCAGGCCCCCAGAGCTTGGTATGAGAGACTTAAGTCCTACTTGTTGAGTCATGGGTTTGAAATGGGTAAAGTAGATAAGACCTTGTTTATCCGTAGGTCTGGCAATAACCTTTTGCTCGTCCAGATCTTTGTCGATGACATTATCTTTGGCGGCTCTTCCCATGCTCTGGTCTCACAGTTCTCGGATGTCATGAGCACCGAGTTTGAGATGAGCATGATGGGTGAGTTGACTTTCTTCCTTGGCTTCCAAATCAAGCAGACTCGGGAGGGTACCTTCTTGCATCAAGGCAAGTACACTCGCGACCTCTTGAGATGCTTCAACATGAGTGATGGGAAGCCGGTGTCAACTCCGATGGCTTCTACAGTCTATCTTGACCCAGATGAGGATGGCGAGCCAGTTGATCAGAAAGAGTACAGAAATATGATCGGCTCCCTTCTTTACCTCACTGCCTCGAGACCGGACATACACTTCTCCGTGTGTCTGTGTGCTCGTTTTCAGGCTTCTTCTCGCGTATCTCACCGCCAGGCGGTGAAGCGCATCTTTCGGTACCTTCGAGCTACCATTGACTATGGTATCTGGTACTCTTCCTCATCCTATCTTTCCTTGAGAGCCTTCTCAGATGTAGACTTTGCCGGCTGTAGGATAGATAGGAAGAGCACCTCCGCACTGCCAATTCATTGGCACTTCTCTCGCTTCTTGGTCCTCGAGAAGCGATCCGGTGTTGCGCAGATCCACCGCAGGCGAGCACGCGTTCTGCAGCCGATTCTTTGTAGCCAAGTGCTTTGGATGGCTTTGACCCTGCGGGACTTTGGGTTGGTCATAGACAGTGTTCCACTTTTTTGTGATAACACCTCTGCAATTAGTATTGCTAAAAACCCAGTGCAGCACTCCCGGACTAAGCATATTGATATTCGCTTTCACTTCCTTAGAGACCTTGTAGAGAAGGGCGATATAGTGCTCCAGTTTGTGGAGAGTGACCACCAGTTGGCTGACATCTTCACCAAGCCATTGGATAGTTCGAGGTTTTCAGCTCTGCGGGGAGAGCTTGGGGTGGTTTGTCCTTATGGACTGTAGTGAGGGGGAGCTTTGGGCTTTACTGCTTTACTATATTGATTATGCTTCTGTCTCAATCCTGTTACATTGCTTTCGGAGTGCATTTGGGTTTAGTCCTTCCAGCATAGGTTAGAGTGGTTTTCTTGCCGAGTTGCTTAAACTTCGTACTCTTATCTTGTGCTTCCAGGATGCTGCATATTAGCTGTTTCTTATCTCACTAGGTTGAGCTCACTCACTTCTTGTAGGTTCTAGCGAGGGTTGGGCCACCCTCGGGTAGGCAGTGCGTGTTTGCTCTCTAGTGTGTGATTTCTTGTCACCGATTGTCTTGGAGTCATATGGGGTAGATGAGAGTCAGTTTGAGCCATAGTTGTCTCTATATCTTATCTATGCTTTAAGGACTACCTGTTTGGTCTTATTTGCCAGCTTCTCGATTTTATTGCTTTGGTTCAGGGAGAGTTCATTTGGGAGTTTCTGGAGCTTAATTTTGACTTAACTCAACTTGAACTAAAAGTTGCATCTCATGTTGAGGGGGAGCTGGATTTTCCTGCATTTTAGCATTTAGCATTGTAATGTAACTGCTTTGAGCCTTGATTATTATCCTGTTATGACATGTTTTCAATGCTTTACACCTTGCCATGTCTTGTGCTTAACTTGCTAGATTTATCATGACTTCATATGTATGGACTAGCTTCTGCCATAATTAAAATTGCTCAACTTAAACTAAAACTTATCATGTTAGCACTCGAGTTTAGTCTTTCTTGAGCTATCCTTTTATGATTCATGCCATGTCAAATAGGCTGGGTAGAGCGTTGAATCTATATTGAGCCTTAGATTGAGCTGTTTTAGTCTCTTGGTGATGCATGAGTTAGTACAACATGTTAAACAGCAAAAAGATCTCTTTTGTGCGAAAAAACTGATCTCACCAATTCTTTCCTATGAGACGACTTGCCATTGCACTTGGCATGAACTTAGGGGAAATTTTGGATGACCTAGACTATCTTCTTAAGCTCAATGCTTGGAGTAGTCGCATAAGGCTTGAGACCTAGCACATGATAAAACAAAAATCTGGTTGGCAAACGACCATGAATTTCAAAAGAAAATATGTCATTTGTGCTCAATTTGCTTAAACTACAATCAGAACCAAGTACTTTAACCAATGTTTCATTCTTGGGCATAGCACTCTATTTGGTCTCAATAGTAGCTTCTTGGTTCCGCTTAGCTTCTTGACATGGCCTGCATCATCCTTGGATATCTCTAGCTAGACTTTGCTTATTGATAACTTGACATGCTCACAAACTGCATTACATTACAGATTGTCATATATGTGCTCTAGCTGGCTTATATATATGCTGTCATAATCTAGATAGCGTTTTATTGAGTTATGGCTTGGTGTATTACATTATGGTCATTATGGATAATTCTCATGGCTCTAAATGCTTAAATAAACAAACTTCAGCCATTTCATCCATTGACATGTCATTTTCTCTCGTTTGCATTCTTGATGCGTTTATTGCCAAAAGGGGGAGAATAGAGAAGAAAAAGCTAGTTGGGATCATTTTAGAGCCTTGGAGAACAATTTGCTCTTTCAGGTGTTGCTCTAGTATTCCCTCTGTCAACATGGTCATTTGTTTCATTCCCGTCTTTGGACCATGTTGGATTCTTCAAACTCAAACTCTTCTTTGCGCTTTTTCGGGGTTTGTCAATATACTCATCAAGGGGGAGATTGATGAACCATGTGGAGGTGACCACGTGTGTATGATGAGTAATTGACATTGGTTATGTTTAGTCGAGTTTGGTTTGCGTAGTTCGGAGTCGAGTTGTTGCATGGCGCAATCGGACTCGGTCGGACTTGATCAAACCTAGTCATACGGGATTAGGATGCTGATTCTTTGATTTGACAGGTTTGGACTTCATCTGTGGTAAGTATAATGGTATTTACGTTTTCATGTATCGAGCGGTGCTATTTGACGTGTTTCTTGTCTGTGTGACTGCAGGACGTCGAGACGGAGTCGCGGCGAGACACGGTGGACCGGACTAGGCGCAGGTGGCGCTGAGGTCAGAACGGTCAGGATGTGTCGAAGACGACGTGGACTCGAGGTGGTTGCGAGGCGTGCGAGACAAGGAGCGCGGAAGCTTCCCGGAAGGTGCAGAGGGGCGAATCGGGAATTTCGCAAGACTGCACAAGCGGGAGCGGTCGATTTGTGGGGAGGTCGAGGCAGCGGTAACCGCGGTGACATGCCGAGAGATAATAATTCGATTTGTGGGGAGGTCGAGGCAGCGGTAACCGCGGTGATTAGCTAGGTAGCCAAGGAAAACACACGACGTGGAGCGCGCAGCGAGCTTATGAGGGGCTGTGGCGGAAAGATTAGGATAGCACCGACAACCGAAAACGCGAAGAGATGAGTAGTCGGGAGGTGAGTGGAAAAGAGCTCGGTACGGTGTACGGAAGCAAAGGGCCTTGGCGGGGCGGATATTAAGGAGGAAAGTGGCAGTGTGAAGCGCCTCGACCCAGTAGGAGAGAGGCATGCTCGCCTGAAATAGAAGTGAGCGGAGAATGTCATTTATAGAGTGAATGATGCGTTTGGCTTTGCCATTTTGTTGGGATGTGTGTGGGCATGACATGCGGAGTGCAACACCATGAGAGAGAAGGTGGTGACGCATGGTGCGATTGTCAAATTCGTCGCCATTGTCACACTAAATGCTACGAACGACCGAGGAGAATTGTGTCTGAGTGTACGCAAAGAAATTGCGAAGAGTGTCAAAGACGTCGGATTTGAGGCGGAGCGGGAAAGTCCACATATACTGTGTGAAATCATCGAGAACAACAAGGTAATACTTGTAACCAGAAACACTAGGAATGGGGCCCATATTTGATCAATGAACAATACTTTAATGCCAAACCTGTCACTCAGTAACGCAAAGCTCTCCTTCCTTACTAGCTGTAGACGGGAATTTTTCGTACGAATAATCCATTTTTTATTCGAAATTACAGAAATATACCCGCGGTAAAATTTTTTACAAAAATAGGCTCAAGTCGCCCAATGGAAGGGCGACTGGAGCCTATCGCCCAACCAGAAGCCGATTCTGTCCCTGTCGCTCTACCACCTCCCATTGGGCGACTTTAATGCAGTCGCCCAATGGTTGAGCGACAGGGATCAAACCTTCGCCAAAAATAGTGAAAATTGGTGGAGATATTCTTCATTGATCCAAAAGCCTTCAGAAACAATTTTGAGCAATTTCGGCTACGGGATCAAAAGTTAAAGCAATCGAGGAACACAAAGAGAGGAAACGGGGAGTGATTGAAACTGCTATAACTTTTGATCCCATAGCCGAAATTGCTCCTGAGCCTCCTGGAGGTTCGTGGAGCTGGGCGGCACGCCACGGCGGTACATGTTCTTCGATCCTCTCATTGGGCACCTTCTAGCCGGCAAAGAGCTACGGTATAAAAGCCAATACCATCTGTTCTGGGTCCGCCCCATTAGCTTCGAAGACCGTGGGCTGGAGGCCAACCTTGCCTTCGTTTACGAAGACGACGAGGCTCCAGATAAAAATTTGTTTCTAAGTTTGGCTCTACGGCTTTCAGAAAGCACGGACATAGTTGGAATCACCATCAAGTGCTTAAAGTTGGTCACCCCTCACTTCAAGTCCGCGGCTGAAGCTGTTGGGAAACAACTCGCACAGCTGCCAACACAGGACTTCACCTGGGTGCCATATGTTGCTTATAGTGACAAAGAACACTGGAACAATATTCATAGCATTTTGACTCACTGGTTTCGCCCAAACCCACGCTGCTGCAAGCAACATGAGCCCATGTCTTGTAGCAGCAAGGCAAGCACACTGAAACTATCAGATTTTTCTCTAGAGCCAGTTATTTATGTGTTCTTGCAATGCCACATCCCACTGTCAAAGTACAATATGCAGAGGAGTACAATTGTCCAAGGAGAAACAAGTTGTTTAAAAGAATTGCCACATCTTAAACTTGGGCTCCTTTTCTCGCAGCATGGATCTTCAGAAGATCTGATGCCTGCTGTTGAGGGTTCTACGATTGAGATAATCGACGGCGAAGAGCAGAGTAGCGTGCACACAAATATTAGCCTAGAACAACTGGACGAGGCCATGCTACCAAAGGCAATAGATTGCCTTTACCAAAAGGCAGAAGCGATGGTGTATCTGATGTTCTGGAAGTCAAAACATGGCACTGCATACCTTCAGGTTGAAAAAACAGGCTTGATGAAGATGCCACCGAAGCAGATTAGAGAGGCTGGGAACAGGAGGTCAATAATCCAGCGATGCCAAGACCCAAAGCTAGAGAGATGTATACAGGTGGGCACAGACTTCTTCAAACTGTGGATTGCACATGCACCTGACAGGCTACAGGGCTCAATCGTGGAATGGCTTCAGAAGGCAAATGAAATGAAGTTAGTGCGGCGAAGTACTCCTTGATATCGTAGTTCTGTAAAATAAAAGCTCGTAATATTGCAATGATGTTTTACTATGTATATTAGCTTGGTGGTCAGTACTGTTGCCCTCCTGGATCCATGCGTTTGAGTGCATTACTTCCAAACTCATATTATTGTAACACTGCGAATTATATTGTGCTTCCTGTTATTCCAAAGCTCTATCAAGGATGGTAACACAGACAATGTTCAATAGGGTATACAATTGAGTTTTCCATTGACAATGCTAGCGTTCAATCTGCAATTCCTACGTTGAAATTTCTAGACACCTTTCTAATTTCATAGATTGTCCACTGTCACTACAAGTTTGACTAATTCTGGAATTCAATCGCATGTACTCGGCTGGATGCTGTAGGCCAGAGGACCTTCACTTGGTTCGTCATCCATCCAAAAGTACACTGAAAATAACAAAGCAGGAATGCCCTCATTACTGCAGTTTTGTGGTCTATCTGGTTAGCAAAATAAGAACATAAGGGGCCACACCTTCAATCAACTTGTGGACTATAATGTTCTCACAGTGTTACTTCTTTGCTTGGAAGCTCATATTTATCAAATAAGACCGATACTATCTTCTTCGTATTCCCTTTTTTCTTTCGAAGAATAGACTTGGTAACTTTGGCAGAACGCCTGAACTATACAAGTCTGATGCTTCCGTTAAGGAAGCTAAGTTTGTAACATCCTGACTTTGGATGTGGATAGCGTAACATCTTTCATACATTTTCAAATAATCTTCAAATATTGTGTTGAAAAGTTTGATTTCTTAAGGAGAAGGTTTGAAACCAAGCTGAGTTTTCATATTTGTTTTAGTTGATAGTTCTAAATTTTGATATAAAAGCTGAAATTTTCGGGCTAAAAGTCATCATAAACAATCAAGCAATCAGCTCTAGTAGAAAAGAACCTACCCATATTTGATGGACGAACAGTACTTCAATGCCAAACCTTTCACACAACACAAAGCTCTCCTTCCTTACTAGCTGTAGCCGGCCTATAGAAGATAACCTTTTTGACAAATTGATCCATACGTGCAAACTACTCCGTTTAGTCATAAAACAATGTTATTGTAGATATCGACATGATTTCCAAAACACAACTTCAACTACTAAAAGAATGTTATTATAGACATCGATATGGTTTCTAAAACACAACTTTAACTACTAATTTCTATTATAATAGATCTATAGAACCTAATAAAATTATATAAGTTCTTTTTCAAACAAATCAATATATATCATTTTCATGTATTCAACCTACATAGTGAAAAAGATATGAAAAACCAAAGTTTAGGAAGTTTGTTGTTTGTATACACCTATCCCAAAATGACATTTATTTTATGACTGAAGGGAGTACAGAAGATGCAGCTTACTATGTCGTTACATGGGCTCGAATGCATACATCACTCGAAATGAGCTAGCCAGTGGATAAAAGACGCCCGGTTCTTTTTAGCTTTTCATCTAGTTTTTGATTTTGATTTCTATTAATCGGTACAATTATTAGACTTATTAGCTACAGTAAAAAAATCATCAGCAGCAACCCAAACAATAGGGCCAAAGGCTCACTAGAATGGCATACATCCTGCATGTATAAGGAATTAGGTTAACATAAGTCGTTCATCAGACAAGAGGTGGCCAAATGGGCGACTTGGCCTGGCATCGCACGGGGCACAAGCATGACCCATTTAGATACGGGCCCGTTTGGGCGTTACTTAGATAAGCTATGTCTTGCCAGCCCATAGGCTGAGGCATCAACCCAGGCACGGCCCGATAGCCTTATGAGCCATACCGGGCCAGCCTAGGCACGTCTAGCTTATCAGGCCAGTATTGGCCCATTTAGCCTATTTGACATGAAATTTTGAAAAGTAATATAAGAAAATTATAGAAAATATGTAAAATTCAAATATATATATATATATATATATATATATATATATATATATATATACTTATAAAAATAAACTATACAAAATTACAAAACAAAATCATATAAATATTAAAAAATAAACAGATCTAAAGTGTCATGCCTAAGCTATATTGTGCCAAGCTAGGTACTACTCGTACTGTGCCGAACCAGTTTGTTAGGCTATAAGGTCTCGACTCAAACACGGCACCAGTAATCAAACTAGACTAGCACGACACGTTTAGGTGATGGACCATATTATGACTGGACCGGATCAACAATGTTGTGCTTCGGACCGATTTGGCTAGCGCAGCCCATCTGACCACCTGTACATCAGACTTCTTCACGCAGCAGGCCCGTGCCCAGTAATTGCCGGACCGAAAATGATCGATCGATGGAACTCCAAAGGAATTGATGAACCTGGCAGCTCGATGGATCGTCTGGGATCGATCCAACGCCCATAGCTATTTTTCAGCCTCCGGCACAATCACGCCGTCGTCTCTCTCTCTCTATATGGCACTGAAACAGTATACACGGTTCATTCGTCCAAGAAGTCGAACTATTACTTGAAAACTTGTGCTCAATTGGGCGTGAAAGACAATCTCTTGCGGTTACAGTAGCTAATGCGAAAATTTGCAGAACTTGTACGCATGTCTGTATATCAGGCTCAAAACTACCATCTTGGGGGCGCATTCTAATCTTTTGCCCAATATTCCAATCTTGGTGTCTATTGAATATAGATAATTTGTTTGTAACAGCTAATCTAAAATTAAATCTTTTTTCAACAACTATTCACCAACCAAAAAACGAACCAAGAACTCGCATCGAACTATTCGCCTACTGCTCGACCGATCCCCTAAACCAACAAGACGAAGCGAACAAACTCCCAATCAATAGAGGCATACCACGGCGAGAACGAGGAGGAGGAAAGCGAGCCCCGTCTCGGCGTCTCTCTGGACGACGCCGGCGGCAAGCGGAGGCGGCGACTGCGCCGCCACAAGACGCGAGCGGCGCGTGCTGCCACCACTGGCTAGGACGCAGGAGGAGCTCGAAGCGCACGTGGCCTTGAGGAAGCGATGGCGGTGAGGGCGCCTCGACGGAGGCGGGAGCGCCGCCACCGCCAGCGAAGAGAGGAGCGCCGGCCGACAGCCCATCAGGTTGCAATCCAGCATTAGCCCAATCACGCTCGTAGGCTAAGCCCATGAGCTGTTTCCGCCTGCTGGTATACGAACAGGCCATGCAGGCCGGGAGGCAGGCATGTGCCCTGTGAATTGATTGCAGCAGCTGCCGACTAGTCCAGTATGGTCTCACAGCCAGGATTCAAAATCTCAGCAGTTATCGACCGATAATCATCGGTTACTATTTTTACTGGTGGAGACTGATAACTAAAAAACCAGCCAGTATAAATTTTTGATTTTCAAATTTTAGCCGGGTTTTTCCGATTTTTCTGGTTACCGGCCGGTTTTTCCAGTTACCGGTTTCAAAACATCCCAAAATTCAAATTTTTATTTTTAAATTGTGACCGGTTTTTCCGGTAATCGGCCCCATTACCTACCGTTGGTCGGGATTTCTCCCCGTTCCGGGTTTTGAAACCTTGCTCATAACTCAATTTAGGGCATACTTATATTGACTGTAGGCCCATGGTTTTTGACTGTGATATATAGCTTTCAGTTAAAAATAAATAATAGTAGCCGAAAGAATTGACTTGTAGGAGGGAGCGAGCGGTAGGAAAAGTAAGAGAGAGATACATGCGTGAGATGGAAGCGAGAGGAGTGCGATACGTGATGCGCCTGTGACCCCTACCTTTTCTACAGAGCGAGAAAGGCGCAAAAGATAAAGAAACTGTTTCGAAAAATCAAGTATTCATCTTAACTTCTGACTTCTCTAAATAGAAACCAATATAAACATTTCCTTGTGCTTTCAGCTCAGACAACTTATCTAACTAGTCACTGTTATGCGCTTTTGTGAGGACATCCACTTTACAAATTTACATTGTCAATAGAAATTAATGCTGTTACGATGATTGTTCATGACCAGTATGGTACCTTTCGAGGAAATTATGAAATATACCCTTGGAAGTTACTAGAAACATGCTGTCAAGATATCATTTGATATCATTTGCAAGGCGCCAGCATAAGGTCACACATTTACCTCCGTCGCAAATAAAGATCGGTGTTGGATTTTGATCTAGGCCAAACGGCCAGAAGAGGGAGACGTGGGTGTCACCCACGTCTACGCACCTTGATCGGGGGGCTAACCGTTTTAGGGTTACGGTCCTCCGTTGCACAGCGCAATATAAAAGGTTGGAGTCCGGCCTCTCCCGAGATAAGGTTGATTCCCGTGAGAGCCAAAACTCTGAACAAACCCTAAGATCCGATCTACTTCGCGCTGTTGGCAACGGGAAGGCCGTCGACCACTACTGCAGGACCTAGAAGGCGACGACCCTCTGCACCTCGCCGACGACTCCCCGTACCCCGGCGATCTTCATCGATTCTACCTCACGCCTGCATCACGCAGGCACGGGTCTTCGCTCATGGCGTTCATCGGCGACCGTGAGTACCGCTAACTCCCAAACCCTAGAGGTGTTCATGTTTTATTTCTAGGGTTATGTCTAATGATTATGTTCAGACCTAGTTTAAGCTCACATTTGGTATCAGAGCCACCCTAGAAATCTTCATGAACCCTAACAGGTTTTGGATCTAAGGTTTAATGTCTCGGGTAGCATGTAGAAGGATATGATTCAAGTTTGATTGGCAAAATCCTAATGAAAACCCTAATGAAAATACCCTAAAGATCCCCTCACCCGAACCCTATATCCCCAATTTTGAACCCCTCGGATCTGCGGCAAATTAAAAAAAACAGGGAAGGGAAGGGGACTTACCCACGCCGCCCGCCGCCATTGTAGGCACCGCCGCCTTGCTAGAGGCCGCCTCCGGCCGAGCGCACGGGAGCCCCCCTCCACCTCCTTTTGGGTGCGCCGTTGTAGCCTCTTCGGGCGCCGCTCGGTGCTGCCGCCGCGCTGCCGCCTTGCTCGGGGCCGCCGCCTTGCTCGGGGCCGCCGTCGGCTGCGCGCGGCGTCGCGCGAGCCGCCGCCGCTGGTCGCCGCCAGCGTCTGCCGCCGCCGCATGAGCTCCTCTTTTCCCGGGTGGAGAGGAGGAGAAATGAGGGTTGGGTTTTAGGAACGGCGTTTTTGTTCGGGCGGTTTTCACTCCGCGCCGTCCGATCTTTTTGAACGGGCGTGATGAAAGGCGGGGTGAAGGGGGCCGCTGTTGGGCCGGTGGAGACCGGTGGTTGGCTGGCGTTCTTTGGGCCGTTCGGCCCGCTTGCCATGTGCCAGCGTGGTGCCCGAGAGGTTAACTGGCCGCGCCGGGTTTTCGGCCCGTCAGGATTTTCTCCGTCGCGCATGAGCGCATGAAGTTTTTGGCCCAGCAACGCATAATCTTATGTATTTCAGCATATATTTTATGTATACATGAAATAGTTTTATGGTATATACTTTAGTCTGTTGGGTTTTATTTTCAGTGTATATTTCATGTATTTATGATATATCTCATGTTTAATTAATGATTATTTGATGTCTCTCATGAAATTATCAACGGGTAATGTTGCTAAGCTGCTGAAAATTATTATGCCTTTTTTCCGCTGCGTAATGTTCTGCCCCTAATTGAATGGAACCAACGGGAAATTCAATTGGAGGGCTGTATTTAGTTTTACATGCTATTACTCTTTGACCAACGTTAATTGTAATTGCATGCTATCAATTATGTTTATTTTGTTATGTTTAAATTTGCCATGCTATTACTTTTTGACCAACGTTAATTGTAATCGCATGACATAAATTATGTTAAATTTTTCGTTTCTGCCCAACGGTGATGCGAAAAATTCTTATGAGCATGTTGTTAATCATACCAACGTAGGGTTAACTCTCATGCAAATTAATTATGCGCTTTCCTGATGTAAATTTTAAATTTTTTCAGCTGCTTCTGTTTCCGCTCAAGTTAATTCTATTGAGCCACTTAATGGTAGTAACTTTCAGAAATGGAAGTTTACGCTTATGACGACTTTCCAGCTCTTGGATCTGGACTATGCGTTCAGGTTCAATGAGCACATCGCTCCTCTTGAAGGGAGGACAATTTTGACGACAAAATGAAGGATTACAAAAATAATCTTGAGAAGTGGGAGCGGTCTAACCGCGTTTCACTTCTTTGTGATGAAGAACTCCATCGGTGAGGCCATAAGGAGCAATCCACGAAAAGGAAAGGGTAAAGGACTTTTGTTCTCCATCGAGGATCACTTTAAGAGGTCCTCTAAAGTTTATGCTACCACACTGATGCACAAGCTCATGAACACTAAGTACAATGGTACTGGAAATGTCCGTGAGCACATTATGACCATAATCAATATTCTTTGCGGACTTAAGACAATGGACATGGCAATTTCTGATGGTTTTGTTGTCCATTACATTATGATGTCTCTTCCTAAGCAATTTGAAGCTTTCAAGGTGAACTATAACACCATTAAGGACAAGTGGACCATGAGCGAGTTGATCGCTAATGTTTCTCAAGAGGAAGAGAGGCTCAAGGCTGAAGGGGCTAGTGATTTTGTGAATCAAGTCGGCTCCTCAAATAAAGCTGGTCCCTCTAGAAATAGAGGTGGCTACAAAGGAAAGGAAAGAAGGAGCAAGCCTACTCCCTTATCGGAAGCCACGAAGCCACAGCACCCACAGCATCCTAAGGCGCCTAAAAACGCTTCAGGTCCTGGGAGCTCAAATGGACAGAAGAAAAGTGATGAGTGCTATTTTTGTCAGTCGAAGGACCACTTCAAAGATGATTGTCTGCTTGATCGTGCAAAAATAGCACACCCGCAAGTGCACGGGTTGCCACTGAAATAGCGGCGAGTGTCGTGTTCTCCACAGGGACTAGACTGAGGCTACCGGTGCTCAGCTCAAGCTAGGTCAATCAAAACGGGGGAGAATCTAAACTACAACGACTACTGAAGTAATCGAATGAACAAACTCTAACTCACATAGACAAAACTACGAACGAACTAAACGAACGACGCACAAACGACGACACGAATGACACGACAACTAACCGACGACCTAACTAGCTATCGACCGCTAGACAGAAAGAGGAAGTCGAGAAGCACTGGGGGAGTCGAGAGAGATCAAGGTAGAAGACGGTCGATGGCTAACTAGACGACGCCGGCATACGACAACTCAACCAACACAGAACTACGAACACACGACTTAACTACCGAGCAACCGCTGAGAAAAGCAAAGAGGGAGGGTTTAGAAGCAAAGGGAGGTTGAGACAGCACTAGGGGAAAAGAAACGGTCGCCGAATGGCTAAATCGGGCACACTCTCAAACATACACATAAACTGAACATTGATACACAGGAAGCGCACACACATTCCACCAGCACAAACTAACGCAAATTACTAACATCTAATTTAACTAACACAAAGATCACTAACATCAACACAGATAACAAAATGCATGACTGATTGAAGAATTAGACTACTGTCAACAGGACTATATAGCAATTCTAGAACCAGATCTGGAGCAAAATAACAGAGCACAATCACATGCATACCTCACAGATATCACTCACAGATCACAATAACAGAACAGGGCATAATAACTGAACATATATCACAATAACTGAACTCAAATTAACAGGTCTCATGAACAGATCCACTGATCACATTCATCACAGTGCAAAATTAAGAGGAAGCAAAAGAAGAATAAACCTAAATGGAGGGGAAGCAGAGGAGGAATTGAAGCTTGCGGTCGGTGAAGAAGTTTGCCGGCGGAGGAGCTGGGGTCGGCGATGTGGAAGGAGACGAGGTGGCCGTGAAGAGCTGCGGCCCGACGGAGAAGTCGTCGCCGTCGGTGTCGGTGAAGAGGTGGCGGCCGGCGGCGGCGCTGAAGGGGACGCAGTGGTGGGTGGCCGTCGGTGTCGACGCTACAGAGGACGGTGGTCGGAGGAAGTTGAGGTGGACGCCAACGACCGGGCTATGGCGACGCGGTCGTGAGGGCAGGTGACGGCGAAGTATTGACGCGGTGGGGAGTAGAGGGCGGTGGACTAGATGGGAGCGGCCGAATGTGGGGAAGAAACAGGGAGGCGGCGCACGGTTGGAGAAGGGGAGAGCACGGGGGCGAAGGTGGAGAAGGGGAGCGGCCGAGAGCGGTGGAGGAAGGCAGAAATGGGTGCCACGCCGGCGAGTAGAGGGGCGGACGCCGGTGGAGTAGGAGGCACGGCGGGTGGAGAAGAAGAGGTGGAGGCCAAACTGAGGAGAGGAAGAGGCGGCGCTTGTGCAGAGGATGAAGGGGGAACCAAGGGAGGCGAAGAGAGGAGCGGCGGCGCCGGAATAGGAGAAGAAGGGGCCGGAGAAGGGGAGCAACGGGGACGGCCGAAGGAGTGGAGAAAGGGAGGCGGTGGAGGAGTAAAGAAGAAGGGAGAGCAGTGGAGGTACGGGGGAGATAAGCGGCGGCCGGTGGTGGTGATGATGCGGAGAAGGTGAAGAAGGGGAGGCGCGGTAGAAGAAGGAAAAGCGGCGGAAGGAGAGAGGTGGCGCACGGCGAGCTGCGGCCCGGCGCTCGCCGGCGGCCGGACTTGGAGGAGAAGGGAGGGGGAGCAAAAGGGAGGCCAAGGGGAGGAAGAAAACCGGGCTCCTTTGTTCCCAGGCGGCGGCGCTAGGGTTATGAGGGGATTGGGGATTTGGCGGTTTTACGATTTAGCCCTCCAGAGTTTCAGCAATTACAATCAAGTCCTTCCCCCATTTGAATCCTTCCATTCTGGCCCTCCGAAACTCCGTTTTCGTCGCGGAAAGATCCTACGCGTTCGTGTCGATGCGTACATCTATACAGAGCAATCCAGTTTTGTCGTTTATGCGCCTAGATCGCGCCGGCCTGTGGAAAATTGCAAAAAATGTAAAATGGTCCAATTCGAGCAATTAATTATAGAAAAATGTGTAAATGATGATAAATGATCTCGAAATGCGAAAAATAATGGGGTAAAATGACACGTAAACATATATAAAAATGACGCATGTCATTGTCCTGGATGGCTGAAATGGCTCGCCAAGAAAGGTACTTATGAAATTACTTTTGTTGATGAAGCATTTTATGCTGATTTTCCTATAAATTCTTGGTGGATTGATTCTGGTGCCACTGTGCACGTTATGAATTCCTTGCAGGGATTCCATATGTTGAGAAGTCTCAGAGGGGAAGGAAGCCTAAGAGTGGCTAATGGGATGGAAGCCGAAATTCAAGCTATTGGATCATTTTCTTTAGTTTTGAATAATGGCTTTGTAATGAAACTCAATGATGTTCTTTATGTTCCCTCGATAAGAAGAAACTTGATTTCCATTTCATTATTAGATAATAATGGATATTCTTGTAATTTTGGACACGGAATGTGTTTGATCTATTTTAATAATGATAATGTTGGTCGTGCCATCCGACATGACAAGCTTTATATGTTATCCCTGCAAGATTCTCCTATGTCCATGAATATATGTGATGTGAATAAAAAGCATGGCGAATTGATGAGACCGTCGAAATTGTGGCACTGTCGTTTGGGCCACATTTCGAGGGGGAGAATTGAACGTCTCATTAAAGAAGAAATTCTCCACCCTTTAGACTTTAATGATTCGGATGATCATTGCCTTGATTGTATCAAAGGCAAGTATGTAAAGCAAATAAAGAAAGGTGCTACTCGAAGCACAGGGATTTTGGAATTAATTCATACTGACATATGTGGTCCTTTCCCTGTAACATCAGTGGATGGTTATGATTCTTTTATTACGTTCACTGATGATTACTCACGTTATGGATATATCTATCCATTAAAGAGAGATCGGAGACACTTGATAAATTTAAGATATTTAAGGCTGAAGTTGAAAATCAGCACAGTCTAAAGATTAAAGTAGTGCGCTCGGATCGTGGGGGAGAGTATTATGGGCGACACGCAACTTATGGGCAGATTCCTGGTCCTTTTGCTAGGTTCCTACAAGAAAACGGTATAGTCGCCCAGTACTCAATGCCTGGTGATCCCCAGCAAAATGGAGTAGCGGAAAGAAGAAACCGCACACTTATGGACATGGTTGGAAGTATGTTGAGTTACTCCACTTTGCCTGTAAAGTTATGGATGGAAGCATTAAAGACCGCTGCACACATACTCAATCGGGTTCCCAGTAAATCAGTGCCTAAAACACCTTATGAATTATGGACTGGAAGAAAACCAAGTTTGAACTACCTCCATGTATGGGGTTGTGCAGCTGAAGCTAAAGTGTTTAATCCACACATTGGGAAGTTAGATCCCAAGACAGTAAGTTGCCATTTTATTGGCTACAGCGACAGTCTAAAGGGTACCGATTCTATTGTCCAGATCGTACCACAAAATTTGTAGAGACAAGGCACGCTGTGTTCTTGGAAAATGATGGCATCAGTGGGGACTTGGAGCCCAGGAAAATTGATATTGAGGAGAAGCGGATTTATGTTGCTTCACCGCTAATCTGACAGACTGATTTTCCTGTGCCCCAAGTGGTTGTGCCCACAGTTGATCCTGTAGTTGCAACTCATGTTGCATCTCCAGTTAATTCTGTGGCTACTCCTTCAGTTGAGGGCTCTGAAAATACAAGTACGATACCTAATGATGAGCCTTCACAGCCCTCTGTGACAGTTAATGAACAACCTGATGAGCCTGCTAATGAACTCGTCAGGAGATCAGAACGAGTGAGGAGATCTGCTATTCCAAGTGATTATGAGGTTTATTTAAATGAAGATGATCTTGGGAAGGTAGATGATCCTAGCTCTTATAAGGAAGCTATGAAGAGTAAGGATTCATCCAAGTGGCTAGATGCCATGAAAGATGAAATTAAGTCTATGGGCGATAATGATGTATGGGACTTAGTAGAAATTCCTAATGGAGCCAAAACAGTAGGCTGCAAATGGGTCTACAAAACAAAACGTGACTCTAAAGGGAATATCGAAAGGTTTAAGGCGAGACTTGTAGCAAAAGGGTTTACACAGAGAGAAAGTATTGACTATAATGAAACCTTTTCTCCTGTCTCAACCAAAGGTTCATTTAGAATCATAATGGCGCTCACAGCACATTTTGATTTAGAGTTGCACCAAATGGATGTTAAGACTGCATTCCTGAATGGAGACTTGTATGAGGACGTTTACATGATACAACCGGAAGGTTTTGTTGCGGAAGGCGAGGAACATTTGGGATGCAAGCTAAGGAAATCCATATATGGCCTGAAGCAAGCTTCTAGGCAATGGTACCTTAAGTTCGATGAAGTCATAAGAAAATTTGGATTTAAGGAGAATGATGTTGATAATTGTACTTATGTTAAGTTTAGGGGGAGTAATTACACCTTCTTAATTCTTTATGTGGACGATATATTATTGGCGGCAGCAGTGTGGACATCTTTGCGGGAAACTAAAAGTTTTCTCGTCCAATTTTGACATGAAGGATCTCGGTGAAGCATCTTATGTTCTTGGTATTGAAATTCACCGAGATAGGTCCAAAGGAACATTAGGTTTATCACAAAAGGCATACATTGACAGTACTAAAAGATACAATATGTATAAATGCTCTGCCTCGCTTTGCTCCTATTGTTAAGGGCGATAAGTTTGGGAAATTTCAATGCCCAAAGAATGACTATGAATCTGATCGGATGAAGGCTATACCTTACGCTTCATTGTCGAAAGTATTATGTATGCTCAAGTATGTACGCATACGATTCAGCTTTTGTTACCGGGATGCTTGGCGATATCAGTCAAATCCAAAGACCGGACCACCGGAAAGCCGTTAAGAAAGTCTGCGCTATATGCAAGGCACTAAAGGTCACATGCTCACATACGAAAATGCGATAACCTTGAGGTTGTCGGTTATTCGATGCTGATTTTGCGGTGTAAAGACACTAAGAAGTCCACATCAGTTACATTTTCACCTCGCAGTGCGGCAATATCATGGAAAAGTGTAAAGCAAACACTTCTCGCATCGTCGACAATGCGAGGCTGAATTTGTGGCATGTTATGAGGCTACCGGCAGGTTTGTATGGCTTAAGAATTCTATCCTGGATTGAGAGTGGTAGACGACATCTCTAGACCACTCGTTTTGTCTGCGATAATCAACCCGCATTTTCTATTCGAGTAACAACAAGTCAAGTGCAGCTGCCAAACACATTGACATAAAGTATCATGTTGTGAAAGATAGAGTCCAGGATCAAACAATTAAGGTTGAGCATATTGGAACTAAATTTATGCTTGCGGATCCGCTCACAAAAGGCTTACCACCCAATATTTTTGTGATCATGTTGCGGCATGGGTTTATTGGAGAGCCCGTGATCTGGAATAAGAGGACCATATAAAGTAACCAACTCCCATGAAGTATTATGTTATCCGATCGATATAGAATGGATCACTATAAATACCGATGTCCAAATGATACTTAATTGGCTCACGTGGACGCATTACTTTGGTGTGAACTTTTATTGAGAGAGGGCTTATGATGTTTAGCCTTACGATCAAGGGGGAGAATGTTGGATTTTGATCTCAGGCTAAAACGGTTGAAAGAGACGTGGGGTGATGCCCACGTCTCCCTTTTTCTCTCGCGCCCTGATCGGGGGTGCCTAACCGACTTTTGGTTACGGTCCCCCGTTGCGCAGCGCTATAAAAAGAATGGGTTCCGGCCTCTCCCGGTGACGTCTGTTCCCGTGAGAACCAAAGCCCTGCACAAACCCTAAAGAGACCCGATCTACTACGCACTGCTAGCAACGGGAAGATCGCCGCCATTGCAGGACATCGCCGGCGACTAACCGGACACCGACGCCTCCCCGCCCTTCATCGACTCGTCCTCACGCCTGCATCACGCAGGCATGGGTCTTCGCTCAATGGCGTTTATCGGCGACCGTGAGTCTCCCGACCCCCTCTAACCCTAGGTGTTCTAGTGCTGGACTAGTGGCTTTATGTGATGACATGCATGATGATTAAGGAACCTACAATGGGGTCACAAGGTAATCTAACAAGGACTGAGATCACAATCCATTTCTCATCTGCAGCAGTCTGGTGCAAAACAAACATCTTCCGTCGTCTTGAGAAGCATCAAAGTAGCAGAGTTCTGGCAATCTCCAAGACCTGAAAAGGATGGGAGAACATATTTTGATCTAAAGCGCTAATAATAGAGATATAATACTTAATTTCAGCCAACCTAGACCCCCAAGGCTTTCTTGAGCAAAATGCAGAATTTCAATATCTGATGATGAGTTAAAAAAGGGAAAGTAGATGGGAATTGCTTTAGCACTCTTCTGAGGTTTGACTTGCAAATTAGTGGGATCATCTCCCAATTGGGCACTTCTTCTGAGGTTCAACTGTCTATACTGTCCTTTCTCTCTCTTATTAGCACTCTTCTGTTATTTTTTTGAAACTGGGCATGAGGGCTGCCCTATATTAATTCACAAGGAGAAGAGAACAGTATACAAAAGTTTAGTTTGGTGAGAAACAGGGAAGCATGGCCTGTTCTTTTCGGCTACGGCTTATGACTTTTGACTGAAATTTTTGAATTTCGACTGTTTACGGTACAGATTACGGAGAGACAGATATTCACTTACGATTTTGGATGGCTTTTAACGTGTAGATCGTTTAATTTGTAGACCCCGTATTGAGAAAATACTCCACTTGAAAGTTAGGTAATGTAGTAAAAGCCAAAAGTCACCAGCTTTTGAGGTAAAGAATAAGCCCGCAGACCAGAAGTGCACTGAAACAATACACCTAAGGTATTACAGAGATGTTTGAGAGGCCCACTAGCCTCTTGGCCCCCGCCAGGACTTGGGCTCATACGGTCATGCCTTTTGTTTGAACCATGAACCAAAATTTCGAGCGTTCCAATCTTTCCAAATTTTCCACGTTACCAACGTTACAAGCGTGGTGAATGCTTTCTTTCGTTGCCTGCCCTGAAAGATCCCGATGTGTGGTTCTGGCTAGCGGGGCATGTAACACACAAGATAGAGGCACGTACATAATTATCTGCCAAAATGCTCTCTACGAATTTGTTCTTCTGTTTCTTCTATATCCCTAGAATCGTAATGTGAAGGTGAGGGCATACCAGCATCTGTAGGCGACTCCAGTACAATGCAGCGCAAGGATAGTACAATGTTGGAGACTGGGTCACCGGCAGGACCGAAGCAGTGGCCGGCCTTGAGGAGGATGGCGGCGTCTGCGCAAGGCGTCCTTGGGAAGCTGGGCAACTGCTTTGAGGTATAACCCATGGATTTTCTCCGGAAGCAAACTCCTCGGGGACTCTGAGAATCCAAGAGGCAACTTGTTCAAGCTGCTGCTGGCTCCTCTGTGGCTTGTGATGCAGCGAGCTAGCCCTATAGAGTGGCAAGCCGAACAGGTTTCCGCGAGTCCACGAGCTGCTCGAATGGTTCTGCGAGTGATTTGTTGAGCCGGTTGATGGCATCAGGGGAGAGGCAGCGCTCCGCGATCAGAATATCTGTGAGAGCCCGTCAAGATCAGAATATCTGCGAGAGCCCGTCATGGCAGCGCACCGGAGGGCTGTCTCCGTGGTTGGGGAGCAGATTTAGGGTTCTCAATATCGGTTTATAATTTTTACCGAAGGTGGCCGATAGTAGTGATAATCGTGATAATTGGAAAATTTCGGAATTTTTGGGACCGAAATTTTCAAACAAAATTTGAATTTCAAATAAATTTTGGCAAAGTTGTTAACACTTTTGCTAATTCAACATCATCATATTCTTTGTAGATCAAGAGAACAAACTGCAAAAGTTGTCTTACCTTGGCATAAAATGACAACATAGGAAGATATGTACATGCCGCCGCCGCCGACATGGCCTCTACCCCAGCCACCACCGCCGTCCAGGGCTCTACCCTGACACCTCGGTCTCCTCTCCTCTGCCACTGTCCTCCTCGCCTCCGCCCCCACTGCCTTGAAATCCACTGCCGTACTGCCCCCGCCCTAGCCTTCACCGCTGTCTAGGCTCCCCCCTCTGTTGCTTTTGTCGCCCGGTATCCAATGGGAATTTGAGAGAAAGGAAGTGGGGACTAGGGGGAGAAACTGACGAAGAGATCGGCCGAGCCACCAAAGGGGAGAAGGTGACCAACTAAGGAAGAGATGAAGAGCCAAATAGGTTTGGAGAAATCGCCGCTTTGGCTCTGTTCTGAAGAGGAACTGAGGAAGAGGCACCGCCAAAGGAGAGGTCTGGAGAGGCGCTGTTGCGCATTAGGGGTTAGGGCGAGACTGCCGTCATGTTGGGCTAATTGGGCCACCGGCAATTCAAAGCGAGCCAAAAGTATTTACCCGGTAGCCCATTTTACCAGGGGTCCGGTTAAACCGGTAATTTCGACTTTTGGCCGGAATTGAAAACCTTGAGTAGATTACAGAAAAGCCGCGCACCTGCCATGCCCCGATTGCGCTGGACGGCAGCCTTGGCCAGGCAGAGGTAGGGCAGGGCCTCTGAGACGAGGAGGTGGCGGAAGTAGGTGGTGAAGAAGTGATGAGGCGTCCGCCCCTCACTCACGCCGTCCCAACCCAGGATTGGAGGGCCGGAGGCAGGAGATGCTGCAGGTGTCCGTCATAATCGGGGACTCCGCATCCCTTCTCCTCCTCCTCCGTCCCTCGTCCGCCTACCACCCGGCTCGTCTTAACCTCCTCCTCTAGCTACCTGCTCTCCTTGCGCAGCATTGGGCAAGGAGACGGTGTTGGCGACGGGGTCCAGTACGTAGGGCGGCCGAAGCAGAGGCAGCCCGGCGTTGAGGTGGCGTTGGTGTTTTTGTTTTCTTTCCTTTTAAAGGAGAAAAGACTAGGGCCTATCCAAGCAACGCCTAACTGCTTTCTAGCCCAAAATGCGATGTCGGCCTGGGCTGAGCTGCTTTCTTCGTTTTCAGCTACACGCTATCAATGTAACCCGGTCTGGGAGTAATTTTCAGAGTTTTCCGAGGAAACTGCTACATATTCACAAATACCATACCGTAGTGTATTAATTAACTAAACGCTTCTTTACTTTCGTCCATGGCCTCTTGTCCAACTTTTTTTTTCAGATCTAACTCTTTGACCATACTACCGCTCAACACTACCACGCTAGTTATCGTGATATAGCCAAATCCTACCATTTCACCACCAGTGGACTGATAGTATTGTTTAGTCGCTCCTCTACCAATAGCTAGGGGTGCAAACAGATCGGATTCAGACGGATATTGTTGTTACCATATCCTAACCCATATTTTTTCTCCGAATTCGGTACCAATCAGATTCGGTGCCGGATCGGTCGGGATTAACCCGACCCGTTTGCACCCCTACCAATAGCGTAGAAAGAACTGTCATTTAGCTGAACTTAAACTGTAGCATGACAAGATATCACTGCCACTCCACTAGTGTAAGCTAGCGCATGCATGGCGCATAATCTCATATTGTCCGCCATTCTCACCACCATAGTCAAATGCCGTGATATTTGATCGAGCACGACTTTGGACGTACTAAGCCATGAATCCCATTTAATTTGGAGCTCTGCAACTCTCAAGTCAGCAGCTCTCAACTTGTACCGTACGTATACGTTGCTAGCTGCAAGTTGCATGCAATTATGCAATCATAACCTCCTCCCTCGTTATGTTATTTCAGCGCCTGATCTTTTGGTCTATCTCGGTGGATCGTGTCAATCGGTCAAACTAATGCACGAAACACTAAGTAAACTAAAGCGTCTCATACGAATGAACAAATACTATCATACCTGTATTACTCCCCGCGGAGTTCTTGGCCAGAGAGAGCTCCCACGTCACCCCGTCCGCTCGCTCCGGCCGGCGCGTGGCGGGGAATTCCCGTACGATCGGATGCCGTTTTTTTTGCGAAAAAGCCCCTACATTTTTCCGAAATTATGTAAAGGTCCTCTGTTATCGCAAAAAGGTCCCTGGATTTTTCAAAAAAGACCCTGCGCATATTTATTTTTCGTTGATAACGATCCGCAGTTTCCGAAATTACGTACATACCCTCGGTTCTTTCAAAACAACCCTTGATTTTTACGAAAAAACCCCTCTGGTCTCCTTTTATTGCGAAAAGCCCCTCGCTTTTTTTTTGATAAAACCTACGCTTTCCTTTAGCTACGAATTTTCGCCTTTTTTACTTCGGTACACACGGTGGCTGGCACGGCGTGCCGCCGCGCCTATGAGGCTAGTATATATTACGTATGGGGGACTCCCCGGAAGGGGAGGCTATCCACGTGTCCCCCTACGAAACAACCCGCAAAGATTTGGTAATTACGTTTAGGTCCCCAGTTTTCATAAAAAGGTCCCTAGATTCTTGCGAAAAAGCCCCTACACACTTTTTTGCTGGGTAGTGACCCGCGGTTTCCCGTAATTGCGAACATGCCCTTATTTCTTCCGAAAAGACCCTCTTTTTTTGCGAAAAAACCCATCTACTCTCCCTTTATTGCGAAAAGGCACTCGATTTTTTGCGAAAAACCTCTACTCTTTTTTTCTGTGAATTTTCGCCTCTTTTACTTCGGTCCACACGGTGACTAACGTGGCGTGACGCCACGCCTACGTGGCTAGTTGACTGATTGCATGGAGTAAGCTAGCGCATGCTTCTCTAACTTCACGACGTGTGTGTCGTGTGGCTGCCGTCGACCATGCATACAGAATTGCAGATAGATAGACCCACGTTACCAACAAGTAACATTATGGCCGGCCGGCATACTGTAGCAAGGCCGGGGAACTCGGTGATGAATTATGTCTCAATATTTCTAATGAGAAATTATGTTCAAATACTCTCGAAAGAAATAGAATGAATGAAATTTCTTATTCTGCAGCTTTAGAATGTCTTATGTATCATAACATGTCACTTATTTCAAAATAAAAAATAAACACACTGAAAGAAGATCCACCGACTAAGCCATTTAGTCAGGAATTATTTTCTTAGCATGATTAAGTCATGCGACTTCAGTTTATATTGAAATGTTTCAGCTAAGTGAGAGATGTTAGAATTTTATGTGACTTTCAATATTTATTATGGTTATTATCTGTTTAACTCAATATGGAATCATTCATATTATTGATGCAAGTGACAGAGAATAATTTGATAAGAAATTTAACTCAATGAACTAATACTCGAGATGTCGAGGACGGTTGTGCTGGAATATAGTAGATATATTTATTGATTCGAATCTACTGAAATTCAATATGCATGCATATGTTTAACCTGGTTGCAGCATAGGGTGAAATAGTTGAGTTTGTTTTGCAGAATTGGCTATGCAGGCTATTAGCCCCCATATGATCAGATTGGAATTGATCTCATAAACAATCTGATCATGATTCACACATGTGTGCTAGCGACTAATATATTTTAGACTCATTAAACTGGCCTATTTGATTGTGGTTGGTGACATAGTTCACAAGTCTCACGGTGTATCGGAAAATAGGTGGGTCGCTTTGCAACACCCAGAGATGAAGTCTATAAATAGGTCCCTATCCTCTAGCCTCATAATGCGATTATCAGTGGCATCAAGGAATAGACAGAGGAATACAGGATAGACCGAAAAGTCTCTATAGAATTAATTTAAGGTTTGAGAAAATCTAACAGTTATGTGCTATGAACACACTCGGGTATGCGTGTGTGGGCGTGCGTTTCAGGTTTGAGTGCGTGTGTGCGCGTGCTTGTACTCTTAAAAAACAGCTCGATTTACAATTTTTTAATTTTGGTGATGAATGTGGGGGAAAATCCCATGTATTATGTTGTACAATTTGTGGCAAAACAATTCAACAGAGTGATAGTTCTGAAATGTGCCATTTTTCTTCATGGGGAAAGATTGATCCCTGCAAATGGTCGAATTGTTGGCTTTAATAGGAGATTTATTTTTTTTTTTGCGAGGGCTTGAACACTAAAAAACTCGACCTGCGGGGGGAAGAAACCCCCGGGCATTGCTTTAAGAAGACGATCTTCTCACGCAGATCGAGAAAATCCCCGAACCCCTGCTCCACCCTTACACCGGGAACCAACGCCCAACCTTGTGAGACGACCAGCGGATCCTTTGGATCAACGCCATAGCGGGTTCTTGACCATGTGCTTTGGTATGGTAGCAGGCGAGGGGATTTTTTCCCCCAAGCCTGAAATTCGCTCCCACTGGGAGTCGAACCCAAGACCTGAGGGATGCTACTGAGGCACTCTAACCGCTAGGCTAGAGGCCCTTTCGCCGGGGCTTGAACACTAGATAATCTTGAGTTCAGTTGAACAGAAGATTTTGGTGGATGTTACTTGTGATGTGTTGCTCAAGTGGCTGTACATCTTTTCTTTTTATTAGCTGTGATTTGTTGCTTCCGAATTTGCTGCAATGGACATCATGCCCCCGAAAATGCTATTCTCCATTTTGATTTCATTCGTCTGTGTGTTTCCATTGTAGTGTTGCTCCGGTTGGTGCTATTGCTGTTGGAGAGGAGATTCTGCACACTACACAACGTGCGTCGAGTTTGTTTTTTCTGTTCAGACTTGAAGTACGTTTTTGGAGCTCTGCTGTGGGCTACTGCAAATTTTGAGGAGGGTGCTCCACTTCCATTTTTTTTAGCAAGATCCATGAACACTTATTTACAAAAATGAGGCTACAAACTTGTACTGAAATTGAGGATATCCTTTCATGTCCCATGTAATGAACATGCAAGACCTTGTACACTAGGGGGATTGGTACTGATGTCCCAAATGGAAAATGCGCCGATTAAGTGCTGAATCAAGATGTTCTTTTCTGATTTTTTTGGTTCATTTCTCCTATTTTCTGAATGTTTGGGCATGTCTCAAAATCCCCCTTTCTTCTTCCTGGCAGTGCTAATTAGTCAATCGTAATTATTATATTGCTAATTAGTTAAGGTTAAGTAATGAGTTAGTGATAAGTAATTAAGTGATAAGGACGATGGTAATAAATTACTCATAATTAATTTTTGGACAAGTAATCAAATTACTACTAATTAATGAATTCGTATGTAATTATACACATGTAACTAATAACTTGCATGCTGCTTGTCGTCCTTATTTGTTATAACACTTACTGCGGATCGGGTTGTTGTGACTTCAGGTACTTGCAAATATGCAAGACTTAATAGTGTTCTATGGCGTTGGTCTTGTACGGGTAGGACCCAATAAGTTGGACCTATCGAGATGCCAATACAAGTTGGTCCGGGTGGAGGGGCTTGGCGAGATGAACATTCACGAGCTTCGAAGCTGCATCCGAAGGGAGTTCACCACAGAGGCAATTGTGATGAAACTTGCGATCGAGAGGATCACCTGCACAAATGGCGTGTGGGAGCTTGTCAAGGTGAATGGAACCGTAGTATGGAGGCAGTACATACATATTGCCTCCTAGCCCAAGGTGGCCATTTACGGGAGGCCGATGGTGTACCTGAGCCCAGGGCGCCAGAAAACGTTGATGAGCCCAGCACCTCCACACCTAGGCAACGACAGGTCAAGCTTCAAGACGACAGCATGAAATGTGTTGTATTAGAGGGAATACTTGTCGCTCATTTTGTACAGAATGACGGGGCGGACATGTAGTGGTCAGCTCACATTAATGGCCACAACTATCTACTAGAGCATGTGCTCGAGTTGGAGTCTGACGAGGACACCGACCCGGGCTCCGATGATACTGACGACGATGCACACCAGACGGGTGGTCCAACTGGGGGAATTGTGTCATTGGAGGTGCCCTATGTGTTCTCCAGACTCGATGATGTTACAGTACGTTCCCTTGTACTGGCGCAAGAAGAGGGTCCCAGTGGGAGTTTCAAGCCGACATCCTTTTAGTTGGGTAGTGCTTCCCTAGCAAGGTGGCTGTCCAACAAGCTATCGCACGCTATGCCTTGTCTATTAGCCATATGTACCGAGTGCATCAGTCCAACCAGGGCAACTACGCAGTGAAGTGCATAGTGGAATGCAGCCTTGGAAAGGTTAGCACTCAATGAGCAAAGATTTTTGGTTCGGTCTTCTCGGTCAAGGCAATTATCGACCACACTTGCAAGCTTAGCGAGCCCCTGCGGCACCATTGGAATGTGAATTCCGTATATGTGACAAGCCTCATCAGTCACCTAGTTGCGGCGGATGTGTCCATCTCCCCCAAGATGCACATGTCGGAAGTCGCCAATCTAGTTGGCTATTTAGTTAGCTACAACAAGGTTAGACGAGGTAAGTAGAAGGTCATCGTGTCTATGTATGGGACATACGAGGAGGCGTACAATCTTGTGTTATGGTTGCTTCACCAGGTAGCTGAATCAAACCCCAGCACATACATAGACAAGCTTGAGTGTGTTGGTGCTGATGGAGGGCCCAACTGCTTCATACTGGATCGGCTATTCTAGGCTTTTCCCTAGGCCATTCAGGACTTCAAGTTTTGTCGTCCTATTGTCATGATGGATGGTACTTTCCTCACAAGGAGGTACAAGGGCACCATTCTCACCGTGGTGGCAGCTGATGCGAACAACTAGCTTCTCCCGATGGCATTTGTCATTGTGGAGAGCAAGAACATGTCCAGGTTGCTCCAGTTCCTGGCGAATGTGAAGCGAGTGGTGGTTGGCGATCGACCCAACATATGCGTCATCACAAAACACAATGCTGGGTTGTTGGCCGTTCTCAACACCATGCAGTATGGGACTGAACCCCCTCACTAGTGGATTGACGTGCAAACCCGGTGGTACATGAGGCATCTTGCATCTAACTTGTTCACACGGTTCTGCAGTCAGGAAGTTGTGAAGACATTCAAGGCATTGTATCTGCATAACCAGAGGCAGAAGTTCGAGTCCATCTAGACAGACCTAAAAAGGTGGACTACAGAGGTAGAGGAACCCATAAGCACTATAAATTTTTCGGAGTGAATTCATCAGCACGCTCCTGAATTCGGGAAATGGTTCCTTCTCAATGAAATAGACAATGCGAGGTATGGGATTATGACAACCAATATGTCTGAGGTGTACAACAGCGTTCTGAAAGGCATACGGGGTCTCCCCATCACCGCGATCGTCAAGGAGATATGGTCTCACACTTTCAATTATTTCATCAATAGAGCCATTGCAGCCAAGTGATAGATGGACGAAGGCAAGTAGTGGTCTGATAGCATGCAAAGGCACATGGACCAAAGGATGGAGAAGGCCCAAATGCACGACATTCGGGTAGTCGATGGCCTCTGGAGGAAGTATGAGATCAGGCTTCGGCAGAAATATATCAACAGTCATGCCAGGGGTGAAATGAAATAGGCATGCACCCTAGGTGATGTGGCCACATGCACCTGCAACAAGCCGAAGCTACTGCACAAGCCATGCTCGCATGTGTACAAGCCGAGTACCACAACATGCAACACTTTTTTAATACATGAAGTACAGAGTTCTACTCCTACGGATTGGACATAAATTATAAGGATCTTTAGCCGAACATGCTGCAATGGGCCCCCAACAAGGACTTGAAGATAACTGCGAAGGGACGACAGCAGACGCAGCGCTTCCAGAACAACATGGATGTCAGCCAATGTACCAGCATTAGCCGCACAGTAAAGCACGAAAAAGTTGGTGATTTCATGTATCTTTTTGTTTATTGAATTAAGTCATATTTCTAGCAATTTGAGATGTAGTATTTATGTGGTGGTAATTGCCATGTGATTACTAATGAAATCATTGCCATTAAGTGGTAAATTTTAGCTACATTACTTTTAGTTACCAATGCTTCATTACATGCCACTTGTTATTTTCTGTACCCACTTCATTACAATGTTTCATGTGCACCCGTGCTCCCGACCACATGAAGTGGGTGGCCCACCCACGTGTGAACATTCCACCAAACCTCATTAAGTGGGAATCTCGCATCCCTAGCCATGTGCAGTAACATAACAAGTCACCTTTTTGCAACGACATGACCCAACGAATCAGCTTTTCATACCGACAGGCCCAACGCTACCACAACATACCTCATCTGGCCAACGACGTGACCTAGATAGCCTAGTTTTTGCACTACCAAGACTAAACCATATGGCCTCATGCACTAACAAGACCAAACGGGGCAACTTTGTGTAGCGACGTGATGCTATGCTGGTCCATGAATCGTCTGGCGTGCCCTTGCCTCGTGGACGCAAATTTTCTCAAACCGAATTAGACTTGCAAAACATACGCCGTGTCAGCTTGGCCTATAAGTACTACCCCTTCATTACCGTGTTTACTGCACCATTACTGAAACACCACTTCGCTTCCATGGAGAAGCAATGGGATGAAATCACTCGACTAGCAAAGGTTGCAGCAACCCAGGACGAACAAGCAACCCGTGCCAGGAGGCCACCTCCTATAAACAAAGCCCCCATACCTCCAACACTAACCCATACCTCAATGTTCCCATCGAACATTTGCCGCAAGACCCGCCCATGGGGAGACACCTCCTTTCTGCTAGTGTAGGAACGTATGCAAGTTCTTCAAGTCGAAGGACCGGTTAAGCTTGGGCATGCGTTACTGGGGTAGCGGTAACTATGCCTAAGACTATCTCGACCGGTGTTAGGACCAGCCCATTATAGGCAGCCGGTAAGGATAGGTTACAGTGTATTCTCATACAAGTTCTCTTGTATAGCACGCACTAACAAGCTCTCCCCTCTTTCTGCAGTTTCTGGATCTGCTATGCGCATACCGTAAATGGATTGACCGGGAGATCCACACGCATGACCAGTGACAGTCGGACTGCAAGGAGTGGGACGCACATACGACAAGCGAGAGGATGGAGGAGTGGTGGTGCACCGAAGATCGAAGCGAGCATATCCGGCGAAATACGGAAGCTCACCTCGAGGTGTGCAGGCGCAGAGAGCACGAGGCTCATGAGAGAAAGTGTGAACTAGCGGCCAAAGCCAGCCCAGCTGGTGAGGACAACAACATCGATGTCGTGAGTAAGGGCAATTGGCTGTGGTCAACGCAGTAGTTCAACCCTCTTCGTCCATATGTATACCATCCTTGGTTTCTTAGCCTTCATGCCATGTAACCACCTTGTCAGATCAGCTGTCGTTTAGTTATCATTACACCATTTATCCAAAGTTCTCCTCCGTGTATGAATTCCTTGTTGCATCGCAATATCACTTATCTTCATACTTACAAATCATTGCCATCTCAATCATCCACACAAAATTGCACTACAACAATATACAATAATCATAAAATGTTATTGTGAGTCCAACAGATTTTATACCCTTGAGAGTCTACAAAAATCACAAAATGATCAACCTACTTTGTCTGCCCTTTTATTTAAGAAAACTACAAACAAAACTTGTGCGACTTGTCGATGTGTCACCCACTGCTTGACCGAAGGTATATTACTATAATTTCAAACAAAAATAAAATTATTTCAAAAACAAATCATGTTACGGCGATCCACCCGTGTGGTACTCTGGCGCCAGTATCAGTCGAGCAAAATTCATAATGCATAAAGTTCCCCAAAAAATAGATAATTAGGATAACTATGTTAGAAGATTGCATATTAAATTTTGTAATTTTTGGAGCTCGCTTGCTATATGTAACAACTCCTAAAAATATCATAATCGTATGAATTATTAAGCAACATTCAGAGTGTATAAAATTGTTAAAAAAATTATACAGCAAAGTACATTGTGTTAGAAGGTTGCACATAAAATTTCATATTTTTTTAAGATCATTTGTATATTTAAAAATTCAAACAAATATTAAATATAAAATAATAACTCAGGTAGGTAATTAAGTAAGCTGGCTTAATTATCTGCCGTCCGGTGGCAGGACGGTAGGGATGGAGCCGCAAGATGGCTAGGCGGCAGGCGCCCGCCGCACGGCCATGGGGTTCCGCTAGCCACGTGTCACGGGCGTAGTGCTTCCGCCTGGTGACCGGATGGCAGAATAGACATTTCTGCCATTGTCGTGCGCATACTGATATTCTTGTAAATACGGATTCAAAATACGCTAGATGTGGCAAAAACTCTAGCAAAGGTCTCGTTCTTTTCTACGTATGGCTTATAACTTTCTTCGAGCAAACAAACAGATCAATTTTATCACCAGCTTTTTAAAGCTGTTTATCGAGATAGTCTTTTCGAAATGAGTTTTAGGCATTCAATTCGTTCATACAAATACTTATGTTAGGATCAAAAGTTATCGACTATAACCATAAGTAATCTGCCGTAGAAGAAAAGAACTTGCCCCATATTTGATCGACGAACAATACTTTAATGCCAAACCTATCACACAGTAACGCAAAGCTCTCCTTCCTTACTAGCTGTAGACGGCTTATAGAAGAAAACCTTTTTGATAAATTGATCCATACATGCAAACTACTCCCTTTAGTCATAAAAGAGCACCGTTTTAGATAACTACACGATATCTAAAATACAACTTTAACTACTAATTTATATTATAATAGATTTATAGAACCTGATAAAATTATAATATTTCTTTTTGAAACAAATTAATCCATACTATTTTTATGTATTCAATTCAAATATTGAAAAAGATACCAACAACCAAAGTTTAGAAAGTTTGTATGCCCCTACCCCAAAACGACATTTATTTTGCGACCGAAGGGAGTTCAGAAGATGCAGCTTACTACGTTGTTACATGGGCTCAGACGCATACAATCACTCGAAATGAGCTAGCCAGTGGATAAAAGAAGGTCCAATTCTTTTTAGCTTTTTAGCCGGTTTTTGGATTCAACTTCTATCCGCCGGTATTATTTATCAGACCTACTAGCTATAGTAAAATATCCTCAGTCGCAGCCCCAAAAAACAAGACTAAAGACTAATTAGAATGGCATGCATCCTGCATGAAAGGAATTAAGTTAACATACGTCATTTCATCAGACTGGAGGTGGGCAAATGGATGGCCTGGTCCAGCACAGCACGGGACACATAGGCACTACCCATTTAGGTATGGGCACATTTGGCCGTTACTCAAACGAGCTGTGTCTTGCTGGCCCATGGGCTGAGGCACCGACCTAAGCACGGCCCAATAGCCTCATAGGTCGTATCAGGCCAGCTTGGGCATGTTTAGCTTGTCAAGCCAGTGTTGACCCATTTAGCATATTTGGCATGAATTTTTTTTAAAAAAAGTAAGAAAAATCCTAGGAAATATGTAAAATTCAAAAAATACGAAAAGATTATATATACTTATAAAAATAAACTATATAAAATTCAAATATTACAAAATAAAAACATATAAATATTAAGAAAATGAAGGAGTCTAACAAGTCATGCCTGAGCCATACTAGCCAAGCTAGGTACTATTCGTGCTGTGCCGAACTAGCCCGCTAGGCCAAGGTCTCGACCCAAGCACAGCATCGATTATCGGACTAGACCAGTACAACACGTTTAGATGGTGGACCGTAACATACTTGGACCAGATCAATAATGCTGATCTTTGTATTGACCTGGCTAGCACAACCTATTTGGCCACCGCAGCAGGCCGTGCCCAGCAATAGCTGGACCGAAAACGATCGATCGATGGAATTCCAAAGGAATTGATGAACCTGACAGCTCGATAGATCGGCTGGGATCGATCCAACGCCCATAGGTATTTTTCAGCCTCCGGCACAATCACGACGTCGTGTTCTTGGAAAACTTTGCCGGTAGTCCTGGATGAAGATGCATGTATGCATGGATACCAACGAGTCGTGTTCTTGAAGTTTGAACGTACGGTCACAGATATCAAGGTCGATCGGCAGGTTCTTTTCTGTATGTCCTTCTCAAAGCTAGGAAAACTCTTTTCTAGCTATTAGCAACACTAAGTCTGCAGGTTAAGATGTCGCTCGATTGGACTGAAATAAATTAATTTATAGTTAAAATTATACTGTAGCTAGCTACAATTACACTGTAGTTAATGGTAACTTATTTGGTATAACTAAATTTAAAAATGACGAAATTTTTAAATAGTGAAAAAATAAGTTAGAAACCAAAATGTCAAGCTGAAATGAGCGGAGCCTAAATGTAGGAGGCTGCGCTATTGGAAAGATTAAAGCTAGCTAGATGTGACTCACGATCCTAACTATTTTAGGCTGCCCATAGTTACATATGGACGTGATCGATCGAGCTAGATACATACAAATAAGATCCTGGTGGTATTGCGGTGCTAGTGGCTGTCCGTGGGATCTTTTGGGTTGTCTTGGTGCATTCTAACGAGAAGCTACGGGTGAGTTAGTGTATGACATCTATGATTCGCGCATTGTCATCGTCTGGGTGTATCAGAGTGGTTTATGGAAGACCACTCAACTTAACACCATACGGACCTTCATGAACGGTGCCAACACCGTAATGCACTTTCAAAGTAGTTAGTCCTGCCATGACCGACTTCTGCCTGCAAATATTTGCAACATTACAACTAGTCAGATCGCATCGCATGATATGCAAATAATGCAGTACTTGCATATTTACATTTGTATGACTGTACGCCTATCGTGAACAACTACACTACCATATGGTTAAGATGTCATTCATTCCCTAAAGCAGATGCCACCATTAATGTGCGGGCATCTTCATATCGATTAATTTTCCCCCATAGCATAATCCCTCCATATTCCCACCGACATCGCTCCCTTTCCTCTGCCCCACTACGCATCAACTCCCTATCTAGTCCTACGCACACTGACACTTCTCTTCTCTCTCTGCTCGAGCTGTCTCATATTGTACATAATTCCTAATAAGTTGCGATAATTTACATGATATTCACAAAAATATTTTTTTCAATATACTTACGACATTACATTCATTCTTAGTTTTTCTAACATGTTGTCTAATAATGTTAAGCATTTTCACATGACTAACCTAATTTTTTCAACTATTCTAACATGCCATGGGATCCTCCCAGTTAAATGTTTGTAACGACATAAATTAAATACAAGCACGTTTCTGCTACCTTCTCTTTTTTCCCTCCTGTCTTTCGTCTAGTTTTTTCTCTAACAGGACTAATTCCTTCCTACGTAATAGGATTATCTCATCTATTCAAAGTTATACTATTCTTTCCTACAACTATAAATTTCTACGCATGCTAATTTTATACTAACCAGACTATTTATCTAATATAAAAAAATTACTAAAACAAAAAAAATTACCTCACTGAAGTAGCGGAACCTCCTCCTATCCTTCTCCCTCTCCTCTCCTCTCCTCCCTTCTCCGCTCCTCTCTTTTTTCCCCTCTCTTCTCTTCCTTTCTTACCTCTTCTCCCCTTTTCCTCGGATCGGTGGTTGCGATTGCAGAGCACTCGGCCGAACACTGCTTATATATATGCCGATCCTGTCGCCCAACAGTTGGGTGACAGGGCTTCCATTCGCCCAACTGCTGGACGATAGGATCCAGTCGCCCGACCGTTGGGTGACTTCATTCATATCGCCTAACGGTACACCTCATCGCCTTCTGCCGCTTTGTCATTGGCGGCGGATCCGATCATAACGGTTGGACGACTGGAGGCTATTTCTATAAAAAAAATAACAAGTCGGGTATATTTCTATATTTCAAAATAAAAAAGGATCATTTAAAAAAATTTCTAGAAATAGCAGCAATCCAAGCTCTTTTTGAATTGGATATTGGATAGGCTAAGCTAGGTGTAGCCCGCAGTAAATCAGGTGATGAGAAGGACGAACAAATCTCTTCACAAACCATGGAGCGAGTCTTATAAAACTAGAGTAATGTCGCTTAGTTTGGCTGAACATGTACATTAAGAGTATTGATGGGTATGTACAATTAAGAGTATGAATGGGTACATACCCACTGTGATATTAGTATTGATGGATGAATCACATATGCAAATTTTCAGCTCCTTAAGGTAACAACCGCTCACTTGTATACGTTCAAAAAGGCAGACCATGCAGGCAAATGTGTAAGTACTGCCTTCAACAATTTTTATTGCGCGGTAGAGAAAGAACTGTAGAGGTGAATTTATATGGCACATAAGCGGTTAAGCTGAAAGTTTTGTTTGAAATATTTAGATCATTCGGACAACATATGCTAGCTTGTATGGTCGACGAAGATGAACAACATCTACAAAATAGAGTGTGTTTACTTCTATTATTTTTGTTGCACGATACATAATAAATTCTAGTGGTGAATTTCTAAAGCACATTAACGGTGCAAGTGGGATTACATAGGAAATTTTTTGGCTCATTCAGATAATAACTGCTTGCTTGTATAGGTTACAATAGGCAAACGGTGTAAGGAAAAGTGCATGTAATGCCTTCAATAATTTTTGTTGCGTGGTATAGAAAGAACTCTGGCGGTGAACTTGCATGGCATGTATGCGGTATAGCTAAAAGTTTTGTGTGAAATATTCAGTTCATTCAGACAATATATGCTAGCTTGTATAGTCGATGAAGATGAACGGTGTGGGCAGAACAGAGTGTGTTGACTAATGATTTCTGAAAGCAATTGTACACTTGTATGTAATTTAACTATCCTAGTAGGAAGGCTATCTAACACTTCCCTGACTCTTGTTTTGCATTCTTTCTTACATATTGTTTTCACTAAACAGTACCCAACTCATAAGTCATCACGGACGATTTTCGAATCGTCTGAATTTATGTGTCTGTGATAACAAATGGTTATCACAGTTGCTCTCAAACTGTCTGTGATAAGTACAACACAGATGGTTTTTTCAATAACCATATGTGATATATCAGATATCAGAGACGGTTCTTAAAAATAGCCGACTATGATATATTAGATATCACAGACAACCAATACTAAAAACCATCTGTAATATATTAGATATCAGAGACGGTTCTTAAACAAAGTCGTCTGTGATATCTCACATATCAAAGACGGCTAATACTAAAAACCGTCTATGATATAACATATATCACAGGCGGTTCTTAAGCATAGCCGTCTGTGATATCTGACATATCACAGATGGCTAATACCACAAACCGTCAGTGATATTTTACATATCACAGATGGCTAACATAAAAAACCGTCTGTGATATATGATATATCATAGACGGTTTATGACAACAAACAAGCTAAATTAAACAATTGATATATCATAGCTAAATTATTTCCTGTTTTTCGGCTAACCTCAGAAAATACTAGCCATGCCACATGAAAACAAGCAAACATATCGCATATATAGCATATGACAATCATTACACAGATCTCACAAATGAATTAAACAATTGAAGGAAGTACAATTGAATGAATTGTTTGATTAAGGACAATTGAGTAATTACAATTGTATCAAATGTACACACATATATACACACACATATATACATATACACACACATCGCGCACACACATACATATATATACACATACACACACATACATATGATCACGTTCTTCTGGCGGTGCCATCGATTTGGCTACCTAGGTAGGGCTGTAAACGAGCCGAGCTCGAGCGAGCTTGACCTGGCAAGCTCGAGCTCGGTAGAAACTCGAGCCGAGCTCGAGCGAGCCTGAGATCGACATCAAACTTCAAGCTGGGCTCGAGCTTGGCTCGGACAAAAATCGAGCTCGCTCGAGCTCGGCTCGTGTAGGTTCGGTGGGGAGTCTCGGAGGGAGTACCTGCGGTTACAGAGCCGTGGCCGAGGCGCCGAGTTGCCGGATCCGGCCATCCGGGTCGAGGAGGCGGCGCCGCGAGGAGAGGAGGGTGCCGGGAGGAGGGCAGCGGCGACGGGGAGAGGAGGGGCGCCGGGGGACGAGGCCACGAGGCGGCGGGCCAGGTCGAGAGCTGCGGCGGCGGGCGGGTCGAGGAGGCGGCGGCAGGGAAAGAGGAGGCGCGCTGGGGCGAGGCCACGAGGGTGGCGGCGGGGCGAGGAGGGGACGGGCCATGGGGGCAGCGGCGGGGGCAGGAGGGGCGCGGCGGGGAGGAGGGCGGCGGCGGTGGAGAGGAAGGGGCGGGGCGGGAGAGGGTCGGCGGCAGCGGGGGCGAGGAGGCGGCGGGGAGAGGAGGAGGCGAAGAGGGGACGGGACAGAGTGGGGGTGGCCGGCGGGGGGCGGCGAGGCGGGGGCGCGAGGAGGCGGGGTGAGGAGGCGGGGGCCGTGGGGATGGGGTGGGCGGCGGCGGCGGGGCGCGAGGAGGCGCGGGGCGGAGGGGCGCGAGGGGACAGCCAGCGGCGGAGGCACCGAGGCGGGTGGGACCGTGGGAGTGGGGCCGGGGAGAGGAGGAGGGTGTGGGGTGGCGGGTGGGGGACTGGGGGTGGGGGATTTTGAGAGGAGAGGCGGGAGGGGGTGTGGGGAATCGGGGAGGGTAAAAAAAATCTTAAGCTCGCGAGCTATTCGAGCTCGGCTCGTTAAAGCTCGCGAGCTTAAGATGAAACTCGAATTCGACTCGTTTGAAGCTCGAGCCAAGCTCGAATCGAGTTTAGAGCGAGCCAAGCTCGAGCAGTTCGCGAGCCTCGAACTTTTTTTACAGCCCTATACCTAGGTGGCGTTTAGTATGGGAACCTAGAGGTAGTGGTTCAACTCAAACAATTTCGTTTTGACAAAAAACGAATCAATCAAAAGAAAAAAAAAGTGAAGAATTTATTGATTTACATCTCTCACTATTCTTTATCGAAAAACCTACTCCTTTTTTACTGACTGGATTGATAGCAGCCTAGTAATCTGTACGATTCAGCTGATAAAGTCCAGGCTTTCTTGTTGACTTGGTAGTTTCCTCACTATTTCTACCTCGGACAGTTGGATATGAGCTCCAGGCTTTTTGGTTGTCTTGGTATTTTCCTCACTATTTCTACCTCGGGCAGTCTTGGACAGCACTATCTCCATCCCCTTCCTCTACGTTCTTTCTCTCGGCGTTCCCTCCAAAATCCCTCTCTCTCTCTCTCTCTCTCTCTCTCTCTCTCTCTCTCTCTCTCTCTCTCTCTCTCTCTCTAGGATCAGTCCACTGTTCACAACTTGCACGAAATTCAATCACTGGTACGTTCTTACTACAACTTCGCTCAGTGCTTATGAATTATGATCTTCCAAAAGAAAGATTTTAGCAGAGGGTGAGGTTTGTCGTACACTCATTGAACCCATAACCTCATGCTCGTACACCAAGTGCTCTGTATATATAAATTACTTTCTCCTCTGCAGGAATCCCACAAGTAGTTGAATCCTTATTTATGGCGGAGATTGTCGGCTCTGCGCTTGCCGAAGAGATAGTGAGCCAAATCGTATCCGGTATCATTGACAAGCATGGATGCAAATCAGCCGAGGAGAACTTGGAGAGATTGGAGATGGCGCACATCAAGCTAGAGGCTGTTCTTGATACATCCGATAAGTGGGAGATCAATGACGCACCACTGCTACGTTGGCGCAAGAAGCTGAAGCGTGCAACTAAAGAGTGCGAGGAGACACTGCACAAGTACAAGCAGCGTGTTGTGGAAGATGAGGAGAAGGACCAGGAGGTAAGGAACTCCTCCTTCCCTAGACGGCTGGCTCATGCCACCAAGTCATTCGTCTCCTCATTTTTGGAACGCGATAACCAAAGCAACTCGAGTAACTCTGCCGTTCGAAGGTTTGAGCGGTTCGCAGCCGGTGCCAGTGAGTTCCTCATGTTCGTGGAGCTCGGCGGCACGCCGCGGCGGTATATGTTCTTCGATCCTTTTATTGGGCACCTTCTAGCCGGCAAAGAGCTACGGTATAGAATTGTCCGGGGAAGCCAATACAATATGTTCTGGGTCCGCCCCATTAGCTTCGAAGATCGTGGGCTGGAGGCCAACCTTGTCTTCGTTTACGAAGACGACGAGGCGCCAGATAAAAATTTGTTTCTATCTTCGACTCTACGGCTTTCGGAAAGCACGGACATAGTTGGAATCACCATCAAGTGCTTAAAGTTGGTCACCTCTCACTTCAAGTCCGCGGCTGAAGCTGTTGGGAAACAACTCGCGCAGCTGCCAACACAGGACTTCACCTGGGTGCCATATGTTGATTATAGTGACAAAGAACACTGGAACAGTATTCATAGCATTTCGACTCACTGGTTTCGCCCAAACCCACATTGCTGCAAGCAACATGAGACCATGTCTTGTAGCAGCAAGGCAAGCACACTGAAACTATCAGATTTTTCTCTAGAACCAGTTATTTATGTGTTCTTGCAATGCCACATCCCACTGTCAAAGTACAACATGCAGAGGAGTACAATTGTCCAGGGAGAAACAAGTTGTTTAAAAGAATTACCACATCTTAAACTTGGGTTCCTTTTCTCACAGCATGGATCTTTAGAAGATCCGATGCCTGCTGTTGAGGGTTCTGCGATCGAGATAATCGACGGTGAAGAGCAGAGTGGCGTGCACACAAATATTAGCCTAGAACAATTGGACAAGGTCATGCTACCAAAGGCAATAGATTGCCTTTACCATAAGGTTGAAGCGACGGTGTATCTGATGTTCTGGAAGTCAAAACATGGCACTGCATACCTTCAGGTTGAAAAAACAGGCTTGATGAAGATGCCACCGAAGCATATTAGAGAGGCTGGGAACAGGAGGTCAGTAATCCAGCGACGCCAAGACCCAAAGCTAGAGAGATGTATACAGGTGAGCACAGACTTCTTCAAACTGTGGATTGCACACGCACCTGACAGGCTACAGGGCTCAATCGTGGAATGGCTTCAGAAGGCAAATGAAATGAAGTTAGTGCGGCAAAGTACTCCTTGATATCGTAGTTCTGTAAAATAAAAGCTCGTAATATTGCAATGATGTTTTACTATGTATATTAGCTTGGTGGTCAGTACTGTTGCCCTCCTGGATCCATGCGTTTGAGTGCATTACTTCCAAACTCATATATTGTAACACTGCGAATTATATTGTGCTTCCTGTTATTCCAAAGCTCTATCAGGGATGGTAACACAGACAATGCTCAATAGGATATACAATTGTGTTTTCCATTGACAATGCTAGCGTTCAATATGCAATTCCCACGTTGAAACTTCTAGACACCTTTCTAATTTCATAGATTGTCCAATGTCACTACAAGTTTGACTAATTCTGGAATTCAATCGCATGTACTCAGCTGGACGCTGCAGGCCAGAGGGCCTTCACTTGGTTCGTCATCCATCCAAAAGTACACTGAAAATAACCAAGCAGGAATGCCCTCATTACTGCAGTTTTGTGGTCTATCTGGTTAGCAAAATAAGAACATAGGGGGGCCACGCCTGACTTTGGATGTGGACAGCGTAACATCTTTCATACATCTTCAAATAATCTTTAAATATTGTGTTGAAAAGTTTGATTTCTTAAGGAGAAGGTTTGAAACCAAGCTGAGTTTTCATATTTGTTTTAGCGGTTTTGCTATTGCACAGGCGACTGAATTTTTTTTATGTTTCAGTCACCTGAAATTGCACTCTCAATGAACTAAAATTGCAGCCCCCTCCAAAAAAATAGCTGCAATTTTAGGTGGTTCAGAGTGCAACTTCAGGTGACCTGAAATTGCACTCTCAATCAACTAAAATTGCAGCCCCCCTCCAAAAAAACATGTGCAACTTCAGGTGATTCAAAGTGCAACTTTAGGTGACTGAAAGATAAAAAAATTTCAATCGCCTGTGCAATAGCCTATCCCTTGTTTTAGTTGACAGTTCTAAATTTGGAGATAAAAGCTGAAATTTTCGGGCTAAAAGTCATCATAAACAATCAAGCAATCAACTCTAGTAGAAAAGAACCTACCCATATTTGATCGACGAACAGTGCTTCAATGCCAAACCTTTCACACAACGCAAAGCTCTCCTTCCTTACTAGCTGTAGCCGGCCTATAGAAGATAACCTTCTTGACAAATTGATCCATATGTGCAAACTACTCTCTTTAGTCATAAACGAATGTTATTATAGACATCGACATGATTTCTAAAACACAACTTTAACTACTAAAAGAATGTTATTGTAGACATCGACATGGTTTCCAAAACACAACTTTAACTACTAATTTCTATTATAATAGATCTGTAGAACCTAATAAAATTATAAAATTTCTTTTTCAAACAAATCAATATATATCATTTTCATGTATTCAACCTACATATTGAAAAAAATTATCAAAAACCAAAGTTTAGTAAATTTGTACACACCTATCCCAAAATGACATTTATTTTACGACTGAAGGGAGTACAGTAGATGCAGCTTACTATGTCGTTACATGGGCTCGGATGCATACATCACTCGAAATGAGCTGGCCAGTGGATAAAAGAAGGCATGTTTTTTTAGTTTTTCAGCTGATTTTTAGTTTCGATTTCTATTAATCGGTACAATTATCAGACTTATTAGCTACAGTCAAAAATCATCAGCAACAACCCAAAAAATAGGGCCAAAGACTCACTAGAATGGCACGCATCCTGCATGTAAGGAATTAGGTTAACATAAGTCGTTCATCAAACAAGAGGTGGCCAAATGGGCGACTTGGCCCGGCATCGCACGGGGCACAAGCATGACCCATTTAGATACGGGCCCGTTTGGGCGTTACTTAGATAAGCTATGTCTTGCCAGCCTATAGGCTGAGGCATCAACCCAAGCATGGCCCGATAACCTTATGGGCCATACCGGGCCAGCCTAGGCACGTCTAGCTTATTAGGCCAGTGTTGGCCCATTTAGCCTATTTGACATGAAATTTTGAAAAGCAATATAAGAAAATCCTAGAAAACATGTAAAATTCAAATATATATATATACACTTATAAAAATAAACTATACAGAATTACAAAACAAAATCATATAAATATTAAAAAATAAACAGATCTAAAGTGTCATGCCTAAGCTATACTGTGCCAAGCTAGGTACTACTCGTACTGTGCCGAATCAGTTTGTTAGGCTATAAGGTCTCGACTCAAGCACGGCACCGGTAATCAAACTAGACTAGCACGACACGTTTAGGTGATGGACCATATTATGACTGGACCGGATCAACAATGTTGTGCTTCGGACCGATTTGGCTAGCGCAGCCCATTTGACCACCTGTACATCAGACTTCTTCACGCAGCAGGCCCGTGCCCAGTAATTGCCGGACCGAAAACCATCGATCGATGGAACTCCAAAGGAATTGATGAACCTGACAGCTCGATGGATCGTCTGGGATCGATCCAACGCCCATAGGTATTTTTCAGCCTCCGGCACAATCACGACGTCGTGTTCTTGGAAAACTACTTTGCCCCAGTTGCACGACAATTGCGGCGTAATGACTGGACTGCAATCTTCATTCTTTTCCGTGGTACTACTAGTCCTGGATGAAGTTGCATATATGCATGGATACCAACGAGTCGTGTTCTTGATGTTTGAACGTACGGTCACAGATATCAAGGTCGATCGGCAGGTTCTTATCCGTATGTCCTTATCAAAGCTAGGAAAACTCTTTTCTAGCTATTAGCAACACTAAATCTGCATATTAAGGTATCGCTCGATTGGGCTAAAATAAATTGATTTATAGTTAAAATTATACTGTAACTAGTTAAAATTACATTGTAGCTGATGGTAGTTTATTTGGTACAACTAAATTTTAAAATTTTAAAATAAAAAATAGATTAACCCATCATAAACAATGCAAACGCATATAGAAAAAATGAACTGGCAAAAAAAGCTCAAAAAAGAGCCAAAAAGTTAGAAAAAGACGAAATTTAATAATAGTAAAAAATAAGTTAAAAAACAAAAGCTCAAGCTGAAATGAGCGAAGTCTAAATGTAGAAGGTTGCGCTATTGGAAAGACTAAAGCTAGCTAGATGTGACTCTCGATCCTCTGTATGTGTCGGACCCCAGATTATACCATCCGGCGTCCTCTGTGATTCCACCGCACAGCACTATTCCCTGGATCAGTAGATAGTGCTCACAGATTACAGTTCTGAATATCGAAGTACATATCTTGCGGAAGCGTAAATATAATAGTAAACTTACTCACGGGCGATTGGGCGAAATCAATGAAATCAAAGAATGAAACGAAGCACACAGTGGGTCCTTCAGACATGCCCACAGCGCGACCAACCGGAGGATCGCGACCTAGCCCTTGACATCTTCATCTTCTCGGCCAGCTTGTCCAATCTTGTTCTTTGGCGAGGTGATTTGATTCTGATTCGTATTTTGTCGCAAAGCGGCGTGAGCACTCAGACCCGTGCTTGCGAGCCAATACACGAATGCAAATAAATAGTATGCATGGCTTATCAAAGGTGAGGTTTGGGTTATTTTATTTGCCATAAAATGCGTTTAGTAGCATTTCATTATTAATCATATTGTTGTTTTGCAACCTAAAACTCCTCACCGCGATTGACATCATTGACTTAATCCACCAAAGATTCACTCTCATTATTAGTCATTGTCTAAGACTCCCAACAACGATTGCGAATTGACTTAATCCACGAAATTACACTTTCTTTATTGAGTGATGTCTAAACTCCAAACAGCATGTGTCATTATTTAGATATTCCACCAAACATACTCTTTCCAAATTGATTCTTGTCTAATCTCCAAACAATGAGTGTCATCACCTAATTAATCCACCGAACATTCTCATCAAGATTTTCTAACAATCCAATCCTTTTTATTATTGATTCAAATCCACCAAGAATATCATTGATCAAGCCTACGATTTAATATTATAATTCCACCAAGAATATCATTGATCAATTCTACGATCCACTAGTATCCTCCCACCAAGTAAATCACTAATCAAGAACTATAATCCAATACTTGTATTAATCCTCCAAGTTCCCGAAAATTCAATTAGATCATCTATTTAGCCTATCTATTCAGCTAGACTCCACCAATTTATTTCTCCCAGAACCCACACTATCATTTCCTATTTATGATTGACATGAATCCACCAATACCTTTATGTGTACACTACAAACATCTATTTCCTTTACTCATGACCCTGCTTATTCTTACCATGTTTTATTTTGTAGGAATAGAAATGCCACTATTTGAAATACAATACATAAAATTTCCTGAGACCTAGCAGCTTTGGAACAAAACATAATGTTCAAGGAATATTAACATGATTTTCCATACATACGGCATCACACCATATGCCTAATATCACCATAATTTTTCCATACATATGGCATCACACCATATGCCATCTTTCAGCGTTATAACCGCTTAACTTACCACTGGGACGACACCCAGGACAACTCAATTCAGGGCTTCCCACTGCCCTCCACTTTTCCATTCCCACCCACAAAGTTTTTGAAATAGAACTATATCTAGTTAAGTTCCCATGTCCGCCCTTGACCGTGGGCACGGCTATTCGAATAGTTTTGACTCTGTAGAGTTTGCACACTTTACCCACAAGAGACAGTTCACTGGTTGCCCCACACGATTCCTTAGCCGTGCGGTTGAGCAAACCATCACGATGAACTGCTCAAAGTACCTCGCCCTTCCATCATCTCACCCTATGGGTCGTTCCCACTTGCGGTGGGTCCCATACGTTGTGCGGGATGTTCTCCTTCGAACGCCTAGCGATGACTACCACACCGCTAGCACGCCACGCGAGAACCTCACCCTCGCGGATGTCCCATTCAAGCCCGCCACACGACACCGCTTGCACCACTTCACCCTCCACCGATGATGATGACTTTGAGTCCCAGAAATTTACTAGGCCAAGTTGTACTTTACAGACTTGTGGTTGCACTTGTTTTACAAAGGATGTCATGACAAGATTCAGTCCTTAGGGTATCTGGGCGGTTCTACCACAAACCACACTCTCGTGCACACCTGCACCATACCCCCGAACCATCCGCCTGGACAAATAAGCAATTTGAGATTTTGGGAGTATAAAATAACCATATCCAACATACACCGTCATTACCACCATGATCGCCCAACCAACTTTTCTCATGATTAAAAGTGATGCTTGGCGCTCTCGCGCCATGAGTATCTAAACAATACTAAGCATAGCATATAATTACGGACTTATTTTCAACAGTTACTATTATAAATTTTGCTAGGGCTACAAGGTTCTCATGTTCAAATATTCCAAAGGAGGGCAATATTAATCAAGTTAGATAATAGGCATTTAACTAAAATTCTAAATTAACATGTATTTGCATATAAATTAACAGATGCAATTTGATAATTTAAACAAAAGTAATTTGCAGAAAATGTAGGTTCAACATGATCAAAGTATTGACTACTTTGGCGCGGTTTATCGATCTTGAGCTCGCTCATAGCTTTCTCTTGGACTTCTGGTCTTTATCTTCGCTTCGCTCTGGATCACGCCTGATCCTTTGATTCTTCAGGACTCCACTATCTAGCTACACGCTAAATGACTGAATACAAATAAAGGCAGATAACTCAAGAGATCCAAATAAATCCAAATAACTTCAATGCCAGATTTAATTTAATTTATACATTTATTACGATTTGGAAATGGAAGGATGATTCAGTTAGTGCTGGCTGCAAACACGAGTGGTAGATGGATTTGAGTGAAAGAACGAGTTATTTGAATAGCTTTACCGTGAGGGAAAATTTTAGGATATTAAGAGATCAAAAGTGAGGAAGTGTCTACAGGAATTATTTACTTGGACAAGCAGTGGTCAAACATAGCCGATTGGAGAATGGAGAGGTTCGATCTTTTAATTGATGCCTTTCTGTTTATTGGTTTTATATTCATCAGGAAAGTTTCAGGAGTCAGATAAGACTTATGGACAAATGGGAGAAATTACCTAAGATATTAAAAAGGGACAGAGTCTTATGAGCTTAGATCACGGAGATGTTATATGAGGTTATTTTTGGTTAGTGCTCGGAGATATCTAGGTATACTGAGGGTAGATCATGATGAATCGATCTTTGTATTCATAGCTTCCTTTATTATTGTTGTATTTATCAAGGAAGTTCCATGAGTCAAGACGGACATATGGGTAGGCGTAAGGCCGTAGTTGGGGTGTAGTGTATTGTCTGGTCTAGTGTTAGTCTTAAGAGTTAGGGGATGAGTTATATACACAATGTATATGATTTCTGGTTTATTGAATTAATCTTATAGTTGATACTTTTAGCAATTCAAGAGGTATGATTTTTGGTTGGGGCTAATATTACCTTGTTCATTAATATGCCCAATGGTGAGATTATCTTAATTACAAATGACCTAGGATTTTTAATAGACATGCCAACATGAATTTAGTTGAAGGTGCCCTTCTGGTTAGGTATCATAGGTATTTTATGGCTGTATGTTAAATGTTAAAGCATATACGTATAACTAAGGGTAACCCTTATTAGATTTGGACACATAACAAAATCCCAAATAAATGCTTAAGCTATATTAGCTGTTCATATAGTAAATAATCAAATATTAAATATTAGTTAACCTCATTTTACATCTTTATAAAATTTATTAGCTTAACTACCTTTGTTGCTATTGTCTTATTTTTCACAGATTTAGACAAGATGAAAAGGGGTGTAAATCTTTCATCAAGTTTTATTACTAAATCATTTAACCATATTATTATTATTAGATTAACTTTTTGTAAATTCCCTGATAATAGTAAGATAGTTCATGGCACAAACTTAGCTTGATAAATCTTATACATGAGGATGAGATTATTAACCTTGATTGGCATACAGTTGACCAATGCTTAGTTTTAATTTAATTGCATCAACCTTTTTCATTATGGACTCATGAGTAATTTCTTATTCCTATTTTCATTCACAAAGTGCCTCCACATGCAAATTAATATCAAACCATATAGCTATTTATTTACGGATTAACCAAAATTTAAACCTTAAATAACCTCATTTACATTCTAGCTAAATGCATTACCTTTTTAAGATTATTGCTAAATTTTTCCTTAATTTTTGCTACTTAAAATGGACTAAAGAAATGGAAACAAAAATTAAAACCAAAAATGGTCGGTCGAAGGAATCGAACTCAGGACCTCCAGCCTAAGTGGTTGACGCGTGCTCTGGTAGCCAAGTGGGCGCAATGCCTGGGCTGACCAAACTGAAGCGACCAATTAGAAGAAGCTAAGGCACAGCTGGGCAAAACAGAGGAAGTCTGCGCAGGCGGGGAGCGATCTTGCCGGCGGTGGCTGGTGGCCGGGGAGGGGGTAGAGACTGGTAAAATGCGTGGTGGGGAGGAGGAGGAAGCTTTGGGAGGCGGCGCGGTAGTCGGGGCGGCGACGAGGCGGGCGGGAGGCAGCCCGAGGCGGCCGCGCGGCGAAAAAGGGGCAGCGGCAGCGAGGAGGAGGGAAGGTAATCCGCGAGTGCACGAGCATTAGGGCCCACCAAGGAAGCTTACCGGCGATTTGGTGGGCGGAGGAACGGGGGCCGGTGGCGGCGTGAGCCCGTGGCGGCGCCATGGGGTCACCGTGGCGGCGAGCTACGGCGTTGGGAGGCCCAGCGGCGGTGGGAAGGCTTTGCGGTGGCTTGGTGGTGCTCCTACTCCAAGGAATTGAGAGTGCGCGGGAGGAGCGACGCGGCGCGGCGGTTTCGGCGGAGTTGGGGAGATGGCTCGTGCGAAGAGCTCGGTGCCGCTCGATTAACTCGGTGGGAGACCGACGGGGAGTGGGGGCATGCTTTGAGGCGTTCGGGGTGATGGGGCATCGCCGGATGGCCGGGAAACGGCGTGGAGGCGCAGGCGGGTGTGTTCGGTGGCTCAATTTGAGTGGGGAGTAAGGAGCAAGGGAGAGGAAGGAAGTGACCGGGGCCCTTATAGCCGAGCGCATACGAGGAGAAGTGGAACCGGGCATGGTCAATGGCACGCATGCGGGTCCGACGGCATGGCGATGAGAGCGTTGAGGCGACAGAGCGCGGAATGGCGCGGCGGCGTGCGGCGAAAGGAAGTGATGCGGCGATTGACGCAGGCATGGCGAGTGTATGGCGACGTCTTTGGCGCGAGGCAAGGGCAGCGATGCGCGCAGCCGGACGGACGAGGTGACGAGAGCGGTGACGGGCTCGGGCGGGGGCAGTGGGAGCACAGAGACGAAGGAAAAAGTAAAGAAAAGAGTGGGGAGGAAGGAGGAAGAAACCGGGGCCCGGGCGCAGATGGCAGAGAGGGAGAAAAGAAAGGGAGACCGGCGGGGAGGGCCCACAGGGCATAGAGAGAAAGGGAGAAAAAGAGAAAAGACAGGCTCAAGCCAAATTTTGCAATTTGGATTTTTAACTTGGATGTTTATCTTACATTAATATTTATTGGTTTTGATTTTTGCATGATTCTAGAATTTGAATCTTTAATTTAAATTTCTATTTTATGCTTACGATTATTGATTTCAATTTTTGAACTTTTAATTCAAACCATGGTTCAAATATCTAAACCCAAAAATCTACTACTTCTCTATTTTCTATTTTATTAAATTTTGCCCTTGGATTTTCGATTTTGACATTATTTTGCTATGATTTGTATATGCAAATTTTTGACTGCCCACCTTTGTTTTGTATGCAAACTGAAGTAAAGGAGGGAAATTCTAGTTTAATCATCTCGAATTATGTTCTAATATTCCATTTTTTTGGGTTGCATTTTATTGACTTGAATTTGAACCCAAGATTTTTGGTATTTTGATTCTTAGAGTTTTAAACTCACATCTAAATTATTTCTTATACTGTATTTAGGATTTATTTCTAGTTATCATTTTGCTCAGCACAAAACTCAGGAAAACTCAAATAAATTGTGGAACCAAAATTCGAATACCAGTAAGTTGCAAATAAAAATTTTGAATTGCTCAAAATTTCAAACATCCAAAATTCAGGATGTTACAGTATGCATGTGATCGATCGAGCTAGATCTATACAAATTAAGATCCTGGTGGTATGGTATTGCGGTGCTGGTGGGTGTCAGTGGTATCTTTTGGGTCGTCTTGGTGTTGCTATGTCTGCGGTAGAGTTTCTATTTTATGGTCAGTGTTTGTATTCCACTTTTCTTAAAATAAATGATATAGCTCCTACTCTTGGTTTTAAAAAACAAATTAAGATCGAGAAAAATTAATCATCCATCTTGCGGTTGCGCTGTCGCTCTTGATCATGTCCTGGTGAATCGTCATGCTTGATAGGAGCATTATGATCCGGAGTCAAAGCCGGGTTAATTTGTGCGTTATATATATATATATATATATATATATATATATATATATATATATATATATATATAATGGGATACGATGGTGTCCGGGTACCATAATTTTAAATGTATCAATTCCATCTAGATTTAGGTATATTTTTTAAAATATCAGTTTTAGGGTATATATTCATCGATAACAATTCAAATGAAATGTATAAGTTTGAAAAAATATACTCAAATTCAAAGATTTGAACGAATTTAGATCACATGCTTTGCTGATTTATATATATAATCAGCATATACCTACAATCAAACTATCATCAAAAAAGGCAACTACAAATCGAAATTTAGTTCAAACTTGTTTGAACTAGTTAAACTTGACATCCAAAAAATTTTAAATTTTTTTGTACATGATACATACATATTTTAGACTATGATATCTAGACACCAAGGAGCACCCGTTATTTTTACTCTCTCTCTCTCTGGCACTGAAACAGTATACACGGTTCATTCGTCCAAGAAGTCGAACTATTACTTGAAAACTTGTGCTCAATTGGGCGTGAAAGACAATCTCTTGCGGTTATAGTAGGTAATGCGCAAATTTGCAGAACTTGCACGCATTTCTGTGTATCAGGCTCAAAACTACCATCTTGGGGGCGCATTCAGCACTCACGAATCCTGTTCTCTGCTGTTGTCGCTTCTAATCTTTTGCCCAATATTCCAATCTTGGTGTCTATTGAATATGGATAATTTGTTTGTAACAGTTAATCTAAAATTAAATCTTTTTTCAACAACTATTCACCAACCAAAAAACGAACCAAGAACTCGCATCAAACTACTCGCCTGCTGCTCGACCGATCCCCTAAACCAACACGACGAAGCCAACAAACTCCCAATTAATAGAGGCATACCACGGCGAGAACGAAGAGGAGGAAAGCGAGCACCGTCTCGGCGTCTCTCTGGACGACGCCGGCGGCAAGCGGAGGCGGCGACTGCGCCGCCACAAGGCGCGAGCGGCGGGTGCTGCCACCACTGGCTAGGACGCAGGAGGATCTCGAAGCGCACGTGGCCTTGAGGAAGCGATGGCGGTGAGGGCGCCTCGACGGCGGCGGGAGCGCCGCCACCGCCAGCGAAGAGAGGAGCGCCGGTGGAGAGCCCATCAGGTTGCAATCCAGCATTAGCCCAATTACGCACGTAGGCCAAGCCCATGAGCTGTTTCCCCCTGCTGGTATACGAACAGGCCATGCAGGCCGGGAGGCAGGCATGTGCCCTGTGAATTGATTGCAGCAGCTGCCGACTAGTCTAGTATGGTCTCACAACTAGGATTCAAAATCCCAACAGTTACGACCGATAACCGTCGGTTACCATTTTTACCGGTGGAGATCGGTAACTGAAAAACCAGCTGGTATAAATTTTTGATTTTCGAATTTTAACCCCCTTTTTTCCCGATTTTTCCAGTTACCGGTCGGTTTTTCCGGTTACCGGTTTCAAAACATCCCAAAATTCAAATTTTGATTTTCAAATTATGACCGGTTTTTCCGGTAATCGGCCCCATTACGGGCCGCCCTTTGGGATTTCTCCCGGTTTCGGGTTTTGAAACCTTGCTCGTACCTCAATTTAGGGCATACTTATATTGACTGTAGGCCCATGATTTTTGACTGTGATATATAGCTTTTGGTTAAAAATAAATAATAGTAGCCGAAAGAATTGACTTGTAGAAGGAGGGAGCGAGCGGTAGGAAAAGTGAGGGAGAGATACATGCGTGAGATAGAAGCGAGAGGAGTGCGATACGTGATGCGCCCGTGACCCCTGCCTTTTCCACGGAGCGAGAAAGGCGCGAAAGATAAAGAAACTATTTCAAAAAATCAAGTATTCATATTAACTCCTGACTTCTCTAAATAGAAACCAATATAAACATTTCCTTGTGCTTTCAGCTCAGACAACTTATCTAACTAGCTGCCTGTTGTAAGCAGTTTTTGTGAGGACATCCACTTCACAAATTTACATTGTCAATAGAAATTAATGCTGTTACGATGATTGTTCATGACCAGTACGGTGCCTTTCGAGGAAATTATGAAATATACCCTTGGAAGTTACTGGAAACATGCTGTCAAGATATCATTTGCAAGGCGCCAGCATAAGGTCACACATTTACCTCCGTCGCAAATAAAGAAGGGGTCACAGGGTAATCTAACAAGGACTGAGATCACAAATTCACAATCCATTTCTCATCTGCAGCAATCTGGTGCAAAACAAACATCTCCCTTCGTCTTGAGCAGCATCAAAGGTGCAGAGTTCTGGCAATCTCCAAGACCTGAAAAGGATGGGAGAACATATTTTGATGTAAAGCGCTAATAATAGAGATATTATACTTAATTTCAGCCAACCTAGACTCCCAAGGCTTTCTTGAGCAAAATGCAGATTTTCAATATCTGATGATGAGTTACAAAAAGGAGAGTAGATGGGAATTAGAACCAGTACATTGCTTGACCACCTCCAAAGTCTTTGCTTTAGCACTCTTCTGAGGTTTGACTTGCAAATTAGTGGGATCATGTCCCAGTTGGGCACTTCTTCTCGATTCAACTGTCTATACTGTCCTTTTTCTCTCTTATTAGCGAAATGTCCGTACATTACTACGGATTTAAAAACTTTTAAAACATGTTTGCATGTATGTTTTTAAAAATTTTATCACCCATGAGTTTTAGAACATATAGTATGATACATTTTAAAAATTCGTAACAACGTACAGACATTCAGCTAGTGTACTAGAAAATATGTCTGGCTCTGTGTGGGTGCCCGCACACTCTGTGCAGCGTGCGCACAATTGAACTGTACAGGGTACACCATGGCAAACAGGCCACAAAAAACTACAGACTAAGGTCTCAAATGTCAATGTCCTCTTGCACCACGATGAGCAATGAGTACTTGACCTTGAGTGCAACGTTGCAGCCTTCGATGCAAAAGCTTTGTGCTGGTGACCACCCAGTACCCTAGTGAGTCGTCGGGGCCCCTCATCACCTCGCTGGTGTCCACGTACCTCGCCATCTTCTGCATGGGCAGTGGCATCGGTGGCCCCGTGGGAAATATGGCAGAGTTTACCTCCATCTTCCGCTCCGGTGGCTGCATCTGCACAGTGGCACCGGTGGACAGCCACGCACTGAGCAGCGCCAACAATGAGCCGGACTTCTGGGACACGAAGAAAGGCTCGTCCCACTTCGATCGCCGTATCTTGGTGGACGCGACGCCAGAGAAGCCGAGCCACAGGAAGATCACCATGTGCGAGAGCAGCAGCGACTTGACGGACTCGAAGTAGTCGTGCTCGTTCACAGTGACGTCCTTGGCGGAAACCGTCTCGTCGATGATAGTGATCGTGCTCAGCGTTGTTATGCTTGCTTTCTAGGAAAAGCCGAATGCCAGTCACCGGATGGTTGGTCTCTCAGTTTCCATAATCAATCTAACCTCTATGTCAGCCTTATGCTTCCTTCGTAGCACATTGACCTCCTCTTCCTGTTGAGCTAACAAGCTTGCTAACCTCTCAGTACCATCCACTATGAGATGCTCATCATCAAAAGAGTTAGGGCTAGCTAGTACCGACAGAAGCTCCTCCAGATTCCCTGGCGATGACGATATCCGCTCACAGATATCTTCAATGGAGTGGAGAGAAGTGCCAAGGGACTGATACTCATGTTTCGCATTGCCGACGATGTCATCAACTTCATTCCTCTTCCATTTGATCCTGAGAGAGATGGAGAAAGTGGAGGGGTGGACGGTTGGATCCTGAGAGAGAGAGGAGGAGATAGACGAATGGTCCAGATCAAATCGGATGGCTGTAGAGAGGGGAGAGAAGAACGCATCAACGACCACCAACTCTTCTTTATATAATAGTAAAGATTAGCACTCGTCTATCATTTTTTTTTGAAACTGGGCATGAGGGCTGCCCTATATTAATTCACAAAGAGAAGAGAACAGCATACAAAAGTTTAGTTTGGTGAGAAACAGGGAAGCAGACCAGAAGTGGCACTGCAACAATACACCTAAGGTATTACAGAGATGTTTGAGAGGCCCGTTAAGCCTCTTGGCCCCGCTAGGACTTAGGCTCATATGGTCATGCCTCTTGTTTGATGGCAGATATCAAAGCCACAGGTGTAGTCACCGTGAACCAAAAATTCTAGCGTTCCACTCTTTCCAAATTTTCTACATTACCAACATTACAACCGTGGCGAATGCTTTCTTTCGGTGCCTGCCCTGAAAGATCACGATGTGTTCTCTACGAATTTCTTCTTCTGTTTCTTCTATATCCCTAGAATCGTAATGTGAAGGTGAGGGCATACCAGCATCTGTAGGCTACTCCAGTACAGTGCAGCGCAAGGATAGTACAATGTTGGAGACTGGGTCACCGGCAGGACCAAAGCAGCGGCCGGCCTTGAGGAGGATGGCGGCGTCTGCGCAAGGCCGTGCCCAGTAATCGCAGCAGGCCGTGCCCAGTAATCGCAGGACCGAAGCATTAATCGCAGCAGGCCGTGCCCAGTAATCGCAGGACCATATAAAATATATATACTTATAAAAAATAAACTATATAAAATTCAAAAATTACAACCCATTTGGCCACCGCAGCAGGCCGTGCCCAGTAATCGCAGGACCGAAAACGATCGATCGATGGAACTCCAAAGGAATTGATGAACCTGATAGCTCGATAGATCGGCTTGGGATCGATCCGACGCCCATAGGTATTTTTAAGCCTCCGGCACAATCACGACGTCGTGTTCTTGGAAAACTTTGCCCCGGTTGCACGACAATTGCGGCGTAATGACTGGACTGGAATCTTCATTCCTTTCCGTGGTACTACTAGTCCTGGATGACGTTGCATATATGCATGGATATCAACGAGTCGTGTTCTTGAAGATTGAACGTATGGTCACAGATATCAAGGTCGATCAGCAGGTTCTTATCTGTATGTCCTTCTCAAAGCTAGGAAAACTCTTCTCTAGCTATTAGCACTGCGCACAAAGCGTCGATCGGCCGCCGCCAGCGGCGAAGCCACGTTCAGCCGTCGGGGTCCGACGACACCAACGACTCGGCCGTAGTACCGATAGCGATGGATTTTTGCCGTGTCGACCCACCAAATTTTTACCGAGACCCGGTGGCCCAATGACAATGAAGATCGCAATACGTGACACGTAATCCATTTGCTCAGCCCATCAAACAGCAGTCCACAATAGCCCATCAAGGCCACATACGTGCGTGCGTGATTACAGAATTAGAGTGGAGCCGCCAGTCTGCATCAATCCATCCGATCTAGCGATCGGTATTCAGTGCACGCCGCCCTTTCGGTTTCGACTCGAGTTTCTTATCGAGTCTTCTTGACTTCCGTCTTCCTCGTTGACGGCCATTGCCCGTCGTGTCGCGCCGCGCGCGCTTCTAGCACCGGCCGCCCACCGCTCGTCCGTGAATCTCCGATCTCAATTCTCAAGTTCTCACGATGTCCCGCTCCTGCATCTCTCGAATCTCGATTTAAAGTTGTTTCACTACTGACAAGATGCGGTATCCATCTACTATTCTACTAATATTCTATTAACCATGTACGCATACATCTTATTTGCTTTAGTATTTTTAATTATGTAACTAATTTAGTAATTATACAATCAATCGAGCACTTTGAAAGGATTTCTTAAAAGGCCATTGCCCGGGCGATGGTAATGACAATAATCATGGAGACACTTCAAGAATAAGAAGAGATGGAGATGGCACTCCATCAAACATTAATCAGACTATTCAGCGCACTTCACGGATCTCACGAGTGAGGTAAATTTTGATGAGCTTCCATATGATCCCGCGGATAGAAGGAGAATATCATATTACATAGGCGACAAATTGCAAGATGACGTAAGACGAAAATATTTGACTAGAGGTCCTTGTAAGCCACCACCTGGTTTTATGTTTCCAACGATAATGATAGCGGGTTTTCCACGACGGTGTCAATATGAATGGTTCACTAAATATGATTGGTTAGAGTACAGTGAAAAGATGGATAAGTGTTATTGTTTATATTGTTACTTGTTTAGAGATTGCAACAAGGGCCAAGGTGGGAATGATGCATTTGTAATAGATGGTTGGGATGGCTGGAACAAATCTGATAGGCTTCGAGATCATGTAGGTAATAAATGTAATAGTTTTCATAACACGGCTGTGAAAAGATGCAATAATTTGTTGAAGCTCACCATCAATTGCCGATGCTTTAAACAAGCAAAATGATATCACTAAAGAGCAGCATCTACTTCGCCTAAAGACATCTATTAAAGCTGTCCGATATTTATTGCATCAAGGTTTAGCTTTCCGTGGCCACGATGAATCAACAGATTCTACAAATAAGGGAATTTTAGAGAGTTAGTACAACTTTTGGTGATGAAAATGACAAAGTAAAGAAAGTCATTGGAAGTAATGCTCCTAAAAATAATAAGATGATTGCTCCAGAAATTCAAAGGGATATTGCGAATTGTTTTGCTGAGGTAAGAAAAGCCCCTCATTATTTTTTTACAAACTATGTCATCTCTCATAGTCTATAATGATAAACTAACTTTTACTTGTTTTTGCAGATCATTGTGAAATCTATTGTTGAAGAAATTGATGGTGATGTGTTTTGCCTTTTAGTGGATGAGTCGGCTGATGTATCTGGGAAGGAACAAATGGCAGTTGTCTTACGGTATGTTGATAAGCTTGGGGTAATAAAGGAGAGACTTATTGCTGTTGTTCATGTGCAAGAAACATCAGCTTCATGTCTGAAATCAAACATTGATAATTTGTTTGCTAAGTATGGATTGAGCATAAAGCAAATTAGAGGACAAGGTTATGATGGAGCAAGCAACATGAGAGGTGAGTTCAATGGATCAGGGCTTTAATTGAGAGAGAGAACATTTCGTATTATATCCATTGCTTTGCTCATCAGTTACAGTTAGTCATTGTCGCAGTGGCTAAGAAGAATGATGATGCTAGTGACTTCTTTGACATGATATCCCTATTGCTTAATGTGGTAGGAGCTTCCGGTAAACGAAAAGATATGATTCGAGAAAGTCAACAGGAGAGAGTTAGAAAAGCCATAAGCAATGGACAGCTAACTAGTGGAACCGGATTAAATCAAGAACAATCCCTTCAAAGAGCTGGAGACACACGTTGGGGTTCTCATTTTAGAACCCTTAAGAGCGTAAGCAATCTATTCCCTGAAGTTATTGAAGTGCTCCAATATGTGGAAAAAGATGGTCCAACTGATGCAAAGAGACGCCAAGCCCGTGGTCTCCTAGACTATCTCAAGGATTTTGACTTTGTGTTTCACTTGCACCTAATGTTGCTTATTTTAGGCCATGCAAATTCTTTGTCACTGTCCTTGCAGAGGAAAGATAAAGACATCCTGGAGGCCATGTTAGAGGTGAAGTTAACCAGCAGAAATTTCAGAAAATTAGGGATGATGGTTGGGATGGTTTGTTGCAGACTGTATACTCCTTTTGTGAAGAGCATGGCATTCCTAAGTTGGATATGGATGAGGAATATATTGATCGCCATAGGCCAAGAAAAAAGACCAATCGCACCAATTATCAACATTATAGATATGATTGCTTGAACCCAATTGTTGATTTGCAGCTTATAGAGTTCAATGATCGTTTTAACGAGGTAAACTCTCAGTTGCTTACTCATATCGCTGCTTTCAGTCCCAAGAATTCTTTTGAGGCATTCAAATCGAGAGTCTAATGGAGTTGGCTAAGTCATATCCTCGATGATTTCAACTCAATGCAACTTAAAGATCTTGATCGAGAGCTTAATTTTTACATTGACAATATGCGGTGATGAAAGATTTGCCAACTTGAACACTATTTCGAGCTTGCTAGGTTGATGGTGGGTACAAAAACATTTGGGTTTTCCTTTGGTTTATCGACTTCTCAAGCTAGTCTTGGTTCTTCCTATCGCCATCGCATCGGTGGAGAGGTGTTTCTCAAAGAATGAAAATTGTGAAGACAATATTGAGAAATCGTATTGGAGATGGATTTATGAGCGATTGTATTATATGCTTTGTGGAACCGAATTTCTATCCACAATTCCAATCGAAGATGTGATTGTTCGCTTTCATAAAATGGAGGATCGTAATCGTAGAGGGAAACTGTAAGAGGTAACTACTCTTGTAATTTTGTGAAACCTTATTTTGCCACAATATGCACTGTTATACTATGAACTTGATATTATGCATGGTATTATATTATCAAACCCTACAAATTAGCACTTAGTAGTCCGAGTACCGACCCGGCCGCCATTTTCACAGCCGCGCTGGCGCCGCCAGTAGCCGCGCCTGAAGAGCCGCACCGCCCCCGACCCGAATGCCGCTTTGGCTTCCCCGCCTGTGATCGCCGCCGCCGTCGGCCCCCCGAACGCCGCTTCGACTTCCTGCGCACACGAGCGCCGCCACCGCCGCCCCAAACGCCACTTTGGCTTCCCCGCGCACGCGAGCACCGCCGCCGCCGGCCGCTGCCGCTTCGGTTCCCGTGCACACGAGTGCCACCGCCGGCCTGAACGTCGCTTCCGCTTCACCACCGCACGTGCACGCCACACGGTTCCCCGCACCGGCTCCGACCGCTTCATCTCCCGCCTCGGCACCGCAGCCGCGCCACCCGGTCTTAGCCCGACTCCCTGCATGGAGCACCGGCCTGCAAACCGCGCCGCCCCATCCACCCGAGTCGGTACCCAGGCTGCCGCCACCACCGCCACAAAGAATGTGAGCAGGGGGGAAAACCCTAAGCGATGGTGGAGTTAAGTCGACCAAGTGGGCCGACTGACTGATGGGCCATGTCGGCTGAGAGAAGAATGGGTTGATGGGCAAAGGCGAGATGGGCCGGGAAGAAAAAAACCGGCCAAGGGAGGGGGCGCCGAAAATTTTGCAAAAATGTCATCCGAGTTCCAGAAATTACCGATGAGCCCTAAAATTTGCAGATAAGTTTCGAATTTTGCAGAGAGGCCTCCGTAATTCCGAAAATTACGAACAAGCCCTCAGATTTACGAATGGGTCCCAAATTTAGTAGAAAACCCCTCGGAAAATCAGGAAATTGCGCGAATTTTTCTCTAAACTGAAAATTTACGTAGAAACCCTCGAGAATTGCAGAATTCGCTGAAAATTCATATTCTAGCATAAAAGGGCCTCTAGAATCCGAATTTTGAATTATTTTTAGCATTTGAAGCTTATTTATTTCTGCTATTATTTTTTTCTGTATTTATTTACTATTTTTGGTTAATTGTAATTGTTTAAATTGCTTTTAATCACTGAAATTAGGAGAAAAAATTATAGAAAATACATAGAAAATTACGAAACATTGTGAGAACCATTTGTACCATTTATTTACCCACAGTAAATTATTCCATGCATGTTTACTAGCAATAAACTTATTTATTCCGTTCATACACATGTAGATGACTGGCATCACGAACCGGGAGTTCGAGGAGCTGGCCTAGCATGGCCAAAATTATCTGACGTGGGCATCCGATGTCGAGATAGTGCTTGGAGCAAAGAAGCTCTGCGCGGCTATTGGGATTGATGGACTGCATGATGTCCAACCCACACTTGAGGAGAATGATCAGGCACTTCATTTTTTCAGGCACCACCTCTACGTCACTCTCAAGAATGAGTACATGGCGGAGAAGAGCGCGCTAGCACTCTGCACTGCACTCAAGAAGTGGTTTGAGAGGCTAAAATACACCATTCTTCCTCAAGCAGAGCAAGAGTGGACCAGATCGAGGTTTGTCGACTTCAAGACGGTCGGGAAGTACAATTCTGCCTTGCACAGGATTTGTACCAATCTTCAACTCTGTGGCAAGCAGATTACAGACGAGTAGAAGATTGAAAAGACCCTATCCACCTTTCACCCAAATGCTGTTCAATCCGCCCGCAACTATAGTCAAGATGACTACAAGGAGTACGCCAAATTGATTGATATGATGCAGATTGCGGAAGCTCAGGACGAACTTCTCCGCAAGAATTACGTCACTCAGCCACCGGGGAGCTCCGCTGGCCACGAGGCCAACGCTGGGAGCTACAAGGTGCGAAAGCCCTTGATGAAGAAAAGGGGGAAGAAGGGTAAGGCCGTTGCCCAGAAAGGCAAGTCAGATGCTTCAAATGACAAAAAGGCTAAGAAGAGTGGCAAGACCTATGGCCAGCAGAACCAAGGTTGCTACAAGTGTGGCAAGTGGGGGCATTGGTCGTGGATATGCAAAGAACCACAGCATGTCATTGATGCCCACCATGCCCAGAAGAAGAAGGATGGCAAAGGGCAGGCTGAAGCCCACTTTGCAACAGTTGAGGGGGAGCATTCTGAGCAGCTGCCTAAGTTGATGGAGGTTGAGCCCATCCCGGCAACAGCAACCCCTTACAACCTAGAGGCAGCCACCGCCATGATTTCTCTCGAAGAGAAGATCACTCCTGAGAAGATAGCCGAAGAAGTCTCTGATTTTCTAGTTGATTCAGTCTGATGCATAGAATGCATTAAACTTTAATTGTCATTTATTTTTTGTGTTAAATGGACAAGTTAGAACTTGCATGGATGGTACTTTAGCTTTTGTTCTCTCGTGATGATTGGATGATTTTGAAATAATTCATTCATTTATTCAGTTTATGATGGCATGATATGTTCTGATATTGGAGTATTTTATTTATGTGTTGAATGCCTTCTAATACATGTTAATAAAATACCTTATATTAAAACGCGTGTGGCGCCCTAAGGAGGAAGTGTGCCTTGCCGACAGTGGTACAACGAATACCATCTTAAGAGAGACTAAGTATTTTCAGTCGATCCGTAAGAGCACTGGTAGCCTTACGACAATCGCCGGAAGCGATGCATGTATAATTGGTTCAGGAAGAGCAACAATTATATTCCCAACGGGCACAACTTCGGTCATTGAAGAAGCCTTATTGTACTCAGAATCGACTAGAACACTTCTAAGCTTTAAAGATATTCGCGCCAATAGTTTCCACGTTGAGACTGAAGAAGAATACGGTAAGGAGTACCTGCTCATTACGAAGCACGAAGAGAATGGCAAAAGGGTATTAGAAAAACTTCCTTCACTAGAAAATGGACTATATTATAGTAACATTAAGACACCTGCAACCTACACTGTCCTGAAGACAGTATTTAGAAGCTCTGAACTCTTCTATCTCTAGCATGATAGATTAGGCCACCCAGGACTTAGGATGATGAGAAATATAATCAACAATTCCCAAGGGCATAATATTAATGTGAAGAATTTTCCGAATCATGAAAATTTTGTGTGCCCTGCATGTGCCACCGGGAAATTAATTACTAGACCCTCCACTCTAAAAGTGAAGGATGAAGTCCCTGCATTCCTGGAACGCATCCAGAGAGACATTTACGGTTCCATTCAGCCTATTTCAGGGCCATTTAAGTATTTCATGGTGCTCATTGATGCTTCCTCGAAGTGGTCATATGTGGGTTTATTATCCACAAGAAACCATGCTTTCTCAAAGCTGATTTCGCATATCATTCGCATCAGAAATGTGTTCTCCGATCATCACATCAAGTCCATCAGAATGGACAACGCCGGAGAATTTATTTCAAGGGCATTTGATGATTATTGCATGACGATGGGGATTACAGTTGAGCATTTGGTATCGCATGCCTATACCCAAAATAGTTTGGTAGAGGCTTTAATCAAGAGAATTAAATTTATTGTCCGACCTCTTTTGCAGAATTGTAATTTGCCAGCTACATGTTGGGGACACGCAGTCCTACATGCAGCGAATCTCATCAACTTTAGACCATCGCTCTACAACATCCATTCACCTATGCAACTAGCATAAGAGTCACCACCGAAAATTTCTCATCTCAAGAGGTTTGGATGCAAGGTTTATATACCTATACCCCCTCCGCACCGTACTGCAATGGGCCCTCTCCGTAAGACTCGGATATACGCTGGTTATGAGACTGCATCTATAATCAGGTATTTGTAACCCATGTTAGGAGATTTGCATACCGCCCTCTTCACTGATTGCATTTTTGACGAGGATAATTTCCCAACATTAGGGGGAGGAAATCAACTCCTTGATGAAAAATATCGGGAAATTACGTGGGAAGCCATAGGAATTCATGCACATGACCCGTGCACTAGTGAAACAGAGAAAGAGGTCTAGAAAATCATTAACTTGCAAGCATTAGCAAACCAACTGCCTGATCACTTTAGTGATTTGAAGAGCGTGACTAAGTCGCAAGTGCCTGCACGCAATGCATCGGAGAGTGTTGAAATACCAAAGAAAATAGAAGATATCCCTAATTCTGTTCAGAGGCCTTAGAATAAAAGGACGAGAACTCCGGCTCCTCGAATCCCAAGTAACCGGGGACATCTGGCCGAAAAGGATAAGAAGGACTTACCATAGCCGATCACTGAAGTCCCCCAGAATGAGAAGGGGAGCCAGTTGAGACCTGGCACAAGTATGATACCATCAGAAAAGGACATACCGGATCTGAATATCCCCATGGAAGAAGAAATTGGCATGGATGTATGCACACACATTGAAGCCAAAAAACTAAAGGGACTTGTCACCGCAATTGGAACAAGCGATGTACAAGGAGAAGCTCCAGAAAAAGCAACCCATGAAGAAATAGCTATAAATTATGTGCACACAGGAGAGTCCATGAATAGGACAACAGCCAATGTTGATATCTACTTTGCAAAGAAAATTGACACAATCATCGATCTTGATCCCGAGCCTCCATCGCTCGCTGAATGTAAGAAAATATCATATTGGGAAGATTGGAAGAAGGCAATAGAAACTAAATTGCTATCTCTGAACAAAAGAGAGGTGTTTGGGCCCGTATGCCGCACACCTCCCCATGTACACCCTGTAGGGCACAAGTGTGTATTTGTTTGAAAGAGAAATGAAAGAAACGAAGTAGTGAGATACAAAGAAGGCTGGTTGCACAAGGTTTCACTCAACGTCCTGGAGTTGATTATGAAGAAACTTACTCCCAGTCATGAGTGGAATTACCTTTAAATATTTGATCTCAACGGTAGTGAACTTGAATTTAGAAATGAAATTAATGGATATGGTGACTGCATACCTTTATGAAAACTTGGATTCGGAGATTTATATGAAATTCCTTGAAGAAATCCCTCTCCCGAACCAAGACAGAGCAAATAGAAATATGTACAGTGTGAAACTTAAAAGGTCACTGTATGGATTGAAGCAATCTGGAAGAATGTGGTATAATTGCTTACGCGACTTTCTCTGCAAAAAAGGCTACACGAATAATGAAGATTGTTTTTGTGTATTTATACGGCGATCCCAGAATGGATTCTGTATAATCTCAGTGTATGTAGATGATCTGAACAACATCGGGACAATAGAAGACATAAAAGAAGCGAGCTCCTACTTGGAGTCAAAATTTGAAATGAAAGATTTAGGCAAGACCAAATTTTGCTTAAGCCTGCAGCTTGAGCATGTCCCTGAAGGAATCTTGGTGCACCCAAAAGGTGTTAGAAATATTTGGCTTTGAGAAGGCATACCCATTGAAAGTACCGATGATTGGGAGGTCTTTACAGCAAGAAAAAGATCCTTTCCGAGCTAGGGAAGAGGGGGAGGAAGTCCTGGGACCGGAATTCCCATACTTGAGTGCAGTGGGAGCACTCTTGTACTTAGCAAATTGCACTAGACCGGACATTGCATTTGTCGTGAACCTGTTAGCAAGGTACAATGCAAAACCTACCAAAAGGCATTGGCAGGGTATAAAGGACATCTTCCGATACCTCCAAAGAAGCAAGGACCTTGAATTGTTCTACAAAAAAAATCAACATCTGAACTTGATTGGCTATGTAGATGCCAGGTATTTATCTGACCCGCATACCGCAAGGTCATAAACAGACTATGTACTCCTGTGTGGTGGAACTGCAATTTCGTGGAAATCGTCCAAGCAAAGTCTCGTAACGATTTCGACGAACCACTCATAAATTATAGCGTTGTATGAATCCGCACGAGAGTGCGCTTGGCTCCGCCGAATGGTTCACCACATCCAGCAGTCATGTGGGATGAACATTGTACAAACCCCCACAATTATCTATGAAGATAATGCAGTTTGCGTTGCACAGGTGCAAACGGGCTATGTGAAGAGTCACCTCACAAAGCATATCAACCCCAAGTTCTTCTATGCTCATGAATTGCAAAAGATGGACGAGATTAAAGTACTGCTTACTAAGTCATGTGAAAATCTGGCAGATTTGTTCACTAAGTCACTCCCCGCATCTAGCTTTGAAAGATGCGGGCGAGGAATTGGAATGATAAGACTTAGAGAAGTGCAGAATTCAGGGGGAGAATTCTCTCAAGCCCGCTAGTAAACCTTGATCGTGAAGATTAAGTACCCAAAAGAATAAAGTTCTGAAGACTGAATGAAAATTGGGTGAATTGTACTCTTTTTCCCTTGACGAGTTTTCCTGAAGTTTCTCGACCAAGTTTTTTAATGAGGCAATTCATGCATCGCAGCATAACATGTATCACGTACTCTTTCTCCAAATTTTTTCCACTGGGTTTTATGGAGTTTTAACTAGGCATGAGCGTGTCGGATGAGTGCCCAAGGGGAAGTGTTAGGAAATCTGGGTCTGGGCCGGTAGACCTGGCCCACAGTGGGCACCTCACCAAAGACTATAAATAGAGAGTCGTACTGGCATATTTTATACACATGCAATCAGAAATTAATAAAGAAAGGCCAGAAATTCTCTCTACCTCTCTCTCTGTGTTCAATCTATTATTCTGTCTTCTGTGATTGATTCGATTTGTTCTAAGCAGAGGAATCGATCGGACTGGTCGCCAGCGACGATTCCTCAATATTTTTCAGTCCAATCGAGCGGTGCCTAAATCTGCACATCAAATGTAGAAGGTTGCGCTATTGGAAAGATTAAATCTAGCTAGATGTGACTCTCGATTCTCTGTATGCATGTGATTGATCGAGCTAGATATATACAAATTAAGATCCTGGTGGTATTGCGGTGCTAGTGGCTGTCAGTGGGATCTTTTGGGTCGTCTTGGGGTGTGTTTGGTTGAGCTGTGGCTTCAAAAGCTCTTTGTGAGTCGTGGGTTGTGGAAAAGCTCTTTGAGGTTTTGGGTGTGGAAAAGTCGTAAGTCGTTTGGTTCAAACAAGTATAAAACATACCTCCTATCTCTATTTTCCTTGAAACAAGCTGTGAAACACTCTCTATTTTCACCATTTCGAAAGCCAAAAGCCAAAAGCCAAAAGCGGGGTCCAAGATGCTTTCAAAATCAGACTACCTAAAAGTAGCACTTCAAAAAGCAGCTTCTGTTTTCACCCGTTGGTTGGCTTTTGGCTTTTTGGAAGCAAAAGTAGCTTCCAAAAGCCCAACCAAAGGCACCCTTGGTGTTGCTATGTCTGCGGTAGAGTTTCTAGTTTAGGGTCAGTGTTTGTATTCCACTTTTCTTAAAATAAATGATATAGCTCCTACTCTTGGTTTTAAAAAACAAATTAAGATCGAGAAAAATTAATCATCCATCTTGCGGTTGCGCTGTCGCTGTTGATCATGTCCTGGTGAATCGTCATGCTTGATAGGAGCATTATGATCCGGAATCAAAGCCGGGATAATTTGTGCATGACATATATATGCAGAGAGAGAGTATAAATATCAGAGGCACCATGGCGTCCAAGTTTTATGATTAGGGCTTTTCATCCATGATTAATACTTTCCATTCATGATTGATTTAGCATGCTAAATCAATGACTTCCTTTCCAAATCGATGCCTTTTTTATTTAATGAATGTTAACGGGTTTGCCTGATATATTATATATCATTGCACTAGCACACATCTAAAAGCAATCCAAAGGCAGGGAGGCTTGGTGCCCAAACACCATGGTGCCCCATTTCAGCGTCCCTGCCTGGTGTCTGGGCACCAAG
>CM070654.1:2207500-2212500 GCA_036346575.1 Dendrocalamus sinicus | reverse complement strand
TATATATGTCACCTATTATCGTAAACTGTCTGTGATAACCACCTAATTCTAAGATGCTCAAATGCGATTTGGTTGAACAATTTTCATCAGAACATTTTTTTTTTGCTATATACCTTTTGTACATATATAAATGGAGTATATACATAAATTATGTTATAAAAAGTAAAATTTGATGAAATTTTTCATGGAACTCACTTTGGAGTATCTTATAATTATTATTGCAGTATGTTTAAATATATAAAGAGGTATAGCAACACTACTTAAGCGATATACGAAGATATTAGCAAAAACATGAAAAAAACTATTATTATAATAGTGTAGACAAGTACAATCAACAACTAAATTGTCAATGCGGCCGTGGCCGGAGAAAGTACAAGGTAGTGTTTTAGTAACCTCAGTGTTCACATGTAAATCAGGACGGCATCCAGTTAAGTTGTAGAAATAAGCTGCCCTAGGTAGGGGTGCAAACGGGTCGGGTTAATCCCGACCGATCCGACACCGAATCCGGAGAAAAAATATGGGTTAGGATATGGTAACAGCAATATCTGTCCGAATCCGATACGTCTTCAAGTTTGATTTCAAGTTAGTGCTACTATTTGACGTTTTATTTTCTTTTACAATGGTAAAATAAAATCTTCCACATCAGCTATTAAATAGTAACATCAAGTTCTTGACAGTACGTCCTCCTACTCCATTTGTTGTACTGCATGCATTCTTTATAAACAAGTAGGGGTGCAAACGGATCGGGGTTAGGATATGGTAACAATAATATCCGTCCGAATCCGATCCGTTTGCACCTCTAACCCTAGGATTTTGCATACTGAAGTCTTATATTGAAAAGGTCTTCAGTTTTTTTGTTGTATGCACATTTGTCAACTAGCTGGTGATGGCCATTGACTAGCTAGCCAAACATTAGGCCTCACGTCAAATCTTTCTTCCCTATTTCTCCACCTTTGCTGCGGCCGGATAATGTAAACTAGCCATGCATGGTGGATGAAAAATATACATACGTGGCTTTTACATATACTCCTCGCATTTTAGTCGCGACTACGTGCTAATGTCAAATTACAATTGGCTCTTGTCACATATCAATCATGACGTGTCGATCTTGTACTCCAGAGTGAAAACACAACCCAACCTAGCCATAAACCAAGGCCCGTACTTGCACCTTCTAACCAGAAATCAAACATTAGTACTTTACAGGAATATATATCATTAAGTCTCAACCATGTGATTCTGGTCCTGTTTTTTTTTCAACTTTTAAAAACTGTTTTTCGACTTTTCTACAGTAACTAACTTTTAAACAAAGTATCTTTTTAAGATAGGATCTACTAGTTAATTATAATACATACTTTACCGACTTCATTTATATCGGCAAAAGCCGTATGTGAGTTTCTATTACTCTGTAATCTCTCGTACAAACAGCCTACCACAAACCGTAACCAAAAGCCATAAGCTCCAACAAAAAAGAACAGACCCTCTATTTTAAATAGTTTCAGCTTCTAACTTCTGATTATTTTTGAGTCTTTTTTTTATGTGGTTAAATGAATAAATTTGTTGAGATAATATTGCTAGGTTGGTTGTGGTAAAATTTTTTCAGGGAACAATTCTCCCCTCCACTGATCGATCCCTTGCCAACCCATAGTTAGTATTTAGTAACCGAGCAATCGTACGTTGCCTCCGTTGACCCGTTCGAGCCACAAGTGGACGAAAGTGCCCCTTCCTCACCTACCAAGTCTTTCAGTTTCACGTTACGTGCCTCTTCTGTAGTTCACACTTTTCTTTTCTTTTCTTTTCGTTCGAAACAAGCTGTTGCTTACTTGTCCTTCTCTGTAGCCTGTTTCTCCTTTGGACCCTACCTGACACGCACGATGAAAGCTTCTTCTATACTATAGTCTATGTCTTAAAATTTTAAAATTCTTTCTATTTAGGAGAGACAATATGCAAAGTATAATAGTCACATGTGATTTAGCCAGTATAGCTGAACTCCATACACTTTTTTACTATAATCTTACTGTTGACCTTACTTTTAAAAAAATACACTGTTTAAAAGTTAGGTACTGTAGCATAAGTCATAAGCCACAAGCCATAAGTGAAAAAACCTAGCCCAAGAACCATCTGATACGTATATATGATCGATAAAAATTTTAGAGTCTAGAAATGAAAATATGTTGTACGCTTGATATATTTATGTTAGGGGAGTTTGGAACTCAATTTAAACTAGTTTGAACTACTTTTAAATTTAACGTGATTATAGTGAATATATACCATGAAACTAGCTCAAATTAGTTAAGCTGAAGTTGAATTTATTTTTTTTCGGAGATTGATATTTCAAATACATTTTTTATGGATACATGAAGATATCCATGTCAAATATTGTGAATCTTAAAGTACAACAACAGATATTAATTTGGGCGACACCATGGTAGGTAAAACACTTGACAGTTGACACACACACACAGCGAGCGCATGCGATCGAGAAACACAGCGCTTCGAGTGTCGTGGATGGAGAAAAAATTTGGCACGGATTAAGACATGGGGAATCCACATGACAGGTGGGATCGGATTTCTATTGGGCTTAGCTTGCAGTGACGGGGTAAACACGTGAGACCAAGAACATTCTTCACAAGATCACAAAGTTGATGGTATTTTTCAAATATGTTATAGTAAATTTGTTAAATCTGTAGATAGTAACTTAATTAGGAAACCTATATATGGTAATTTGTTAAAAAATTCAGATGTTAACTTAGGATGCAACTATTTTTTTTAAAACATTTGGACATCACAAACCCTATAATAATTTTGAACTTTAGGCTGGTAATTTAGCAAAACAAAAGATGGTAACTTATGAAATAATTAATGATAATTTTTGAACCTTTTGGTGTTACTTCGTACGAACAAGTGAGGTGCTCCAAGCACAAAAATATTTTCTTGTACTTCTTGCTTGCTATGCAGGATTAGGAGGGGGCAGGGACCAAGAAAAAGCAAACAGTTGAGTCAGGTAAGGGTGGAATCAGGCCTCAGATTAGGTGGGTGGTCTGAAAACTAAATCCTATGGAGGATATTGCCTTGGATGTGAAAGACTAAGAATATAAATTCATGTTAGCTCAAAACTAGCTGGTCCAACTCGGGACTTAGGCTGAATCTGATTCCGCCCCCAGAGTGAGACAAAGTAAAGAGTGGGTCGTATGCATGATGTAGAGGGTTGCACAATAAGACTGTAGCTGCACTTGGAAGCGTTGTAGTCGTGTCCTATATGTATCTCTCTCTAGCTTCTATTCCATTCCGTTCTATCACTCACTGTTAATCCATCCATGAGCGACATGGTGCCAAAGCAAGACTGGCACAAGGAGGAGGGTGTGATCATGGTGGAGCCCGCCCGCCTGGGCTTCGGCCGTGAGATCAAGGAAGTTGACTTCTTCTCGCGCGGTGGTGACGGCGCTGCGACGTCTCGCGGCGGGGATCGACACAGTGACGGCGGGCGCCGTGAGGAGGGAGGACCAGGCTGCGGCGACATGGTCAACGTAAGTCATCGTCGTCGCTGGAGATCGATCGGGCTTGCGGTCGATGTGCATGTGATGTGTCAGGTCAGGTCACAGTTGTCATCGATGGATATGATCTTGATTTTGATATGCGCGTGTACTGTTCGTCTTTGCGCAGACTGCGCTGGACTTGCTGACCACGGCGAGGAGCGCCGTCAACGGCGACGAGGAGAAGGCCGGGGCGGCGGATGATCTAATTAAAAAGGTAGGTTACTTCTTAATCATCTTCTCCATGGAATCCACTCCATGGTATCTAACTACACACATGCTCCTTACATATATGCGTGCATATGTGTATGCTGTGTAGGTGGATGCGGCGGCGGTGGAGGGGGAGCTCAGGCAGGCGGTGGAGGAGAACCGGCGGCTCCGGCAGATGCTGGAGGAGCTCACCCGCAGCTATGGCGCGCTCTACCATCAGCTCATCCAGGCCACGCAGCCGCAGCACGCTACTACCGATCACAACCTACACCACCTGCAGGTAACTTATGATCAAGTCCCTGCAACATGATATATCCGATTCGATTGCCATCGATGACAATCAAGTCTATGCATGCATATTCCCTCTTTAATTTGATTAATTCGCTCTGTCCTTGATTCCTCAATTCCTTTATCTTTAGATTTCGAATTGCTAGCTACTTGATTGGAATCTAGTCAACGGTGCCCTTCCATGTGCAGCAATATTATCGTCTTTATTGGAAAAAAAAAAGAAATATTAATATGATAATTAATTCATGTCATACGAAAATTTTCCGGCAAAGCCGTGTCAGTAATTGCAATCCAAATTGCCTTAATTCGTGAATCAAACGGTTTATTAATCTGCCCTCTGCACATTTAATTTGCTCGCTTAATTGATTTCTTGTTCCAGATATTAAGAAATTTTGTAGCAAGTTGAAGATGTATATACCTTGGTCATGCGAGCTAGATACCGTATCAAATCGTGCATGCACGCATTGCCCGTCTACGTAGCTAATTAAGATCGTAGTCAAATCTCCACACTATTTAAGTTCATATGGATGAACCTTTTTTTTTAGAGAGTGAGATAGAGAGATCAATGTGTGTGATATGGATGAACTTGAGCACAAATGCTTTGCTTGGCACACTCCACGATAACATTTCTTTCGTAATTAGTCTTGGCAGGCATGATTTAGCCAGTCAATTTGTTTTAACAAACATTTAGCTAGTCAATGATTAGTTGTAGCATTTTTAAAGCAAAGTATTTATTTTGGCCTTGAAGCTGGTCCTGTGTATCTATTTCCAGTCTCACCTCCGGCCCACACTTATACCAAAATAATTAGTTTGTAGTTTTGTACAATCTGTTGATCAGTATATTACTCTCTATATATTGAGATGTCAGCAATTGGAAGCAATCTATGTACGTTCTATATGTTGAAGTATTAGTGAATTATTCGTCTTTTTATCAACTTAAAACTTAATATAGTATCAGAGTCAGAAGATCTA